>OY755048.1:18687196-19287196 GCA_963576565.1 Aspidapion aeneum | reverse complement strand
TTCTGTGTAAAGTTGTGCACCTAAGAGTAAGTCAATTGGACCAGGGTTGTAAAATTGGTTATCTGCAAGCTTTAGATTTGAAATATGACTCCAATTGGATGAATCTACCTGTATTGAGGGCATATTCGAACAGAGTTTCGGTAAAACGAAGACTTGAATAGAAAAGGTAGGCTCTTGTTGGCCTAGGGCACGAATAGTGCAAGTAGAAATGCCGTTAGTGGCCGATGAAGATTGATTTAGTCCCAGAACAGGGATCGAAATTTTGTTTCTTGGCAAGCCTAACCTGTTAAGACAAGCTTCGCTTATCAGGTTAGCTTGGCTACCGCTGTCCAGAAGTGCTCGGACAGGTTGGTAGTTACCCCGACTATCCAGTACCTCTAATTTTATAGTCGCTAGAAGCACTGTCGTCCGGGGCGTCAAGGTGGATAACGAAGAGTATTGATTTGTAGATGTATTTGGATTCGAATTGATTTGAATTGAATTTGAACTGGGTTGAACAAAACTAGGGTTCTGTTGGCTAAGACTTGAATTTGAATTCTGATACGATAAGTTTGTGCCTGTGCTAGGCACGGGCACTTGATTTGAATGAAAACTTTGATTTAAGTTCGAATTTTGATTTGAATTTTGGCTTGAATTAACAAAGGATTGACTTGAATTCTGACGGATTGAATCTGTCGTTTGCGATAGATGAATAAGACTATGGTGCCTATGTCGACATACCCTGCAGTTGTAGGTACTACTGCAGTCAATTACTTGATGATTTGAACGTAAACAGTTGATATATAACGATTGTTGTTTTACATAAGTAAAACGATCTGAAGGAGATTTGGAGATAAAAACACCACACTGCGAGAGTGGATGAAAAGAATTATTGCATAATTTGCACTTATAGGGTTATTGGTTTTGTCGAAATTGAATATTGGATTGTTTATTTGCTACTTGTGAGTGCGTATGCGCTAAAAAATTTGATGGAGGGCTTGATTTGTACTGATTATTTGAATAAGAATTATATTTTTGGTTACTAGAATTCGAATAATTTGGTTTTTGCTGTTTTGAAGTCGAAGGTTGCATTTGCGTATTTTGGGGAGATAGCTGTACTGTTTCAAGAGCACGGCATTGGTTAATAAGAAACTGAATTAGATTTTGATATGTTGGAATCTCGGTAGTACTATAGTTTAATTCGAAAGCGGTTCTTGTGGTTTGATCGATTTTTGATAATAAAATTGAAAATAAACAAAAACACCACGACGTTACTGGAAATTCAAGATTTTCGAGCGCCGCAATATTCTCGGAAAAGGTATCTACCAAGACTCTAAGATCCTTTGCTGACTGGTTTCCCTTTAAAGAATTTGCATAGTAGATTGAGTTCCAGTAGGTACTGGCTAAAAGTCTTTTATTTTGATAGCGATCTGTTAATACCTTCCAAGCGATTGCGTAATTACTTGCCGTTAATTTTATAGAGCTTAAAATATTAAGTGGTTCGCCCTCAAGGAAGGTTAGCAAATGTTGAAATTTCCTTATATCGGAATAATTAGAGTTTTCGTGAACCAAACAAGAATAAACATCGTAAAAGGTTGGCCACTTTTTTACGTTTCCATTAAAGCAAGGTACCTTTAAAGGGCCCAGATCATCGCTACGTGAATAGTGTGAAGTTGCGGGGGTGAAATTTGAATGAACTGAATCGGAACATAAACTCGAAAAAAGAACTTTAGCTTGGTGGTAGAATAGATCCGTATCTTTCCTAATTTTGTCCTGTACTTCGAATTCATCATCGTCGTCGTCTTTCAAGAGACCTATGATGTCATTATGAATGTTTTTAAATTGTTCATAGTGATCATCTAACGATTCGTAAAACGCCTTAAAAATTGGCAAGGAAGAACTATCTGATTTAGCTTTTGTTCCCAAGTTATACGTTTCCGTAATACGAGATATTGAAACTTTGCGTTGATTCTCAAGCTTTTTTAACGACATATTGTTAATTAAAAAAATAAAAAATATTTAAAAGGAATAAAACTAACACTTGACCCCTATTGACTTTAATCAGTCCAAAAGAGTCCGACAGCATATATTTTATTATCGATTTCTCGAATAAATGCAAAAACTTATCACAGCTGTTATCCTAGGTCGCGATTCTTCTCCCAAATAAATGCACGCAAAACAACTTGTACCTACTACCGTTTCTCTTATTATTTACAGGTAAATACTAATTCTACTAGATGTGTTTGTTTACCTGTTAAATAAGAATAAAGCATTTAACTCACAAGCACTTTTGTTGGTTTGAATAACTATAACATATTATTTAAACAAATAACTATTATTTAAACAAATTTCGATTTTTGAATCAAAACAAACGACGTACCAAGTGCCAATTTCGGCTGCAATGAAATGTGGGTGGAGCAACCGTTAAGCCACGCAAGGGGGGACGGAACCTCCTTTCTAAACCGGACACGGCAACAAACGAGCCAAAATGGCGAGACGGAAGATCTAATATTTTTAGCAAACAAATTTTAAAAAACTATCTGGGTCGTGGGACCAGAAAATGTTGCTATTTTGAGGTTGGTAGAGCAGCGGGACTGTAAGCGCTGGCCGTTTTATAAAATCTGGGTGCAAAAATCCTTAAAAGGACGATGTAAAAATACTAATTTCTCCGAGCCACACAAAGACAATATAGAGGATTGGCACTCACCTTTTCAGCTGTTTCCGTCGTCCAGAGGAGCTCCTCTCGCTGGCCCAGTCGTTGCAGTCGATCCACACTAGAATCACTTGTTTGTGTAATGGTTTAGTTTGATTTTCTAAGAATTTTATTGGATTTTTTGGTTAATAGAATTTATCACCATGCTGCGTGGTGATCTCGATAAAATACGACAGACGAATCTTTTCTTGGTTACGCCTCTTTGCGCAGATTCATTTTTTGTAGATGGCGCTGGCGTTTTGCTTGTGCCAATCAAATTGAAATTGTGTGGGTTTTCCGAATACGGGAATTTGGCGCAAAATTTGAATTTAAAATTAAAGTTGCACGAACATATATATATATATATATATATATATATATATATATATATATATATATATATATATATAAGAAATAATTTTTCTCATTCCTACCACACCAGGTTCGGCAACAAATTCTGTTTACCATTACATAAGCATGAGTTTTTTAAGAAAAGCCCGATATACTCTGGAATTTCTCTGTATAATTTGCTCCCTAACAATTTTCAGCAATTATCACTAAACAAATTTAAAAAATCGTTAAAAAAAATACTCTGTGCAGAGACATGTTATAGTCTCAATGAAATAAAATCTCTTTTAAAACACCATAATTAAAATTATTTATGTTTGTTACCGATTTGTTTGTAAATTTAGATGTTTATCATATTTTGATATTTTGTTTTAACTTTGTAGTTTTTTGTATCCCAACAAACATTTAAAGTTGTAACGACGAAACCCCAACTAGAAAGAATTTCTTATAAGTAACCGCAACGTACTCCCGCTACGTCTCAGTATACCATACAGCGACGTTATAATTCCCTAAGTGGGGAACCAATTTCTGGTTATAACTACTTGGCCAAGTGTTTAAAGTCACTGTAGTAACAACTACACTACTACGTCGTAGCCAGGTATCTACTACGTCGTAGAGGCTGTTTTTTTTCCGTAATGGCATAAAAGTTGCGATGTAGTTGCAAATAATATAATCGTTTCTTTTTGGTAGAATTGTTACACAATATGGTGGACACAACAGTAAACAGACTCGCTTAGTTTTTTTGTTTGGTTATGGTTATAATATGTACTATGTTATCCAAAAGTGTGAGAATTTACGAACAGAGGATCAAAATTCGAGTGCGACGCAAAGTTTTTTGTATAACATGCATTATATATATTGCAAAAAACTGGTGCGCCTGTAAAATTGAGCCGTTTTCTGGTAGCTGATGGAATTTTTGTGTTGTGATTTTGGAGGTTATGTTTTCATAATCGACAGTTAACTCCAACAAATGGTGCTTAAGAAGAGCATTTCGGTAAGCTTCAACTAATTTGTTTATAAAATAGTATAGCTCTTTAATATGAACTCATAAAATGACAACAAAAATATTAAATTTTCTTTCTTACATAAAAACATGGCGTCCCAAACTATATTCCCTGATAGTGGAAAGGGTTACTTGAAAGTGAGCCTAAGTTACGGCAACGTGTCACTTACGACTTTTATGTCGGCTTTCCTTTATAGTTCCATATAACACACTCGAATTTCTACTCCTTTGTTGCAGAAACGTATTATTAACTAGCTTTCGTCACTAGAAAACGTCTACAGAGTTATAGGAACCACGCGATAAGTATAACTACTACCCTCAAGTTATTGGGGTGTCGCCACTTGTCATTTACCGTTTCTGTCAACAACAGCACCACTGCTCATAGGTTTTGTACTAGCGTGAATTTGTGGTAGGTTTTAAAACAAAAACAAGATAAATTAAATTCCATTAGAACAATAAATGAAGTGCAAATAAAAAGTGTTTTTTAAAAATGTATGTTGCAGTCGAGAGCATGATCCCTATTCTAGAAATTCTAGAAAGTGTTAGTCAAGGAACTAAAAGAACGTAGTCACATCAATGAAATCAACTTATTGTTACTTTTTTTATTTACACATTGCTCTCACAATTCGTATGTAGTATTAGCTCACACTACTACTATATAAGTAGTGTGAGCTATGGTGATCCTAATTTTTTCGAGAAAAAAAAAGTTGCTCCGATTTCAAAAATTTTTATATATCTTTGCGTTTCAGATGATTTTGAAACTTTTTTGTTTTGCTGGCTGTCTGTCTGTCTGTATGTCTGTCGGTCTGTATGTCTGTCTGTAACGACCAACCCGCATAACTAAAAACCGCTTGTCCGATTTTAATGAAATTTGGTACCTAAGTTGGGTCTTGGGCCGTGATGGTCCCATTTAAAAATGAACAAAATCCACCAAACGCAAGCCAAATAAAAGGGTGGGGGTAGATTCCAAAAATTAGAGTTTATGTGAAAATATGGCGTGTGTGATATCAAACGAAAGGTAATTAAGTCTGGAGTTAAACCAAATGAATTTTAGTTTATTTTAAAAAAAAGGGTGGGGGTAGATGTCAAAAATTAGAGTTTAAGTGAAAATATGGCGTGTGTGATATCAAACGAAAGGTAATTGAGTCTGGAGTTAAACAAAATACATTTTAATTTTTTTTAAAAGGGTGGGGGTAGATTTTAAAAATTAGTTTAAGTCAAAACATGGCTTGTGTGGTATCAAACGAAAGGTAATTGAGTCTGGAGTTTAATAAAATATATTTCAGTTTTTAGTTATATTAGCTGACACGTACACTATGACTATAGTACCTAGTGTGAGCTTAGGTGCCCATAGATTGGCAGAGTATTTTTTATTGTTTTTAGATATTTTGGCATTCTCAATATTCAGTAATTTTTATTATTATAAGCCTAGATGAAGTCTAGCATCCCCCAGAGCTTATTTTAGGGGCCGTACATAAATTAGATATTAGGGACCTAATGCAATAAAGCCTGGCACAAATTGGGCCGGGCACTATATTGACGTTTCGCATTAAAAACCGACAGTTGATCTTTCAAAATTGATATACCAAAGTCGTTTATTTTTCATTAATAGTGGCGTCACTATTAATTCCGGCTCTTATAATACAAAATGGCCTAATTTTGAAAGAAGACAGCTGGTCTTATAATGCGAAACTGTCAATATAGTGCCCGGCACAATTAGTGCCTGGCACTACTGCAATAAGTCCCTAATAAGGGGGTAGATGATAGCTGAAACGTTACATATAGTGGCAAAGGTGATGTTGCGACAGCGTTACGTAAATTTTTTTACCGATTTATTTTACGGTTTCTTTTTAATGTTCCTCATTTTGTTACTATTTTGTTCCTATTTGTTTGTGTTTTACTTTATTATTATAGCAATAAACTAAGAATAAAATATTTTGTTTTGGAAGGGGGATATATAAAGTTAAAGTCCAGCTCAACACAGAAAATGAATCACAGTGAAACACGACACGTCAGCACAAGAGGGTGGCGCCACAAGAGGGTGGTGCCACAGCACAAGCCACGACCGACCGTAAAGACAATACAAGAATAGAATACCAACAACAAGTAGCGTAAAAGATTAAGGATGGAGATTAAGCATGGACCAGGGAATTCTTAAAATCCGTGTGCGGTACTCGATACTTTCAAATCAATCATATCAATATTTTGCATTTTGATTGTTTTGCAAAATGGTCAAGCAATGAGCTCCAAAAAATGGACTGCTTAAGGTAGTTAAAAAAATATTTGCAAAACTATTCCTAATATTCCCATATTATAAAAGGAGCCACAAAAAGTAGGGTTAAGAATGTGTGCGACCAAGATGCGACTTCAAAAAATCTACGTTTTTAAAGTAGAAAGAGGAAGGAGAGATTACTTTAAAAGATCGACATTAAAAAAAAGTCAAAGTAGTTGCGGCTTTAAAGTTGATCCAAAAAGTTATGTTGTCTACATTGTTACATCAGATGTTACTATGATGACACAAACTTTTGTGGTAAAAATTAAAGTTATAATGTAGTTGTCGGATACACTTGTTTGGGACTCCAATGAACCTTAACTTTCTAGTGGTAATAAAGTAGGATATAAAAGTCAGGGCGACTACGAAATAACGACTAAACAGAAAGTAAAACTTTAGCAACGTCCTATTGTGGTAGAGAAGACTATCAGAATCGACTATCAAGAAACAATCCTAAGAAGTAGTTTAGGGGGTCGTTTTTACGAAACATCTACTATTTCCTGATACTAAATAGTAGTTAGAACTAAAAAGTAACAAATTTTGGTTGGGATCACCACATTTCTACTATAAGAAAGTAGCAAAGCCTTTAGAACATGTAGCCGCTACTATAAATGTTAGTTGGGATGTATGTATTTTTATTTATTTTATATTAGTTATTTTATTAGTTTAGTTAGCTTTTGTAATGTTTATCTTGACCAGACCTAGCAATTGCCAGGACCAACTATTATTTATTTATTTATTTATATGTAAAATCTAATGACATGTTACATCCTCTTATTTGTAGGCCAAAGTAATTAATAAACAATTTGATTTGATATTTGATTTGATTTGATTTGATTTAAGATTTTTTTATGAGCATGAAGTTAGCGAAGCACCCATCGCAGATCGAATCGTGACTAGGTGGATAATTTGCCGTCAATTAGTCGTGAATTAGTTGTGGAAAAATTAATTTTGTCGTTCTTATTTTTGACCGTTTTTGAGGGTGCTTCGCTAACTTCATATGAAGTTAGCGAAGCACCCTTGTAAAAATGGCTTTTATCAAAATCGTATATGGTGGATAATTTGCCGCTAATTAGTCGTCAATTAGTTGTGTAAAAATTAATTTTGTCGCTCTTATTTTTGACCCTTTTTTTGGGTGCTTCGCTGACTTCATATTTTGGCACCCATCGCAAATCGAATCGCTACTAGGTGGATAATTTGCCGTTAATTAGTCGTGAATTAGTTTTGTGGAAAAATTAATTTTGTCGCTCTTATTTTTGACCGTTTTTGTGGGTGCTTCGCTAACTTCATATGAAGTTAGCGAAGCACCCTCGTAAAAATGGCTTTTATCAAAATCGAATATGGTGGATAATTTGCCGCTAATTAGTCGTGAATTAGTTGTGGAAAAATTAATTTTGTCGCTCTTATTTTTGAACCTTTTTTTGAAGTAAGCGAAGCACCCTCAAAAACGGTCAAAAATAAGAGCGACAAAATTAATTTTTCCACAACTAATTCACGACTAATTAACGGCAAATTATCCACCTGGTCACGATTCGATCTGCGATGGGTGCTTCGCTAACTTCATGCTCATGATTTTTTTCAACACAATTTTCTAGTTCCTCCCTCCCTCTACATAGTGCTTTTATAAGGCTGAATAAGAATTAAACCTAAAAGTTAGAAATACAAATTAAAAAAAAAAAAGAAAAGCCACCTAACTGCTCATTCTAATTGTACCTACTAGTAGCAGTTGGGTACAAAATTATCCAATAACCTTATAAAAATACAAAACTGTATGATTTCGTAAGTGCGCTTTGGGCATCAAAACTAAAAATTGAAGCATGTCGTACATTAAAGGTATACCTATTAATTTTGTACTCAAGTGCGACTAGTAGATTTAGCAGTTATGTAGTTTTTTTTATAAAAAAATTTTTTATTACCTTTTATTAACCGCAAACATTAGGATTAAAGTTCAAGTAAATTTTAATCTAACGTAACGTAATCATCAACAAAAAGATGGTATTACGTCAGAAGAATTGAGATCAAAGTATACACGTTTTAAAATGGCTCGCTAGTTTGGAAGTGTTTATTTAATTTATCAGTAAATTATGCAACCGTAATAGCCAAGTTTAAATAAATGTTTCCAAATTAGTGACGATCTTTAAATTTGAAATGTGTATTGGGGAACTCAGCTATTCTTTAATTAATACTTAGCCTATTTTTGAACTTGGAAATTTTTTTTTATGATTTTACTTATTTTTTTTAGTTTTAACGTAATAAAATATGTGGAACTAATTTAAAAACGGACTTTTGTGATGCCCATTCTTGATCGCTTTTACCTTTATTAATTTTTCCTTCGAAATTAATAAATCTGAGGGCACGGCAGTGCCCGGCCAAGTTTGCAGCGTGAGCTGCTGTATCTTTTTTTCTTGAAACATTTCAGCCGATATTTGACCTCTCCAAAACTTTACTTCGGAATGAGCTACGAAACTCAAACTTTGCACAGTCGTAGATCTCCATAGAGTTAATAACCTCTTCAAGTTTCATGGACTTCCATACAGTAGTACAATAGTTAGGAAATTTCAAAAAATTTTGAAATTGCCACTCACTCACTCATGTATAGATCAACAGAATTCTACTGTTCCAGACATGCTACAAAGCTGAAATTTGGCAGACTGATAGAAATTATGACCAAACCCTTGGGAAAAATCAAGAAACTCTTAAATTCTAATTTCCTCCCCTCCTCTACACATGTAAAGTTATGTAAAAGTAACATTGCCTACTTACAGAAGCGCTAGAGAGCTTAGCTTTGGCACACTGATAGGAACTATGATAAAACTATGGGAAAAAAAAAGCCCCAAAATTTTAATTTGCTTCCCCCCCCCTATAAATGTAAATTTATTTAAAGGTAACATTACCCACTTCCAGAAATGCTAGAGAGCTGAGCTTTGGAAGACTGATAGGAACTATAATAAAATTATAGGAAAAGTTTTTACTTTATTGCCCTCCGCCATAAATGTAAACTGTCATGAAAAAGTAACATTGTCCACTTCCAGAAACGCTAGAGAGCTGAGCTTCGAAATGCTGATAGGAACTATGATAAAACCATAGGAATAAAACTTAAATATTATCCAAATCCTTTAAAAAAGATGTGAAATAATAACAAAAACATTGAGATAAAAGTAAAGCCCAGTTCTTTAATACAAATTTCAAAATGAAAGGATCTTACTAGTTTGGAAATGTTTCTCTAAAAACTAGTGTTTAATGCTGCCAGTTACTTTTTGGTTTTTGTTTTTATTTGAATTTTTGGGAAAACCTCACCTTAAATTTTGTTTTGATATTTTTGGGCTTTTTAGCCAAACCTTTAAAAAAGAAACTCCTTGTTTGGGAAAATTCCGATCAGGTGATAATTTTTCCCTTTGTTGAAAGTTATTTTCTCTTTGAACACCTGATCATTTTGGCAAAAATCATGCGTGCTTTGCACACGCTGGGAGTTTGAAGCGCCCCCCCCCTGTATTTGACAGGGGAATGAAGAACCACTTCCGCAAAAACCACCAAAGAAGTCACACGTGCTTTTGGGATTAAGACCAAAATTCCATCCACAAGAAAGTACGCGGTGCCGCGAGTAAAACTGTGGAACTGCTGTTAAATGAAAGAAGGTAAGCTTCTAGCGTGTTGCCAATTTTTTTCTTTTGTTTTAGTTCAATAAACGTCTGTTTTCCCAGATGGGGTGAATTTAACTTTGGGGTCATTATTTTGTGAAATCTCTAGTATTCTCCCCATCAGGCACTCAGCCGTCTAACTAGTGAGAACCTTTCATTTTGAAATTTGTATTAAAGGACTTGGTTTTACTTTTATCTTATCGTTTCTGATGTGATTATTCACGGCGACTATTTCCGTGCTTCCTACTGCACAACTATAACAATAGACCCCCCAAAGGCACAAAGGCAGTGCAATTCAATCCTTGGTCGACATGCCAATTTTTAAAATTTTTAATTAGTTACATTAAGTGTTAGTACTGTTTGTATGATTTTATCCATTTTCTATATTAAAGGATTGAAAAAGAAATTGTGTACGTGCCAAAGTAGTTTTCTGCTAATGAACATTTTCTATAAAATTAATCTGACAGTGGCGGTTCAGGACACTTCCGTATTTCTCTGCAAAAACACGTTTTTTTATTTTTAAAACCTCTTTATTGGTTTTAATTTTATTTTATGCATTTTTTTTTTCATTTATATATTATATGAAATTCGGTAGCCCTGTGCAATGCAGTAGAACGAACACACTGCCACTTTTCTTTTGTCTTCTTCGAATAGAGATAGATTTTTTCTGCAGCCTATATGACCGACATTGATAGGGCCCATGTTGGGCATTATAGCGTTGTTTTAATAAGAAAAATCAAAGAAATTTTGTGCCGGGCTCAGGCCATCAGTTAGTCGTATTACTTGAATTGTTTTTGCGCGTGGAGCATGAGTGTTTTAATTTACGCCCTACAATACAACATCAATTATTTCAGCATAATTTTTTGATAAATTTTCGGTGGCCATGGGTAAGTTTCTTTAAAAAAAAAATAGAATTAGAAACCCCAAACGTAGTAGTAGTAGGTATGTTTTTTAATGACATGAGCCGCCGCTGGACAGTGGACGAGAGAGGGTTATTTTTTTTGTTTATTGTAGTAATGATAAATATTAAAAATTACTGCTTTCTCTTCTGATTGATTAAATCACTCGTTAAATTGTGCTACTGTTATGTATTGATTTATTTATATATTATACTACCTATCTCTATGTATTGTACATAATTGCGTAAAGACCTGATTTTTGAATATTTTTTGTCAGTCTGCCAAATTCTAGCTCTTCTGAAAATGGGCAATATTAGTTTTACCTTATTATACATGTATAGGGAGAAGAACAAATTATTATAATTTTTTTCAAGGAACCGAGAGTAGACCGAGAGGAATCATGACCAAATTCCTCTTGGTCTACCAAATTTCAGCTTTCTAGCATTTCTGGAAGTTATGTAGAATTTTGTTAATTTAAGCATGAGTGTGTGGCAAATTCTAGTGCTTTATGAACAATTAATTGGAGGGATTGTTAGCTCTATCAAGATCTACGACTTTTCGAAGTTTGAATTTAGTAGTAATTACCCGTCGCCCCCCTTTAGAGCCCGAAAAAATATTTAATGTATAAAGGCTGGTAGGTACTACAGAAAAAAGGCTGAAAAGAATTATATTTTTGTTGACTTGCTTTATCAAAATTCTGGAAATAAGCGCACAGGAAAAAAGCACACTCGTAAAAATCGCTTGCGGAAAAAAGTGCACACGGAAAATAGCGCACACGGAATAAAGCCATATACGTAATATTCCACGTATATGAATAAAGCGCACACAGGAATAGTTCAGGCCCTACGGGGTCCGATACTGCGTTTAATGATAGAAGCAACACACTTGGTATTAATAGACATTAGACTCGCCCGAACATTTTACGAAAGGAAACCACCTCCCCAACCTTGGCAGGGGGGTCCACCCCTTTAAACGTGCTTTTTGACGGTTTTTTGCTAATGACTCGAAAACTGTCAACGGATAACATTTCGTTTTTAACCATGTACTTTAGTACCTTCTAAAGGCCTACGAAAAAAGGGAAAAATGTTTTTTTTTCTTGTGGCATTTTGACAGTTAAATATTTAATAAGTTAGACATAACTTTTTAAAGTAGCCGCCCTGAAATAAAAATAAATGTGTTTGTGGAATTCCTCAAATTAAACAAAAATTTTGAACATTCATTTTTGTAACTTAGTAAATAATAATCAAGGTGAGTAAAAAAAACATTAATCTCTTGAAGAAAAAGTATCGAACGGACCTAATGTGGTGATACGTGTTTAATTCCTTGTTGTAAGGTTTAACAGAGGCTATCGACAGGTACCAACTGTTTGTACGACAAATTTCAATGGACCAACAATATTTGTTTTAGAAATTTTCACTTAAATAAAATTGTCTCAGTCCGCCAGCAGTGGCTCCTATTGCCGTTTCCTCTGACCCAATTAGATCCAGTAAGTCCTTGTCTTTTAAGGATTTTCGTTTGGATCCTGCTTATTCCTTATCTGGCGGTAAAGCTAATTTAATTGCACAAATAATTGCAACAAAACCAACCCCTAACAGGGCCGAACTGGGCCTATAAATAGGTCTGGGAGCCAAATGAGATTACCGGTCTTAGCCTAATATTAAATTTGAAGTTGAAAATTATGTAAGCACAGTGTGCCTGAACGAAGTATAGGTTACATAAAAATGGTTCCAAAAACTAATTGCACATTTTGAATATGGACCTTTTCCTGACTTCAGAGCGATATTCATATAAATCCTAGCTGATCCTCTTCTCGAAATTTTTGACATTTTTCTAGTTAGTCTAGGCGGTGGCTCCTGTCACGTGTGACCTAATAATATGTGCGCTCAGTTTGACTGCGGAGCTTTGTTAAGCACCCATAGCAGTATAAAAAAAAGTTTGGATACGTGGTCGAACTCATGGTAGTTTGGCCGCCATCTTTAAAAATGGCCTCCAAATTAAAAGATTTTTTGTTTAAGCGTATCTCCCTACCCAGTGGTCCCATTTTAATATTTTAAAGCTTGTTTTACTCCTTTTTGAAAGGAGATTATGAATTTTTATTAGGGGTTTTTGTTTTTATTATACGCAGAGGTTCTTGGCGACTTACTTGGGAGTTATTATGATTTTCCCGAGGGGTGAATAGCTCTCACAATCGGTGTACACATTTCACACAATCTTCCCACAATCCTTCACAATCTTTACACAGTCCGTCCCAATCACTCACAATCTGTCACAATCTTACCACAATCCCTCACAATCTTATCACAATCCCTCACAATCTTACCACAGTCCTTCACAATCCCTTACAAGCTTACCACAGTCCCAGTGGCGTAGCGTGGGGCGGGGCGTGGGGTGGCACGGGGGGGTTCGTCGCCCCCTGCCCTGAGGGTACTGGCATGGCGCCTCATTGGTGCCCGAAGCGCCCTAATCATTATTAAGTAGCAGGGCCGGTAACGGTAAATTAAGAGGGCGGCAAAGGAAACTATAGACATGATGACCTTTTTTGTTCGCAAGAATTTTTGATGGGCTGTCATCCCCCCCGCCCCTTCAGGCACGCTGCGCAGTCCTCCACAATCCCTCACAATCCCTCACAATCTTTCACAATCTTACCACAATCGCTCACAATCTTTACACAATCTTAGCAAAAGATTGTGGATTTTCACAATCGGTGTACATATTTTGGGTTAGCTGTTCCCAACAAACAATTAAAGTTGTAACGACGAAACCCCAACTAGAAAGAATTTCTTAAAAGTAACCGCAACGTACTCCCGCTACGTCTCAGTATACCATACAGCGACGTTATAATTCCCTAAGTGGGGAACCAATTTCTGGTTATAACTACTTGGCCAAGTGTTTAAAGTCACTGTAGTAACAACTACACTACTACGTCGTAGCCAGGTATCTACTACGTCGTAGAGGCTGTTTTTTTTTCCGTAATGGCATAAAAGTTGCGATGTAGTTGCAAATAATATAATCGTTTCTTTTTGGTAGAATTGTTACACAATATGGTGGACACAACAGTAAACAGACTCGCTTAGTTTTTTTGTTTGGTTATGGTTTTAATATGAACTATGTTATCCAAAAGTGTGAGAATTTACGAGCAGAGGATCAAAATTCGAGTGCGACACAAAGTTTTTTGTATAACATGCATTATATATATTGCAAAAAACCGGTGCGCCCGTAAAATTGAGCCGTTTTCTGGTAGCTGATGGAATTTTTGTGTTGTGATTTTGGAGGTTATGTTTTCATAATCGACAGTTAACTACAACAAATGGTGCTTAAGAAGAGCATTTTTGGTAAGCTTCAACTAATTTGTTTATAAAATAGTATGGCTCTTTAATATGAGCTCATAAAACGACAACAAAAATATTAAATTTTCTTTCTTACATAAAAACATGGCGTCCCAAACTATATTCCCTGATAGTCGAAAAGGTTACTTGAAAGTAGTTGCGGCTTTAAAGTTGATCCAAAAAGTTATTTTGTCTACATTGTTACATCAGATGTTACTATGATGACACAAACTTTTGTGGTAAAAATTAAAGTTATAATGTAGTTGTCGGATACACTTGTTTGGGACTCCAATGAAGCTTAACTTTCTAGTGGTAATTAAGTAGGATATAAAAGTCAGGGCGACTACGAAATAACGACTAAAAAGAAAGTCAAACTTTAGCAACGTCCTATTGTGGTAGAGAAGACTATCAGAATCGACTATCAAGAAACAATCCTATGAAGTAGTTTAGATGGTCGTTTTTACGAAACATCTACTATTTCCTGATACTAAATAGTAGTTAGAACTAAAAAGTAACAAATTTTGGTTGGGATCACCACATTTCTACTATAAGAAAGTAGCAAAGCCTTTAGAACATGTAGCCGCTACTATAAATGTTAGTTGGGTTCACCCCTCGGATTTTCCTATAGAAGGCTCTTTAAATACGCCTGTCTAATAAATAATATATACACAAATAATATAATAAAAAACAAAAATCAAAACTAAGGAAAAATAAAAAATCACATGTAGAAAAAAAGTTACCATAGTAGGTACTAATTTAATTTAACGCTTCTACAGGCTGCCTGATTGCAGAGACTGTGGATCAGATCTGCATTCCCGGACTGCGATGTCCAAAACACGTTCAGTTGCGGTAGGCATCTGCATGAGGATCTCAGGATAGAAGCCTAATTTTCGCAGGGCCGTTTTAAGGTAAATTAGCACCCTAGGCATATTTTATTGGTCGTTTTCTCACTAATAAAAATTTGAATAACATTTTTATTTTCAATTTATCAAATTCATATAATATTCTAAGTTAAAAAAATATATAATGGTTTCTTCCTTGAGTTTACTTGGGCAAAATCGTTAATATTTCCATAAAAATTTATATTTTTTGTGATACTCCAAACAACCGAACCGAACCGAACCGAACCGAACCGAACCGAACCGAACCGAACCGAACCGAACCGAACCGAACCGAACCGAACCGAACCGAACCGAACCGAACCGAACCGAACCGAACCGAACTCCATTCCAAGGACAAAATTAAGTGGGCATTTAAACTTTTTTGATGATCTAAAATTGTTTTAAATCCTAGACAGATCCATTGGTGCGCGATAGTGATGCGAAAAAACCACACCCTCAGCTAAGATTCGGCAAAATGTCATTTAGCGAATTTTAGGATAGAGAATCCTATAAGACCAAAATGGCCAAACTTTGAAAATTCATATTTCAAAAAATAAACAGTTTGTCAACAAAAGCACCAAATTGCAGTATGCTGGGGCCATAAAGTTGCGAAAAAACCACACCCTAAATTAAGTTTCAGAAAAACGTCATTTAGCGAATTGTAGGGTAGGGAACACTACTTACCACAGTCCTTCACCCAAAGACCATGAGACCAAAATGGCCAAACTTTGAAAATTCATATTTCAAAAACTATGCAGTTTATCAACAAAAGCACCGAGTTGCAGTATGGTGGGACCTAAGAGATGTGAAAAAACCACACACTGAGTTAAGATTCGAGAGAACGTCATTTAGCGAATTTTATGGTAAGGAATCCCATAAGACCAAAATGGTGAAATTTTGAAAATTCATAGTTTAAAAAATATATAGTTTATCAACAAAAGCACCGAGTTGCAGTATCGTATGGTCATAGAGATGCAGAAAAACTCCACATTGAGTTAGATTTACAAAAACGTTATTTAGCGAATTTTAGGGTAGGGAATCCCATAAGACCAAAATGACGAAATTTTAAAAATTTATATTTCAAAAACTATACAGTTTATCAACAAAAGCACCAAGTTGCAGTATGGTATGATCATAGAGATGCGAAAAAACCCAACACTGAGTTAAGATTCGAGAAAACGTCATTTAGCGAATTTTATGGTAGGGAATCCCTTAAGACCAAAATGGCGAAATTTTGAAAATTCATAGTTTAAATACTATACAGTTTATAAACAAAAGCACCGACTTGCAGTATGGTGGGGCCATAGAGATGCGAAAAAAATCACACACTGAGTTAAGATTCGCAAAAACGTAATTTAGCGAATTTTAGGGTAGGGAATCACATGAGACCAAAATAGCGAATTTTTAAAAATTCATATTTTAAAAACAATACAGTTTTTCAACAAAAGCACCTAGTTACAGTATGTTGGGACCATAGAGATGTGACACAATCACACACTGAGTTAAGATTCGAGAAAAGAAATCTCATAAGACCAAAATGGCGAAATTTTGACAATTCATAGTTTAAAAACTATACAGTTTGTAAACAAAAGCGCCGACTTGCAGTATGGTGGGGCCATAGAGATGCGGAAAAATCATATATTGAGTTAAGATTCGTAAAAACGTTATTTAGCGAATTTTAGGGTAGGGAATCACATAAGACCAAAATGACGAAATTTTGAAAATGTATATTTCAAAAACTATATAGTGTATCAACAATTGCACCGACTTACAGTATGGTCGGGCTATGGAGATGCGAAAAAATGACACACTGAGTTAAGATTCGCAAAAACGTTAATTAGCGAATTTTAGGGTAGGGAATCACATAAGACCAAAATGGCGAAATTTTGAAAATTTATATTTCAAAAACTATATAGTTTATCAACAAAAGCACCGAGTTGCAGTATGGTATGGTCATAGAGATGCGAAAAAAACCCCACAGTGATTTAAGATTCGCCAAAACGTTATTTAGCGAATTTTACGGTAGGAATTCCCATAAGACCAAAATGGCGAAATTTTAAAAATTCATATTTTAAAAACTATACAGTTTTTCAACAAAAGCACCGAGTTGCAATATGGTGGGACCATAGAAATGTGAAAAAATCAAACACTGAGTTAAGATTCGAGAAAACGTCATTTAGCGAATCTTATGGTAGGGAATCCCATGAGACCAAAATGGCGGAATTTTGAAAATTCATATTTTAGAAACTATACAGTTTATAAACAAAAGCACCGACTTGCAGTATGGTGGGGCCATAGAGATGCGGAAAAATCACACACTGAGTTAAGATTCGTAAAAACGTTATTTAGCGAATTTTAGGGTAGGAAATCCCATAAGACCAAAATGGCGAAATTTTGAAAATGTATATTTTAAAAACTATATAGTTTATCAACAAAGGCACTGACTTGCAGTATAGTCATAGAGATGCGAAAAAACCCCACACTGAGTTAAGATTCGCAAAAACGTTATTTAGCGAATTTTAGGGTAGGAAATCCCATAAGACCAAAATGGCGAAATTTTAAAAATTCATATCTTAAAAACTATACAGTTTTTCAACAAAAGCACCGAGTTGCAGTATGGTTGGACCATAGATATGTGAAAAAATCACACACTGAGTTAAGATTCGAGAAAACGTCATTTAGCGAATTTTATGGTAGGGAAACCCATGAGACCAAAATGGCCAAATTTTAAAAATTCATATTTTAAAAACTATACAGTTTTTCAACAAAAGCACCGAGTTGTAATATGGTGGGACCATAGAGATGTGAAAAAATCCAACATTGAGTTAAGATTCGAGAAAACGTCATTTAGCGAATTTTATAGTAGGGAATTTTGAAAATTCATATTTTAAAAACTATACAGTTTATAAACAAAAGCACCGACTTGCAGTATGGTGCTGCCATAGAAATGCGAAAAAATCACACACTGAGATAAGATTCGTAAAAACGTTATTTAGCGAATTTTAGGGTAAGGAATCACATAAGATCAAAATGACGAAATTTTGAAAATGTATATTTTAAAAACTATATAGTTTATCAACAAAGGCACCGACTTACAGTATAGTCATAGAGATGCGAAAAAACCCCACACTGAGTTAAGATTCGCAAAAACGTTATTTAGCGAATTTTAGGGTAGGAAATCCCATAAGACCAAAATGGCGAAATTTTAAAATTTCATATCTTAAAAACTATACAGTTTTTCAACAAAAGCACCGAGTTGCAGTATGGTGGGACCATAGATATGTGAGAAAATCACACACTGAGTTAAGATTCGAGAAAACGTCATTTAGCGAATTTTATGGTAGGGAATCCCATTAGACCAAAACGGCGAAATTTTAAAAATTCATATTTTAAAAACTATACAGTTTATAAACAAAAGCACCGACTTGCAGTATGGTGGGGCCATAGAAATGCGAAAAAATCACTCACTGAGATAAGATTCCTAAAAACGTTAGTTAGCGAATTTTAGGGTAGGGAATCACATAAGACCAAAATGGCGAAATTTTGAAAATATATATTTCAAAAACTATTTAAAAATCAAACAAGTTTCGTGGCTAATCGGGCAAAAAGGAGTTTTTGTTTCTCTCATATTTTTCCGTGGGTAGCCTGAAAGCTTAACCTCACGGGGGTCCAAGATCTAATGGACACCTAATAAGTGTGGACCCCCGTGAGGTTAAGCTTTCAGGCTACCCACGGAGTTAAGATTCGCAAAAACGTTATTTAGCGAATTTTGGGGTAGGGAATCCCATAAGACCAAAATGGCGAAATTTTGAAAATTTATATTTTAAAAACTATACAGTTTATCAACAAAAGCACCGAGTTGCAGTATGGTGGGGCCACATTCATGCGAAAAAACCACACCCTAAGTTAAGAATTGGAAAAACGTAATTTAGCGAATTTTAGGGTAGAGAATCCCATAAAACCAAAATGGCCAAATTTTGAAAATTCATATTTTAAAAACTATATAGTTTATCAACAAAAGCACGTAGTTACAAGTGACATAAAGCTACCGATAGAGAAAGACAAAAAAGAAAGTTAAAATATGTACGTCAATGTATTTTCAAAATATTCATTTCTATTATTGTACTTTTAGCTAGCTACTTCTTTTAATTTATTTTTAATGTAATTGGGTCTATATTGTTGTAGAGCTTACGTAGCGAAAAAATCTGAAATTAACTTGTAGGACTTTAAATTAAGTTCCATTGTAATGCCTATGTAAGTAGCGTATACATACTCCAATGGGGAATGATTTGACATTTTCATTTTCTCATAACGCCATAAAGCCTGTTATAAAGACTTGATTGTTAAGTTTATTAACAATAAAGTCATTGCTATATCGGCTACTTTTGTTGCAAGAAAACTGGTGGTCCTCCTTAACAATTTTGTAATAATGTTCTTATTTAGAGCAGCCTTAGACTAGCATTAGCGAGGTTATTTTGACTTTAGCATCTACACAAGGAACTAGTAAGGTTTGGCTTTATTACATTCTAATATATCAGCTGTGATCTTATAATATACGGCCTTTGTTTAATATATGAACCGGAATAAATACTAACTTCCTTTATTAATGGAACATAAACGACTTAAAACTGTTTGGTTTTCACTATCTTCAACGTCAATCACAAGGATACGAATGATCCCCGTCTGGAACACGTCCTGACAATCAGGAACAAGTGATCCATGCCAATCCACGACCAATTTCGACCTTTTGGGCCATCCTCAGGTGAATGTAGGCGATAGCTCCGTGTAGAGCATAGGTTTTGTGACACCAACAGATGTTGGTTAGTTTTGCATAATAGAATTTGGAATATAAATTAGGTAAAAAAAAGAAGTTGGTACTTTTCAGAAAATAATTGCGTCAGGGCAAGAAGTTTATGATAAAGACAAAAAAATAACCAAGCGAAAATTTCGGAAAAAAAGCAAACAAAAGCCAAACATTCTTAGGAAGTGGTAAAACAAGCTGGATTGTAACAATTACAGAGGAATTTCAGTCACCAGCACTCTAAGTAGATTGTACGGTAGGATTCTTAGAGATCTAATAGAGAATGATTTTCATGAACAAGAAGAAGAGCAAAGTGGGTTTCGTGCAGGCAGATCTTGTAGTGATAATGTTTTTTGTCTTAAACAAGTAATTGAGAAAAGAAGCGCCAGAAATATAGAGACTCATGTTACCTTTGTGGACCTACAAAAAGCATATGATACCGTTCCAGTAGAAAAATTATGGACGGTGTTGGAACAAACTAATATCAATCATACATACATAAAACCGATAAAAGAACTATGCAAAGGGTCGAAATCTAAAATTAAAATTGGAAATCGACTTTCAAAAGAATTCCTAGTAATAAAAGGCTTAAGACAGAGATGTTGTATCTCTCCAACTCTTTTTAAAATATATTGCAGTGGCTCTAAAAAACTGGAAACGTAAAGTGCACGGCATGGGAATACAACTTAACGACCGATTTACTATATACACACTACAGTTTGCTGACGACCAAGTAATTGTAGCTAATGATAAAGAAGACATGGAGTATATGATGAGAAAGTTAACGGAAGAATACCAAAAGTGGGGACTAACAGTGAACGTGGACAAGACATAGTACTTATGTATTGGAAACGAATCCAGTGAGTTAGAACTAGACAATGGACAAACAATATCTCCATGCAATGAGTATGTATACTTGGGTGTCACATTTAATAAGACAGGAACAGACTGTAAAGAATTGGAAAAAAGAATAGTGAAAGCAAAAAAGGTTATTGGATGTTTTAACAGTATTTTATGGAGCAGAGAGATAAGAAAGAATGTAAAATTTAACATATATGAAACAATGGTAAAAAGCACGCTGTTGTATGGAATAGAGACTTGTCGCGTAACAGAAAAATACAAAACAAAAATGGAAAGTGTCGAAATGGATGCAATAAGAAGATCAATGAGAATATCTAGATTAGATCACATAAGAAATGAGATCATAAAAGAAAGAATGGGAATCGAGGGAAGCATAACGGATGACATCACTAAAAGGCAATTGATATGGTACGGCCATGTACAACGGATGAACGACGAAAGATTACCAAAACAGGTCCTACAGTGGCAACCACTAGGGCGCAGAAAAAGAGGACGTTCTAAACTAGAATGGCAACAGTCAATTCAAAGATCAATGAGTCAAAAGAATCTGACAGAAAATGATTGTCAGGATCGAAGGAGGTGGAGAATAGACGTCGGACAACGTAGAAAAACGTTCTAAACCGACATAGTAGTAGTAGTATGTTTGTATTCATGAAATATGTGGAAAATATCCAAAAAACCTTAGCTTTAAGGGGGGGCGGCCGCCCAGGCGCCCCCTTATATACGCCACTGGTACGGTGTATGCCGTACATATGTTCCCTGTACGGTGGTAAATATGTTTATTTCATTTTGGGGGGGGGGGGCTAATTTTGAGCTTAAATGAGCTAAGCATTTTCACCCCCTCCCTAATTGTACTCCTTATGATTTCTTCGGATATGTTTAAATACTGTATATGAGGTGTTGTATAGTTCGCTATATAAAATAGGCATTCGCTCATAAACTGTTAATAAAAAAAAGTTTACTATTGTTTTATACACGCTCGTTAAATATGCATACACAAAATAAAATGATTTTGCACAGCAAATTAAATCACAAAATTGATTTCATATAGAGGCGGAGATTAGTTTTGTCCGGCAATCATTTTTCGTTTTTAATTAAATTAAATCATCAAAAAATTTTTTCCTCAATTTACGATAAACGGCACGTATAATCGGTAGCGTACGTAACTCTTATTTAAAGAAATAAATTTAGTAAAAAAATTAGTTTACTTATTTTTTTTCCTTTTTGATAACTGACTTTTTCGCGGGATGACAGTACGGAAGGCCTAATCGCAGAGTCAAGTGCTAACCGGCGCGGCTTGCTCAGCGTAATTCGACTCGGTACGAGCCTTTAAAAGTACGGTATACCAACCTACACCAAACCAAACCTAACCAAAACCCAACCAAAGCATACATAACCAAACAAAACAAACTCAACCTAACTTGCGCCAGGTATTTCGCGCCGAATCGTATACCGCCTGTCCCTAAGTGATTTCTAAAAGCTTCTCTTATTGAGGTGCGAGAAGGGAACCTGAAATATAGATGTATCCAACAAAGAAAGTCTGACTTTTTTTTTTCGTGACCCCGCCTTTTAAAGTCGCCTCTATTATCCCTATCAAAAGTCGTCAAAATCGGGAATGGCCTGCATCGTCGCGCTTCGCCTTTAAAAGGCTCCGCGCCAGACATCGTGCAAAAATCAATACCAACTTCTCCCTAAAGAATCAAGGGTCAAACTAAAATAAGTGCTCTCACAGCTGCGTGACTTTCAGAAGGTCCCCTTTGCTTGTTTTGATGGTAGGGGCGGAATGGGGCGGGGCTCTCTATCCAATAGAATCTTATAAAGGCGGGGTACAACTTTGGCTTTTAAGAATCACTTTGTAGCGCCCGGTATCTATTTTAAAAACGAAAGCAGCTACAAGAACATAGTTGTCACAAATTCTTATGGATGGCTTTAAGTGCCTTTTTGCGTAATTTTTGATAAATAATAGGGTGTTAATATATAATATAAATATAAATATATATTTATTTTTAGATATCTCTTTAGGTCTTGGGAATGCTAAAAACTAACTTTTTTGTTTAATTTTTTCTCAAATTCATAGTTCTTTTAATAAAATAAAGTCATTGAATTAAAACAATTAGCCACGTGATTCAAAACAGGTGGTCTACCAATCAGCTGCGAGTGACGTCACAAAAAATTGCAGGACCGGTAGGCAAAAAGTATACAACGACCAGCAATACTTGAAGTAATGCATAGGTTACACTGCATAGTCCTGCGTAGGTACTACCTATTCCTGCCTATGCAGTGCCTAGTCTTGCATATGTACTGCTCAGTCCTACATTTGGCCTGCATGTGCACTGCCTAATCCTGCATTTAGAGGTACTCCATAGTCCTGCCTAATAACTGCCTAGCACCGCCTAAAAATTTGTACACCTTTCTGCCTATTATAGTTATTCACCCATTGTAATAAACATAACCTCAAACATTTCATCGTCATTTACGAAATAGTTATATATATTATAGACTACGTGAGAAAAATTAATAAAAACAATTTAGTTATACTCACATCAAGGTGATCTTCACAAATGTAAAGTGAAGATGAATTAAATAAGGCCCTTGGGTCTCTTCGAGCAAGTTCTAGCCACTTTTTCCGTTCTTTTACTGCTGTAGGTACATGAATAGTTTTTTAGGTGTTTTTATGCTAGTATTCGAACACTGAGGCACTACATACCACCATAAACACAGACCAAAAACATATAAACACTTGAATGCCGTGTATCTGTCCGCAAGTTTACTGCGCTGTGACGTCATTGCAACGCCATGCTAGAAATGAGCGTTTTAGCGGCAAATTCAAATCGGAAATTAAAAAACTTGTTTTTAAATGTAGTCATGATAAAATATACTATTTTAATAATTTTGCGTAGCAAATTAGGGACCTATGTATCATTCTGAATACTTTTCTAAAATTTGTCAAATACCCTATTGTATAATATAAGAAATAGTCTAAAAGAAAAAAGATTAAATATGAGTATGAACGACAATTAAAGTAAACATTGTCTGCTCAAATATATTCTTCAGACAAAATAAGAGGATATTTTACTCTCTTGGGCATAAAAAAACCTTTATTAGCATTTACACGTCGCATAGTATTCTCCTTTTTTACAAAAGGGTTAAGCTTTGCGAGTAAAGGTGTGAAAAATATTTTAGTCTGGAATGTTGCTATAAATTAAAAAATTCCTGAGTAAAGTAGCCTTAAGGCATGAGATTGAAGGTCTAATCATAAAGTATCAAAGCAATTTTCTGACATCTTTTTATTTAAAAACTCTACCGTACCTAATTATTACATTCAGTTGTTCAGTAAGTATAAAGGTGTTTTTGAAACTATTTTATTTAAAATATGAATTTTCGATGAATTTGCCATATAAGGCTGATAGGACTTAAGATTTCAAAAACTGCTAAATGAAGTTTTTGCGAATCTTAGGTATAGGTATGTACTGTAATTGCCGTGCTTTGGGTCGTAAATTTATAAATTGTAAAATATGAATATTCCAAAACTTGTGATTTGAATGTTATGGGTTTTTATATGAAAAAAATAGCTTAATGACGAATTTTAGGTATTTAACATAATTAATTTGAAAATATTTATTTTTCTGGCAAATCATATAATTTTTTTAGAATAGAGAATACGGCTTTGCTAGTTTCATATGCTTTAATCTGGGGGCACGGCAGTGCTTCGCCAAGTTTGCGTAAACTGCTGTACTATCTTTTCTTGAAACATTTCAGCCCATATTTGCCCTATGCAAAACTCTACTTCGGAATGAGCTACGAAACTTAAATTTTGCACAGTCGTAGATCTTTATATATTTAACAACCCCTCTCCTCCAAGTTTCATGGACTTTCATAAGGTAGTAAAGAAGTTACGAAATTTCATAAAACGTCAAAATTGCCACTCACTCACTCATGTATAGATCATTAAAATTCTAATTTACTCCCCTCCCCTATATATGTAAGGTTATGTAAAAGTAACATTGCCCACTTCCAGATACGCCAGAGAGCTAAGCTTTGGCAGATTGGTAGGAACTATGATAAAACGATAGGAAAAAATAAGATACTGCAAAATTATAGTTTACTTCCCTCCCCTATAAAAGTAAAGTTATGCAAAAGTAACATTGCCGACTTCCAGAAACGCTAGACAGCTTTCGAAGGCTGATTGGAACTATCATAAAACCATAGAAATATATATTTTGTTTTGAACAATATTCTGCATATTTTACTGCTTTGAAACTTAAATATTATCCAAGTCCTTTAAAAAAGGATAAAAAAACATTTCATGTAACAAAAACCAATTACGCGAAAATGGTATTCCGCAAAAAGAATTGAGTTAAAAGTAAAGCCAAGTTCTCCAATACAAATTTTAAAATGAAAGGTTCTTATTAGTTTGGCAATGTCTTTCTAAACTTGACAATTACGGATGCAAATGACTCTTGCTAAATTAAACATAAAGAAAGTTTAACTGTAATAGAAAAGTTTAAAAAACATTTCCAAACTAGTAAGAGCTTTTAATTTTGAAATTTGTATTAGAGAATACTATTTTCGCGTACTTGGCTTTTTTTACATGAAATGTTTTTGTTATGATTAAATATTTTTACAAGCTTTTATTTAGCTTCTTGTGAAGCGTTTTTGACACACTTCCCATTATCCGATTTGGATGAAATTTGGTACACACATAGTGGTCCCATGACAATACAACATTAAGAAAAATATCCTCCCACCCTTACCCCCACCCCTTCTATAGAAAAATGTGTTTATGACACACTTCCCATTATCCGATTTGGATGAAATTTGGTATATATTTAGTGGTCCGATAACAATACAACAATAATGAAAAAATGTCCTCCCACCCCTACCCCCCACCCCTTTCCATAAAAAATGCGTTTTTAACACACTTCACTTCAAATGACTTTTATAAAATTTGGTATATGCATAAAGGTCCGATGGCAATACAGCCCAAACAAAAAATATATTTCTACCCCTACGCCCACCCTCTCCTTCCCCCAATAGGAAAATGAGTTTCCAAACAACTCACGATCAGCGATTTCATTATAATCTAAAATAAACTCTTCTGTTCTGTTCTTGAACAAATATTTTCATTTAATAGAGTAGATAGCTGAGACTAAAAAGTAGAAAATAAATTGGTAAAAAAAAAATAAGTCACAAGCTTTTATAAAATGCACTAAAAATTAAAAAATAATTTTCTGACATTCTAATATTATCATAATAATAAAAGCGATGGCCGCAAATCAAAGCATAAGTTAATCTAAATTTGTGATCTAAACACTTGAAGAATATTCAACATAGCAGGTCATCAAAGATATGTTTAATGTGCCGCAATGTTATGCCATTGCCATACCTATGTCAGAGAAATGCTGTGGTATCTTGGGTCGGGTTGGGTTGGTTTTGGTACCTCTGCCTTTTTCTGCTAAATTGATTCTTGCAAATAGTGATATTTAATTGATACGGATATCTTATCGTGCTAACATCGTCAAAAATCCATGAGTCGGCCATCGCTTTTATTATTATGATAATATTAGAATGTTAGAAAATTATTTTTTAATTTTTAGTGCATTTTATAAAAGCTTGTGACTTAAGAAAAAAATTTTACCAATTTTTTATATACAAGTTTTTTTTTATTTAATAAAGAACTGTCAAAAACCATCAGAGATATCAACGCTTTAATCTTAATGTAATAACTGAACTAGATATTAGTGAACCAAAAAAATTCAAATGACTATTGTGTACTGTTATACCTTATAATAAGTATATCCGTGTAATGGATTTGTGGTATGCATGCATTACCGCATTATAACCAATAATACCTTGCATTATTTATGGTACGATACTATGGCAGATACAGAATTTAACAGGTAACAACAGCAGACACATGGTATAAGTATGAATATCATTGAAAATTTGTAGCATTTCAATTAGATCTTGGTATGTATTTGTAAGGCGAATTGTGGAGACGCATTCTTTGACAGATTGAATCTGTAAGATTAGTTAATTTAATTAATCTCGATAAGGGTTTCGCAAATTTAAAAAAACGTATAATGGTGGTAATAATATATCAAAAAACTAAATAAATACCTTAATAAAACACCAAAAACTATATTTAACCAACTAAAAAACCCCATAATTAAAAAAATGCACAATTTAGTTTTTACAGCAAAAGTATCTCTATAAAAATATTAGTATTTTAAAATAATATTCCAGACCGTTAAAATTGTAAATTATTTCAGATCCTGGGAATCGGTCAAAAAATCTCTGTTTTTTGTTTGTGACGTTTTAGTTTATTCAACCATCATCAGACATATTCTAAAATGGAAAGTTCTACACTTAAAATGTATATATATAATTTTTTTTTAGACAAAACAATAATGATTTATGAAAAAAAAACCTTTAAGTACATAGTTAAAAAACAACAATTTTCTTTTCAAAATTTTCAGGTAAAAAAACATATTTAAAATTTTTGCAGTATGATAAAAAAAAATCTATTTTTATCACTTATTACAATATAGGTATTCCCCTTATTTTTTTTCTCATCATTCTAGTATATTTTGTCTCCCCATATAAATACCTAGATTTCTAATTTTATTGTTAAAATCAAAACTATATTTACATTATTTATTGGTGATCGAAGTAGTTCTGTCTATCTGTTTTAGATTTCAATGGATGCCTTAGAATATGTCTGATGATGGTTGAATAAACTGCAACGTCATAAACAAAAAATAGAGAATTTTATTGACTGATTCTCAGGATCTAAAATAGTTTATAAAAACATTATGGCAACACACGATTTGCTGGCAATCAGCATGGCTCTCTTTGACCGGTACCTCCTGCCCTAAAAATATTGGGGCAACCAAATTGTATACTAAACTAGTAGAACCTTTTATTTTAGAATTTGTATTGGAGAACTTGGCTTTAACTTTATCTCAATTCTTTTTACGGAATGCCATTTTCGCGTACTTGGCTTTTTTAAATGATATGTTTTTGTTTTGATTTTACTCTTTCTTTAAAGGATTTGGATAATATTTAAGTTTTGGTAACATATGCGGAATATGTTTTAATTTTTTCTCATGGTTTTATTATAGTTCCTATCAGCCTTCTCAGTTCACTACCGTTTCTGGAAGTGGGCAATGTTTTTTAATAACTTTACATTTATAGGGTAGGGAAATAAATTAAAACTTTGGGGTTTTCCTATAGTTTTATCATAGTTCCTATCCTCAGCTCCCTAGCGTTTCTAGAAGTGGGCAATGTTAATTTTACATAACTTTACATTTATAGGGGAGAAAAGTAAATTAAAATTTTGGGGTTTTTAAATTTTTTCATATAGTTTTATCATATTTCCTATCAGTCTGCCAAAGCTCAGCTCTCTAGCGGTTCTGGAAGTGGGAAATATTACGTTTACATAATTTTACATGTATAGGGGACGAGAGTTAATTAGAATTTTTGGGTTTTGGTCATAGTTTCTAAAAGTGTGCCAAATTTTAGCTGTGTAGCATATCTGGAAGTAGAGTAGAATTTTGATGACCTATACATGAGTGAGAGAGTGGCAATTTCGAGGTTTTTGAAATTTCGTAACTACTTTACTACTTTATGGAAGTCCATGAAACTTGAAGGGGTTGTTAACTCTATGAAGATCTACGACTGTGCAAAGTTTGAGTTAGTAGCTTATTCCGAAGTAGTATTTTAGATAGGTCGAATATGGGCTGATATGTTTCAAGAAAAGATGGTACAGCAGTTGCGTGAACTTGACGGGGAACTGCCGTGCCTGCAGATATGTCAGAAACAGAAGAAAACATTAGAAACTTTGTGGTTATAAAACCTTTGCCATCATGTGACTGCTTTCGACCAATCAAAAATAAACTGGCAAAATAGTCAACAGTGCTACCAACGCAGGGTTTGTAAACCCGGGTGTAAATTATTTAAAATATTTAAAAAAATATTCAATGTTGCCAACAGAAGTTGTCACCCGATTTCAGTTGATGGTGAGATTTCATTAGGGGATATTGATGGACGTATTCATACACTTGTGGTTTTGGGAGAGCTCGAAATTAGGATTATCATAGACGATGGGGCGGTCAAATCATCGCGGAAGACCGCAAAATTATCGCCAGAATTATCATTGTTCCGAGTATCAGTAACGGAATGGGATTGCGGGGCTAATAGTGCATTAATAATTCATACCTATACGAGAATTAATAACTGAGTATATGAGCGCAGCGGGTATCGATCGATTGTGATCTATTTACTGGGATAAATTTCCGTGATTTATTTACGATAGAGTAGACCTGACGACAAAAAATATCTCTTTTTCGGATACAAAAATTTAGAAAAGGTAGGGGCATTTCAAAGGGTAAAGAAACGAGCCAGCCGCCTCAGGCAACTACCTTCAAAGGGCAACCAAATATTACCATTTTAAAAATTTTCCCGCTTTCTGAAAAACCGAAATAATCTGCAATTAAAAAGTTATAACGTAAATTATGTAAGGGTCTGTCCTTAAATTACGTAACGCATGAGGGAGGGGGAGGGGGTCAGACATCGCGTTATGCAGCGTTACACAGGGGTGGGGGGGTGTTCTGTGACGCGTTACGTAACATCCTTTACGTAAAGCCAAAATTAATATTTTTGTTAAAAAGTTTTTTTTATAAACAAGATGGCTTTTCAACATCTAAACAAACTTAAGTGCTCTCTCAGTGCGTTTTAAAATCAAGGTTCATAAATATTTTTAAAACGTTTCCGACCTGGGGGACATTTTTAAAACGTACGTAAAGGAACCTTAATGTCCAAAAAAGTCCCTGGAATGTCTTTTAAACGCTTTTGTGGGTCTTATTTTACATTTTTAAAACGTCCCCAAATAAAACTTTTTTGCGACGTTTTTAGAACGTTTGTCAGATCTTTGCCAAAATGTTCCAAAGCAGTCTGAAAACGTACTAGGGACGTTTAAAAAAATTATCGTTCCGGGGACGCATTAAAAAAGTTTCGGGGACGTTTTCAAAATGTCTATTTTGTACTTAGTATTTTTGTATTACGTTTGTAAAACGTCCCTGCAGAATGTTTTAAAACGTTTTAAGAATGTTTTTCGGACGTTCAATTCAATTATTTATGGTTTCTAATAAGTTACACTTCTATAACAAGGGTTAGTTTAATTCACAATACTCCATAAAAGTCTAATTTAAAATAGTAAAAACTAATAATAATACCTAAACTTATTTGTCACGAAATAAGTTGACGTTTGTCAAAGGAGGAGGCACTAAATACATTGTTTACCGGGACGCGTCAGATGAGCTGAATTTGAGATATGTTGAAGGCCAAACCTTCCTGATATTTTTACCAAAAAAAATTGGGAAGTCATAGGATTCGTTTTCGAGCTATACTTATTTAAATGCGCGCCACTGAAATATGGAAAAATATGACCTTTTTGTCGTTTTTTTTGTAATAACTTATCGCCAAATAAAAACAAAAAAATTATACTAGTCTTATTTTATTGACAAAAGGGTCCTTTTAGAAATTTTATCAATTTTTAACATATAGTTTGCGTCACATACCTACAGAGTGACTCAAAATAATTTAAAAAAAAAATACAGGAAAATTACCTGAGATTTATTAAGTATAAAAAAAGGAAACTAAAAATGCATAGTTAAAATTAACTTCACTTGCTTTCATGTGAGTCGTTTTAACTATTCTAGAGTGATGTTTGCATAATGGGTTATTTTATAAGTTAACAGAGTATTTAAAAAAAAATTAATTCAACGCATGACATATTTACTAATTGTCTACGAAATAGTGTGTTTACTGGGATGCGTCAAATGAGGTAAATTTAAGATATGTTTGAGCCTAAACCGTCCGGATGCTTGTTTAAAAAAAATTGGGTGGTCATCGGTTTCGTTTTCGAGCTATAATTATTTAAATGCGCGCCAATGGAGTATGGTAAAATGTAAGATTTTGTAGTTTTTTGTTATAACTTCTCGTGAAAGAAAAATAAAAAACCAATATGAATTTTATTTTGTTAAAAGAAAAAGAGTCTTTTTAAGTATGTTTTTGACATATAGTTTTCATCATATATCTACATAGTGGCTCAAATTCTGAATACAGTCGAACCTCTATAACTCGAACCTGAAGGGACAACCAAAACAGTTCGAGTTATGGAGAGTTCGAGTTATAGAAACTCGAGTTACATAGGTTAAAATACATGTAAAAAGTGCAGGGACCGCTTAAAAGGTTCGAGTTATAGAGGGGTTCGAGTTATAGAGGTTCGAGTTAGAGAGGTTCGACTGTAATTGAAATACAATAATAATAATAGCCTTAATGGGTATTTCAAACATTTTTGAAATTCGCATAACATGTGTACTGATTGCCTATGGAATAGTGTGTGGAAAATGTTTACTGGGATGCGTCAGATGCACTGAATTTGAGATATGTTAGAGCCTAAACCGTCGTAATACTTGTTTCAAGAAAAAGTGGGTGGTGATCGGTTTTGTTTTCGAGTTATACTTATTTAATGCTAGAATATAGGAAATGTGGGGACAAAAATACAAAAAGGGGTCTACTAACCCCTTTCCGGGGGTTCTGCCAAAAATTTTCAGAAAGAAAGCCTGTGAACAAACTTAATTGATAAAAGTTTAAATATCAACTTTTTATCCCTATAAAGAGATAGAAGTTGTAGCGAAAATTCATAAGAGTATAGCTCAAAAACGAAACCGATGACCCCCCCCAATATTTTTGAACAAGTTTCAGGATGGCTTGGGCTCTAACATATCTCAAATTCACCTGATCTGACGCATCCCGTTAAGCACACTATTCCGCTATACAGTTAGTACACCTATTATTTGTTTAATTTAAAAAATGTTTGATTTACCCTTAAGGTTTACTACATAAACCATTATGTATGTAAATGTTACTTTACAATAAGTACAACGACTCACATTGAACTATGCATTTTTAATTTCATCCATTAGGTATATTTAACAAATCCCAGTTATTATTCCTGTATTTCTGTTATTCATATTTTGAGCCACTCTGTAGATATGTGACGAAAACTAAAAAAAAATTAAAAACATACTTAAAAAGAGTTTTTTTCAACTAAATAAAATTATTATTGGTTTTTTATTTCTATTTGACGAGAAGTTATAGCAAAAACACTACAAAAATTCACATTTTTCTTTCTTCCAGTGGCGGATTTAAATAATTACAGCTCGAAAACGAAACCGGTGACCCCCAATTTCTTTGAGACGAGTATTTAGACGGCTTGGACCCTAACATATCAAAAATTCACCTCATTTACTGCTTCCCGGTAAACACACTATTCCGTAGACAATTAGGAAACGTGTCATGCGTTGAATTATTTTTTTTAAATACCCTGTAAGCTTATCACATAACCTATTATGTAAACATCACTCTAGAATAGTTAAAGCCACTCACATGAAAGCAAGTGAAGTTAATTTTGACCATGCATTTTTAGTTTTCTTTCTTTATATTTAATAAATCTCAGGTATTTTTCCTGTATTTTTTTATTATTATTTTGAGACACTCTGTAGGTATGTGACTATATGTCAAAAATTGATAAAATTCTTAAAAGAACTCTATTACCGATAAAGTAAAGCTAATATCAGTTTTTTATTTTTATTTGGCGATGAGTTATTACAAAAAAACTACAAATGGTCATATTTTCCTATATTTCAGTGGCGCACATTTAAATAAGTATAGCTCGAAAACGAATCCTATGACCCCCTAATTTTTTTTGGTAAAAATATCAGGAAAGTTTGTCCTTCAACATATTTCAAATTCAGCTCATCTGACGCGTCCCGGTAAACAATGTATTTAGTGCTTCCTCCTTTGATTCTTTATGCAAACAAAAATTTCGGACTTCCATTGTCTTTATTTATTTTAAACACGATGTTTCTGTGAGTATCTTTAACCGTTTTCAAGAGTAAAACTGGAAAACGGTTAGAGATAGTTACCAACGGAAACGTCGTGTTTAGAAAATTCTGAAATTTTCTTTTACTTAATCATTGACTACGAGCAATGATCACGCAACCCCTATTGATATGCAACCCAACAAACTTAATAACAGCTGCGGATAGATGGCTCTGCCGTATCATCATTCAAACTACATGAATATACGGAAGAGCCATCTGCCCGCCGCTGTTATTAAGTTTGTTTGGTTGCATAATATCTAGGGGTTGTGTAATCATTAGCCGAGAAGAGAAATCTTCTCGGGCATTAGACTACAGTAGACTCGCGCTAGTGTGGACACGAAAAACATCTGCACGTTCATACCATGGAGACCGTTCACACTACGGAAGGTCTATTTTATCAAATTTAGAAGTTTGACAATTTAAAGTATCGACACATAGGTACCACAATAATTATTATTAATTTTTATGAAACTTCAAAATTTACATATCATTCGATAAAATACGATGTCATTTGTGGGTGCAAGAATTAAAAACTTCTTGGTTTTTGACATTTTACAAAGCAAAACATGAAATGTTAGCTCCCGCTAAATTTCGCGGTTGTTTTTACTTTTTAAAACCACACAATTGGATGACGGACAGAGTACATTTTCGCGCATTTTGACATGCGCACCAAGAATCAGAGAGATCCTTTTCTACCGCCTCGAGAAAATGGCGTGTTAAATTACTTTCTCCAACTATTACAAATTTCTACACTTAAAAGTGCTCGATTTTGGTGTACTGAAGCATAGAACTGGAAACTTCAGCCCTTCAGCTACGTGGTGCCATCATTAGATCCAGAAAGGGGCCCCTGGAACGTGGAGAAATTGGCTGCAAACTGGTGAGTGCTTTGTTTCTGATTTCCGTTATGTGGTAACAGCAATTAACCTATGGACCTTTGATTATTTCGTGATTTCATATCAATATATTTATGTTTGTTCGCGCTTCATTTAATAAAATATATACAGTCCACTGCAGTTATCGTTTTTCTAATTGCGGGCATACATAATGTGTTCCTTCGACCCGAATTATTTAAATTTACTCCATACGACGGTATTAATAAGTCGGCCATTTGCACATTTTCGCCGAGATCACACGGCCTTGAATTTTGCCAATCGTATTGAACCGAAAGAGATTTTCGTTCGACCTTCGATTTTGGCGCAGTTCACCTGTTTTCGGTCCGCTGCTATGGTAACGCAAGGTTTACCGCGTGGTCACTTCAGTAAACAAAAATCGAGAATCGATCAAAACAAACAAACACAATTTCTGTGATTAGATTTGTTCCATACCATTTCGATATTTAAAACAATTTTTATCAATTGCGATAAATTAGTGCATATTTTCGACAATTCGTAATTTTTTCTATTTCAGAAGCATTAATTTACCGTTAATTGTATATTTACCGACAATTTCGTCATTTCAAAGGTGAAATCATGTCTATCAAAAAAGCCGTGCAAAAACGCAAGGGTTTTTCATCTGCGATCACCGAGTGTTATATGTTTTCACAAACCGCGGCAACGGACGCAAAAGCGAGAAACGAGTTTCAAGTGAGGTATTCCGATTTGGATGAAACCTTCGATAAATGCATGTTGGCACATAATGATGTCATTATGTTGATAGACGACTCGGACGACGAGGAGTTTAAAACGCAGGATGCGATCCTTTCAGAAGCTCGTAAATATTTTTATGCGTGTAAAGGGGTTTACTCTGAAGTATTTCCGGTTGAGGCCCCATCCTTTTCGGGATCATATATTCGACAAAACCAAACTCCAAAACTCAAAGAGTTAGGTATTCCCATATTTCGAGGTGATAAAAAATTATGGCCAAGCTTTTTCGATCTTTTTAATAACATTATAGATCAAAATCAAAGTCTAAGTAACGTCCGAAAACTTCAATATTTATTTTCATATCTCGAGGATGAGCCTTTAAAATTGATATCAGGGATTAGCTTATCTGATCAAAATTATAAAATTGCTTACGACAAATTAGTCAATAGATATCAAAACAAGCGAGACCTCGCAAATGATGCTTTGAGCACAATTATGAACTCTACATTAAAAAACGAGTCAGCTAAAGAATTGCGTAATTTAATTGACACCTTTTCAGAATCCCTAGAAATTTTAAAATCACTTAGCTTTGACGTTGACAGTTGGGACTTTATTATTTTTTTCATTTTGTTAGAAAAATTGGATATTCCGACGCGTTCAAATTTCGAAATGAGTCACGCCAATACTAATAATTCCCACTTTTCAGTCACTTTTTCAATTTCTAGAAAAAAGATGTAAAGTTTTGGAATCACTTCCTCAATCAACAGCACCCAAAAAGGTGCCTACCTATCAAAATTCAAATTCTATGCAAAATCAGTTTGGGCAAAAGCCTACCTATCAAAAATCAAATTCTATGCCAAATCAGTTTGTGCAAAAGCCTACCGATAAATCATCCAATCCGCCTTTTATAGGACTGGCTGGCACCTCAACTAATTCAAGTACGGGAATAAAATGTTTCTGGTGTAATCAAGGTCACGTGCTTTCGAAATGTCAAACATTTCTTGACCTCTCGCCTATCGAGCGCCTATCTTTCGTCAAGCAGAAAAAATTATGTCTAGCGTGTTTTCATCCCTCGCATGGGGTAGACACGTGCAAATCAAAATATTCATGCAGGACCTTCAGGTACCTTTCTTTTATGCACCGCCATAATAGATGTTATGGACGGTTGCGGAAATTTTCAACCTGTAAGGGCACTGCTTGATTCTGGATCACAGACAGGATTCATCAGTGAAAAGTGTATTCAGCGTCTTAATCTTCCTAGGCGAAGTTACCCCACTGAAATATTCGGATTAAATCAAATGTCTTCTCTTACTTCCAAAGGGCTCGTTCAATGTCACATTAAGCCACAAGGACAGGTCAATCCTTTACTTAATTTTGAAGCAATTGTCGTTCCACAACTATGTTCCAATATGCCTACATTCACTTTGAACGATAATCAGTGGAAACACTTGGAAAACCTTAAACTTGCCGACCCATCTTATTTCAAATCTAGACCTGTGGACCTAGTTATTGGTTGCGAGCTATTCGCACAGATATTCAAGGAGGGCAGGGTTCTTGGACAAATAGGGCAACCTTCAGCCCTTGAAACCATCTTTGGCTGGGTCGTCATGGGAAAAGTGGACGAAGTAGATAGTCTTACGGAACGAACCAGTTGTTTTTTAACGAGTCATTCACCTCCGTAAGAGGTCATTATCCCTAGGTTTTGGGAAATCGAACATTTGCCTAAAAAACAAATCTTATCCAAGGAGAAAAACAAGCGGAATCAATTTTTACTGCGAGTGTCGTACGACAACCGAGCGGTAGATTCATGGTAGATCTTCCGTTTAAAGATAAAATAAACCCTGACCTAGGAAATACTTATCCGCAAGCTTATCGCAGATTTTACTTCTAGAAAATAGATTACTCAAAAATCCTGATCTGTACACTGCCTATTCTAGTTTTCATGCAAGACTATATCGATGTCCTTATCAAAGGATATTGTGGAGGTTTTCTCCACAGGACCCACTTTCAGTGTGGGAACTTTCTACTGTCACTTTTGGCATGACATGCTCACCCTTTCTAGCCATGCGTACATTAAATGAGCTGGCAGAGAGAGAAAAAGAACGTTTTCCTATGGCTAGTACTGTTCTAAAAACGTCAATTTACATCGACGATATCTTGGGAACTAGCCCTTCGCTTTCTGAAGCTCTTTCCCTTCAAACGGAACTCAATGATTTGTTAAAGTCGGGAGGATTTGAACTTAAAAAATGGGCAAGCAATTGTCCTGAGTTATTGGCAACATTGCCAGAATCCGATCGTCAAATGCCTCTCTCTTTTGACAAAGAGGAACCACACTTTATCAAAGTTTTAGGACTTCAATGGCATCCAAAACACGACATTTTTTCTTATCAATGCCGAATGAAGGACAAACCCCCAACCAAACGTTCTATTTTATCTATCATAGGAACAATCTTCGATCCCTTAGGTTTTCTTTGTCCCTTGTTGCTACAAGCAAAATTTATTTTGCAACAGTTGTGGATATCGAAAATAGGCTGGGACGAAGAACCAGATTCTTCTATCATCGACTCTTGTCTTCGTTCTGAATTCCCGCTTCTTTCCAATTTTCAATTACCCCGACAAATCAAACTGTCAAAAACCAATACCTGTCAAATCATCGGCTTCTGTGACGCTTCAATTCGAGGCTACGCAGGCGTCGTATATTTTCATGTAGAAGAGGAAAACAATATATCTGTTTCTCTCATATCTGCAAAATCTAGGGTCGCGCCTATAAAGTCACAAACTTTGGTTAGGCTAGAACTCCTAGACGCATTTCTTTTAAGCGAATTAATTGATTTCGTCTTATCTATGAAGGAAAAGTAACTTTTACAAATATCGTTACTTCCTGCGATTCGCAAGTCGTATTGCACTGGCTTTCATCCCCTCCTAATCGCTGGCAAACCTTTGTTGGAAATCGAGTCAGTAGAATCCAAGAAATCATTCCCTCAAACTCATGGCGCTACATCCCTTCTGCTTTAAATGCAGCCGATATTGCGTCACGAGGGGCCACCCCCTCACAGCTCATTTCACATGACATGTGGTGGAAAGCACCGTCGTTTTTGTGGTCTCCCGAAAACGAATGGCCCGATTTTCATAAATCAAAAATGCCGATTGATTTCGGAGATATTAATCTGGAGGAAAAGCCAAAGGTCTGTTGCAATGCGATAATTGACGTTAACTTCTTAGATCAGCTTTTTATCAAATATTCATCTATATCAAAAATTCAACGTATCATTTGTTATGTCCTTCGAATAGTTAACCTTTTTCAAAACCATTCCTATCAAAAACCCACTAATCCACCGGACCAAAAAATTATTTTTGAAAATGTTGTTTTTCCTACCACCGGTGAGATGCAAAGTGTTATACCTTCTTATCAAACGCGTTCAAGGTTCTTGCTTTTCTGAGCTTTTTTCCGCGTTATCTAAGGATAAACCAATACCGAAACCTTTTCGAAAACTTTCACCTTTTCTTGATAAAAATAATATCATTAGAGTCGGTGGCAGATTACAAAAATCTGACCTTTTGTCTTATTCTGCAAAACACCCCGTCTTACTTTCGAGTAACCATCGTTTAACTACTCTTCTTATCGAGTCCACTCATCGACAATACCTTCATCCTGGGTTTAAAACATTACATAATCTGCTTTTACAGCAATTTTGGATAATATCTGCCAGACGGGCAATTCAAAGAACCATATCCAAGTGCTTGCAATGTTTTAGAATCAACCCTAAACCCTATAGACCGCCCATAATGAGTTCACTTCCCGCTCATCGAATCAATCAACTTAAACCTTTTTCGAGTGTAGCTATCGACTTTTGTGGACCTTTCTGTGATTCCTCATCGTTACCGTGGTTGTAAAGCTTTCAAATCGTATGGCTGTGTGTTTGTCTGTACGGCCACACATTGCGTGCATTTGGAATTAACTATGGAACTGTCCACCGAAGGGTTTGTAGGTGCATTCCATCGATTCATTTCCAGACGTGGAAGCGTGACGCAATGCTGGTCAGATCAGGGCAGTAATTTTTTAGGCTGTCGTAACCAATTACTTGATTACGCAAGAAGTGCGTCCACCAGACTTTCTATTCGTTGGCATCTGGGACCCCCTCTCAGTCCACATTTCAATGGCCTGGCAGAAGCTGGCGTCAAAAGTTTTAAAACTCACTTTGTTCGAGATGTCGTCGACCAGAAGTTGTCCATTATGGAAATGTCCACCCTTACCTGTCGCATAGAAGCTGTACTTAATAGTCGCCCTTTATCTCCTGCCTCTTCAGACCCACACGATCTTCAACCTCTTACCCCTGGGCATTTTTTGACCCTTGAACCCCTTAATTCAGAAATTCCGGAGTCAGATTTGTCCGAGGTTCCCCTAAATCGGCTCTCGAGATGGCAACTAATCCAAAAACTACATAATGATTTTTGGAAAAGGTATTCTGTAGAGTATTTGCATACGCTACAACAGCGACACAAGTGGGCTGATTCGTCCCCAAATATCAAATTAAATGATTTGGTTATCATAACGAGTGATCACATCCAATCACCTTTGAAATGGCCAGTCGGTCGGGTTCTCGAATTATATCCCGGCGGAGACGGTCAAGTGCGTGTAGCGACAGTACGAACGGCTACCGGTGTTTACAAGCGGCCAGTTGTAAAACTGTGCCTCTTGCCGAATTAAAACTAATTTTCATTTTTCTACCTATTACCGGGTATTACAATAGGTTTTTCTTTATTTTTATTTTTTTTAAAATTTTTGTTTGTTTGTTTTGCCTTTTTCGGGTTTTCGTTATCTCTAAATAAACTTACGCTACTTTTCTGTTTTTCATTCATTTATATTTATCGGTCGATCATTTTTTCTTATATCTATATCTGTCCGGTTGATATTCTAAAAAAGTGTGTGTTGGAGGGCAGTTATGTTAGCTCCCGCTAAATTTCGCGGTTGTTTTGACTTTTAAAAACCACACAATTGGATGACGGATAGAGTAAATTTTTGCGCATTTTGACATGCGCACCAAGAATCAGAGAGATCCTTTTCTACCGCCTCGAGAAAATGGCGTGTTAAATTACTTTCTCCAACTATTACAAATTTCTACACTTAAAAGTGCTCGATTTTGGTGTACTGAAGCATAGAACTGGAAACTTCAGCCCTTCAGCTACGTGGTGCCATCATTAGATCCAGAAAGTGGCCCCTGGAACGTGGAGAAATTGACTGCAAACCGGTGAGTGCTTTGTTTCTGATTTCCGTTGTGTGGTAACAGCAATTCACCTATGGACCTTTGATTATTTCGTGATTTCATATCAATATATTTATGTTTGTTCGCGCTTCATTTAATAAAATATATACAGTCCACTGCAGTTATCGTTTTTCTAATTCCGGGCATACATGAAATGGTACTAGTATTTTCCAGAAAAAAAAAGAATTAAAACTAAGTAATTCTCGGTAATTCCCCTAAATCTAATCATTTGATTAACACCTCTATTTAGTTTTGATAAGATCACACCAGCGCGAGTCTACTGTATACCACTCGATTTAAAAAAATGACATTTCGCTAAAATTAAAAATAAAGAACGCTTTTTCATCCCCCTGCCTATTTACATAGCCTACCTGGAAAATATTTGTTGAATAAACATAAAAAAATGTCTTTAAAAAATAAAAGAATGTAAAGTAGGGGGGGTAATAGCAAACGTTACGTAATTTTCTAGGGGGTCAGAGGTTTCGTTACAGGTGCGTTACGTTACGTTAAAATTTCGGGATTTTTGCATTACGTAATTTAAGGACAGGCCCGAAGGCAAAAGAAACTGAGGTGTGAGAAACTGGTAGATAAGTTTGCGGAGAAAAGGTCTCTAAACTTCTGGGCAACTTTGCATTTTTATGTATTTATGTGTTAGTTAATTGCATTTTTAATAGTTTTGGAAAAAGTGAGATGATTCCCCAGGCATGTTTTTGTGAGCAGGTAGTTCCTATGTTATACAAATAATAATTAATATACAGGGTGTTTTAAAATTCTATAACATAATTTTCCATTAAGTCCACAAACGCTTAGTTTTCGAGATACAGGGTGTTAAAATTTTGATTCTTTTATAGCTCCTGCAGTTTTACAGATATTTAGTTCAAATTTGGCACGTATATTTACTTGTAGGCCCTACAATATTACGCATACCAAGTAAGTTTTAATTTATATGTTTATTTTGATATACTCGCTTATACCATACTGGAGCATTGTTTTATATTATATTTTGATAGCAGCCTATGGTGCAACAGCGATTTTCTCTAAACGGTAAGATGCAAAAAAATTGCAGTAAACAAATATCTACCAATCGCTTACATCAAAAAAATCATATATTTATATGTGGTATACTTAGGTGCCATAGTGCAGCAGGTGATAGAGGAGGTTATTTCCGAGAAAAAACTTTTATAACATGGGGGTCAACACACATCTGTTTTTAAGATATGAGATTTTTAAAGTTAGAAGAGTGGGGGAAAAATGTTTTGAAAACGAAGAAAATCTGTCACAGCCAGCTGAATACTCAGCTAATTGTGATTCAAAAATGTGGTATTATTTTTTTTGATAAAATTATAAGTTGAGAAGATACAGGCTGTCAAAATAACCTCCAAAAATGTATTAAAAAATTTTTACAAAAATATCAATAATATTTTATTACTATATCTTGCCAGAGACTTGTTTTTATTAACAAAAAATGTAAAACAAACATCCGTTTAATATGGCATTTATAAAAATTTATACCAAAAAAATTGTTTTTTCTAAAAAAAATTGACCGACTAATTTTTTTTAAAATTATTTTTATTTCAATTTATACTGCGTTTTTTTTTTTAAGTTACTATCAAAAAATCGCCAAATTTGATGCTCTGATCTATAGTTTTGACCCATGCTTTATGCTCTATCACCTGTTGGCCTTTGGCCCCTAACATATGAACCCTGTATATATATAGTGTACTCACAGGGTGTCCCATAATCAAAAAACTAATTATATAACACCCTGTATCTCAAAAACAAGGCGTTTGAGGACCTATGTTTATATAAAAAAAATTCTTGAAATCACATCGGAAATTCAACAATTAAATTATGTTATTAAATTTTTAAAATTTATTTAAACCGTAGTTGTTAGAAATATTTGCAATAAATTTAATTGTTAAATCTTAGGTATGGTATTCACAGACTTTTAACAAATTCATTATAAATCCCAGTCACTTACCCTCAAAATTATTGTAAAAACAATTTACAATAAAAACAAAGCAATAGGTCAGAATTATAATAAGCGATAGCAAGGATCACAACATTTATGAGTTTCTTATAAGTTTGAGAGTACCTACTATACACTTTTAGTTTAAACTAATTTTAGTTAAGATTTTGTTTCGTTTTCTTGCGAAATCTCAAAACTTTTGTGTACACACAGCGAAATTATGATGAATTTCCCTCATTTTGTGCTGAGTCGGTTCCAAAGTCAAGCTGCTTGCGGCTTTTAAGTTTACATCATTTGCATTTCGCCTATCCTGAATGGATTTCTAGGGACCTAAACGTCGTTCATTACTGCACTTCTTTGAACTTTTGTCTTTTTGAAACTGACGGGAAGAAACAATACACAAAGCAAGAAAGTAAGGTACTTGAATCAAACACGCATCCTTAGAAAAAACGTAATTACAGGGTGTTCCAAAAATATACCGACAAACTGTAAGGGGTGGTGGGGCCTTCAAAACAAACATTTTTTGTTCAGTAAACATATGTCGGCAAAAGCCGTTTGGGCTCTGGAACAAAAAAACTGTTTTTGGTACTTTCATTTTGCGAATTAATTGCGTATTTTTCTGCAAAAACACGTTTTTTTATTTTTAAAATATCTTTTTTGGGTTTTATTTTATTTTATTCATTTCTTTTTCATTTATATATTATATGCAATTCGGTAGCCCTGTGCAATGCAGTGGATCACACTCCAACTCGCTGCGACGGCGAAGCGACGACTGAAACCCAAAGCTGCGTCGAACACGCTGCCACTTTTCTCTTGGCTCCTTCGAATAGAGATAGATTTTAGCTGCAGCCTATATGAGCGACAGTGATAAGACCAATGTTGGGCATTTTAGCGTAGTTTAAATAGGAACAATCAAATAAATTTTGTGCCTGGCACAGGCCATCCAGTCCTCGCATTGTTTTTGTGCGTGGAGCATGATGGATGTTTTAATTAACGCCCTTTACAATACATTTCAATAGGGTATTTGACAACTTTTAGAAAAGAGTTTAGATTGATACATAGCATGGCGTTGCAATGACGTCACAGCGCAGTAGACTTGCGGACAGATACACGGCACTCAAGTGTTTATTTGTTTTTAGTCTGTGTTTTTACAGTTTTTTATGTAAAAAAATGTCCTATAAGTGGTGTGTAGTGCCTGAGTGTTCGAATACTAGCATAAAAACACCTAAAAAACTATTTATTCATGTGCCTACACCAGTAAAATAACGGAAAAATTGGCTAGAACTTGTTCGAGGAGACCCAAGGGCCTTCTTCTTCACTTTACATTTGTGAAGATCACTTTGATATGAGTATAACTAAATTGTTTCTATTAATTTTTCTCACGTTGCCTATAATATATATATAACTATTTCGTAAATGACGATGAAATTTTTGAGGTTATGTTTGTTAAAAGGGGTGAACAACTATAATAGGCAGAAAGGTGTACAAATTTTTAGGCGGTGCTAGGCAGTTATTAGGCAGGACTAGGGAGTACCACTAAATGCAGGTATAGGCAGTGCACATGCAGGCTTAATGTAGGACTGAGCAGTGCATATGCAAGACTAGGCAGTGCATAGGCAGGACTAGGCAGTACCTACGCAGGACTATGCAGTGTAACCTATGCAGTACTTCAAGCATCGCTGGTCGTTGTATACTTTTTGCCTACCTGTCCCTTCCTCGGTTTATTACATGATTTTTATTTTTGTTTTTTTCAGATAATGAATATATTGTAAGTGGCATATTAAACAAAAAAGCAAAACATATAACTTAACCTCAAAATCTAAATGAGTAAAAGTAGTCAAAGAATATTGTAAAAAAACTTTCAGTTATATACAAAACAACTCATCGAATACTTACATCAACATTTTAACGTTTCTAAATTCCGCAGAACAAAAATCTCTGTTGTGAAGCCTGCCACCATAAAGGAGTTCAGCATTGGCAAGTTGGAGCTATCGGCTTTGAAGAATCCGTTTTCCATTGAAAATGTTTATTAGAAGCAAAACACAAAATAAAATCTAATTTAGGGCGATAATTCGCACTTTAAACCAAAGCAAACATTACCTTCCATAAGAAAATAACACAGAAAATAGGTTCGTTCGAGGAGTTTACTGTTTTGTGACGTCACTCGCAGCTCAGCTGACTGGTAGACCGCCTGTTTTAAATCGCGTGGCTAATTGTTTTAATTCAATGAGTTTATTTAATTAATAGAAATATGAATTTGAGAAAAAATTAAACAAAAAAGTTTGTTTTTAGCATTTCCAAGACCTAAAGAGATTTCCAAAAATAAATATATATTTATTTTTTACTACTGTCAAACACCCTATTATTTCAGCAGATTTATTTGATATATTTGGGTGGGCATGGGTAAGTTTCTTTAAAAAAATAGAATTAGAAACCCCAAACATAGTAGCAGTAGACAAAGTATAAAAGACAACTTCAAAGGGCTAAAGTCAACCACGGACACTGGTGTTTCGAAAAAAGGCAGTTCCATCCTCAGCGTGGCTTACCTGACTGCAGTAATCAAACTGACTACAGGATACAAGGTAAATAAAGAAAAAGAATGAAAAAATAGGTGAAACCTATTTATTCCTTCATAGGGATTTAAAATTTCCGGAAAAATTGAGTCATGGAAAAAAACCGGGTTTTTTTCTGGAAAAAAACCGGAAAAAAACGGAAAAGTTTTAAATGTGTTAAAAATCAGTGTACAGTACTCTGATAAGGAAGTTAGCCCATATAAGCCTCATAAAAATTTATAATTTTTATTTAAATCATTATTAAGTAATTTTAATAAAAATTTTGATGAAAAACATTGTGGATTTAATTCAAGATGAAGAAGAGGGTATTGCGGAGGCAGATTCAGATGTCGATGCTTACTCAGACTCAGACGACTCAGGATCGGACTCGGAGGAAGATCTTCCTCTTAGTTTTTATGCCAAATAATGTTTTTGTTTTTGAAATGATAATTTAGTTTAATTTTTAATATTTTTTTACATTTATTTTGTTTAAAAACTTGAAACTAACGTTATTTTTATATTATATGAAAATAAGTGTTATTTGATTTTGACTATTGACCCCACAAGAATGTATAATTTGATTAATTTACGTTTATTTGAACTATTTGTGCTTCTATACATATAATTTGTGGTTTCTCAATTTTTCCATTATTTTCCAATTTTTCCAAGGTATGTGAAAAAAGCGGTAAAAACCGAGGTTTTTTTCCAATTTTTCCGGTTTTTTTTCCGGTTTTTTTTCCAAGCGTTAAATCACTATTAATTCATCGAGTGAAACGACAGCGAACCAAGAAAACTGGATCAATGGCGAGACGAAAACGTCTACCTGTCTATAAGAAAGAAAGACATTTCGTCACAGTTCAACCAGACCATGCTTATTTTGGCATTTTAAAAATTTTTTCTATAGTTTTATCATAGTTCCTATTGGTCTTCCAAAGCTCAGCTCTTTAGCGTTTCTGGAAGTAGGCAATATTACTTTTACATAACTTTACATTTATAGGGAAGAGGAGTACATTAGAATTTGGGCGTTTTTTGATTTTTTCCAAGGGTTTGTTCATAATTCCTATCAGTCTGCCAAATTTACTGCAGTGGAATTTTGATGATCTATACATGAGTGAGTGTGTGAGTTAGTGGCTGTAAATTTCGACGTTTCTAGAAATTTCGTAACTACTTTACTACTTTATGCAAGTCCATGAAACTTGAAGGGGTTGTTAACCCTATGAAGTTCTACGAATGTGCAAGTTTTGAGTTTCGTAGCTCATTCCGAAGTAGAGTTTTAGATAGGTCAAATATGGGCTGAAATGTTTCAAGGAAAGATGGTACATCAGTTTACGCGAACTTTTCGTGGCACTGCCGTGCCTCCAGATATTTTTAAAGTGTCTCAGACATTTCTCATTATTTTTATGAATGTTTTTAGAAATGATATTTTTAAAGTTTTGTGGAAACAAGTCATAAAAATTCTTAATGTTATAACGGTTTATTAACGATAAAGATTTAAGCATCCAAAAAGTCTGTTTTCGGCGACACAAATTTTTCGTTATTACCGACGACGAAATAGATGTTTAAAGTTACTGACCTATAACACACTAATACATATGCCTACAAGTTTAACTTTAATGGAAATTTTATTTTATATAAAAAAGCTTTCTTCTACTTGACTAATGGTAAAAATCTAAGGTCCAGATAAACATGTTGGGCCCCCAAATTTTATTATCTGTCACTATCGTTAAGTAGAACAAGTTGAAAAAGTTATTAATCTTACTGGCCTGCCCTTTTTGTGGCCCCTACAAGCAAGAACAATTTCATTAGTGACATTTTTAGAAGTCTTAATTACTTCTTTGACCTCAATATAAAAAGGTAGACAAAATGTAATAAACGAATCTTAGCAACTTTTTATTTAGACCATTCCAGAAAATTAGTCTTATTTTTCGCTTTCTGAGTTCTTTTTAGCAGAACAAAAATTCTGAAAAGTTATAACACAGGTAATAATACTTTTGTATATAGATTTGGCCAAGATATTTTTATATTTTTTAATTATTAAGGATAGTTTTGATGTAAATTGTACAGGGCGATCTCTATGTCCCTTATTCAGTGCATTTAAAGAAATAAAGAGTTTATTTTTATCTGGGGTCACGGCAGTGCCTTGCCAAGTTCGCGTAAACTGATGTACCTCCTTTTCTTGAAACATTTCAGCCCATATTTGACTATCTAAAACTCTACTTCGGAATCGGAATCTTCATAGAGTTAACAACCCCTTCTTCCATAAAGTAGTAAAGTAGTTACGAAAAAACGTCGAAATTGCCACTCACTCAAGTATAGATCAACAAAATTCTACTATACTTCCAGACGGTTCGGTTCGGTTCGGTTCGGTTCGGTTCGGTTGCTATAAAGCTGAAATTTGGCAAACTGATAGAAATTATGACCAAATCCTTCGAAAAAATCAAAATACTCCAAAATTTCATCTCCTCTCCCCTATACATGTATAGTTATGTAAAAGTAACATTGCCCCTTCTAGAAGCGCTAGAGAACTGAGCTTTTTCACTGATAGGAAATATGATAAAACTATATGAAAAAATTGAAAAACCTCAAAATTTTAATTTTCTTTCCTTCCCTATTCAATGTAAAGTTATGTAAAAGACACTGAGCTTTGGAAGGCCGATAGGAACTATGATAAAACTATAGTGAAAAATTAAAAAACCCCAAAATTTTAATTAACTTCCCTCCCCTATATGTGTTAAGTTATGTAAAAGTAGCATTACCCACTTCCAGAAACGCTAGAGAGCTGAGCTTTGGAAGACTGATAGGAACTATGATAAAACTATAGGAAAACCTTTTAAAACATCAACATTTTAGTAAACTTTTGTCCCTTATAAATCTAAAGTTATGTAAAAGTAACATTGCCCTCTTCCAGAAACGCTGGGCTTTAGAAGGCTGAACTATGATAAAACCATAGGAAAAAATTAAAAATCCTTTTTTAATTTTTTATAAGGCATTGCCAAAGTTTTGTACAATATTTCGCATATTTTACTACTTCAAAACTTAAATATTATTCAAATCCTCCAAAAAAGGAGTAAAATTAAAACAAAAACATTTTATGTACTCGTAAATAAATCCAAGTACGCGAAAATGGTATTCCGTAAAAAGAATTGAGATAAAACTGAAGCCAAGTTCTCCAATACAAGTTTCAAAATTAAAGGTTCTTACTAGTTTGGAAATGTTTGTGGCTATTACGGCTGCAAATGACTCTTAGGCACAGGGTTAAATTGAACATAAAAAAGTTTGGCTGTAATAGGACAGTAAAAAAAAAACATTTCCAAACTAGTAACAACCTTTCATTTTGAAATTTGTATTGGAGAACTTAACGTCACTTTTATCTCAATTCTTTTTACGGAATACCATTTTTGCGTACTTATATTATAAAGCTTTATTTTCATTAAATGTATTTGTTATGCTATCATCATCTGAGACACCCAGTAAGTTACTTTCACAATCTGTTGCTAAATTAGCTGAAGTAACCAGTTTACTTTACATACATCAGCAAAAAATAGTAAATTTTTAAAGACAATGGAACTTGTTAAATATTTACATGACTTGGTGTGTTATTAGGTCAACTTACTCATACACAAGGCAGCTAAAAAGAAACCGAGTAAATAAACAGTCACACCGCAAAGGAGCAGTAATAAAAGAAAACTTTGGTCTTAAACCATAAAGTATGAAACTTATAACCTGCGGCTAACTACCCTACTTTTAAAAGAAACAAATGATTTATACAGTGAAGTTTTACACTCTTCCAACGCAGAAAATGTACTACTCACTAATACCTTGCTCCTTTAAATTAGGTTAAAGCTCAAGTACGACAGGCACAAACGAACAATTAAGTATAATTTTAGCATTATTTTGTAACAGTGTTATTTTCTTTTCTTTTCTTTTTAATAATTTAACCAATATTTTTTTCTTTAATTTTGTATTGATATATTTTTCAAATTAATTTATTTCTACTTTAAAAAACCCAACAAAAGAAAAAGTAAACATTCAGTTCATCAAACCAGAACAATGCATAGAATACTCCAAGGGACTGCTGCATGAAACGAGACCCTAATATCTGACAGCCTCTCCGAGGAGAGACATAGAAGTACATGAAGGAGAAGTAATCATCGAGAAATAAATGATAAAGAATAGTATTAAAAAGCTTTAATTCGGAAAAGCTAGCGGACTTGAGGGAATATGCTCTGAAATGCTCAAATATGGATCAGAGAAACTACTAGAAAATCTCACATATATATATTATCAATCAATGCATAAACGGACATCCAGTACCTGATGATTGGAAAATAGCATTCATCTCCTCAATACATAAAAAAGGAAATAAACTGGATTGCAACAATTACATAGGAGTTTCAGTAACCAGTACACTAAGTAGATTGTACGGTAGGATTCTTAGATATCTAATAGGGAATGATTTTCATGAACAAGAAGAAGAAGAGCAAACTGGGTTTCGTGCAGGCAGATTTGTAGTGATAATGTTTTTTTGTCTTAAACAAGTAATTGAGAAAAGAAGTGCCAGAAATATAAAGATTCATGTTACTTTTGTGGACTTACAAAATCATATGATACCGTTCTAGTGGAAAAATTATGGACAGTGTTAGAACAAACTAATATCAATCATACATACATAAAAGGGATAAAAAATCTATACAAAGGGTCAAAATAATTCCTGGTACGAAAGGCTCAAGAGAGGGATGTTGTATCTCTCTAACTCTTAACCACCGAGTTACCATATACCTTTGATTATATAACTCTGTGTAAACATTGCATATACACACTACAGTTTGCTGACGACCAAGTGATTGTAGCTAATGATAAATAAGACATGGAGTATACGATGAGTAAGTTAACGAAAGAAAACCAAAAGTGGGGGTTAACAGTGAACGTGGAAAAGACACATTGGAAACGAATCAAGGGAGTTAGAACTAGACAATGGATAAACAGTATCTCCATGTAATAAATATGTATACTTGGGTGTCACATTTGATAAGTCAGGAACAGGCTGTAAAGAACTGGAAAAAAGAATAGTAAAAACAGTATTTCAAGGAGCAGAGAGATAAAAAAGAATGTAAAATTAACATTTATGTGAAACAATGGTGAAAATAACGCTGATGAATGGAATGTAGACTTGTCGCGTAACAGAAAAATACAAAACCAAAATGGAAAGTGTGAAGTGAAAATATCTAGAACATATCATATAAGAAATGAGATTATAAAAGAGAGAATGGGAATGGAGGGAAGCATGAGAGATGACATTACTAAAACACAACTGGTATGGTACGGCAATGTACAACGGATGAACGGTGAAAGATTACCAAAGCAGGTCCTAGAATGACGACCAATAGGGCGCAAAGAAATAGGGCGTCCTTAACTGGAATGACAACAGTTAATCCAAAGATCAATCGGTCAAAAAAACCTGACAGAAGATGATTGTCAGGGTCGAAGGAGGTGGAGAATAGGCGTCGGACAACGTAGAAAAACTTTCTAAACCGTCATAGTAGTAGTAGTATTTTCCTCAAATATTATCTTTTTTTGGTTAAATTTTATTTGTGATTCCGTTACTAATACGCTATGTAAACTTTGCGAAATATAAAATGAAGACGTCACTAATTAATTTATTTTCTAATGTAAAATATTGTTCCTAATAATATATTTCTTAGGCGCTTGCCATACATATTCTTAAGAAATACTTAGCATGCTTCTCACATAAATTTTGCTAATTATACCTCTTAATGGCAAATGTAAGTAATTGCACCATCGGATGGAGATTTGCAATGTCTTAATTATTATCGTGGAGCAACAATAGTTTGTTCCCTGCGGCACTCTGTTGTACTGGCGATTATGATTATTAATTGATTTTTGCCTTAGCACTCTATTCAATAAGGAAGCTAGGCAGCAATTCTAACCGGTCAATTATTCCTCTTACAAGTGTAGGAGTAAAGAAAATATTTCAGAATTAACATTACTAGTTCTTATTATCGATTTAGAACAACTAGGAACAAACAGTACTCAGACATTCGCTTTGGCTTGGCTTTCCCAAGTAAGTATCAGATTACATGTTACAATTTTTATTGCAGAAGACAACAAAACTGTTTACCATATAAGCTCTAGTAGGTACTGTCCTGACAGACGCTACGATCACAGATAGTACCGTGTGATTGGTTTAAGTTTATTACTGAAATAAAAAGCCAGAACCGAATAAAGTCTTTCTAAATTAGACCAAATGGATTTCAACGAAGAGATAAACTTAGAAACATAAGTTTATTTGTGCGTGACTTTTTTTTGGCTAAAATCAGAACACAGAAATATTTTATTGTGGAAGTATTCAAAGAGTTACAAAAAATAAAACTCAGTCAAAGAGATAAACAAGTTTAAGATTTGTGGACAAAATTAAACTATCAGGATCAACACATGAAAGAGGGTCAGGTTGTCAAGTCATTAAACCCAAAGTAATTTTTTTTACCAAACCGATATTAAATGAGATGAAGATGAAAACGTAGTCTTCGTGAGTCACTTAGGATTTAAAGACAAAGAAAGAAGATTAATGTGCATTGGTAGTGACACTGTTAGGACAACAATGTTAAAAGAAGGTATTAAAAGTATATTTAAAGATTTATGTTGCATTCTTCAAGAAGACATTAACGGATTTTGTCCAAGCTTAGCAAAGACACAGACTGGCTCGCCTGTCTATAAATATTTGATAGGTGTATTGTTGCAAGAATATGGTACTAAAATTAATAATATTTAATTATTCAAAAGTAGCTACTTACATTTGTCTAACTGTTTTTTATTGAATTTTCATGAACATGAGTTAAAGTTTATTGTTTCTAAGTGAGCGTAAGGCGCCGCCGGCGCCTCAGGCTCTGCCTTGACACCTAACTTTAGTTTGAGTCGTTTGGGCAAACAGTTTATCTTTGGTTATTGTCAAGATCTTGATTGTCAGGATTTTGATAATTGAGAGTTTGGGGTGGATCCTATTGGCTTACTAGCCTGATTTTTACTTTGAATTAAAGCACATAAAAAATGATGATAATTTTTTTCTTGTGAATAAAAATGCTGCTTATTGTCGCACGAAAATTGCATGGTAGTCGTCGGACAAAAGAATTATTAAAATTAATATTGTACCACTGCGAAAAACACTTTATTTTTCTTGATAAGAATCGTTCTTGACTCAAATGAAACGAAGGAGTTATTTATTAGTCAGCAAATGTAAAAATGCCAACATCAAGAAGTCGCCATGTGCAATTTATGGATTCAAATAAGTTCATTCAATAAAGTTTTAGGATACTACTTACCAGGTGGGCCAAAAAAAACCCGAAATTTTTTTTCATTATAACTTTTGAACTGTATCATCGATTTTAATGGGACAAACTGCATTTCTTCTTCTATTTCAAAATCCAAGATGGCGGATGAAATGAAATTGTACTCTTCAAAGATGCTCGTTTATTCTTGTGTTGCGAATATTTAATATTTTTTTTTAAATTAGTAAAAAAGCTGCATTTTTGCCACACACAACAAGGTAGCAAAATCGGTTCGGTGGTTCTAAAAAAAATATTTTTATTTCAACCATTGTTTTGAACATTATATGATTGCATTGCCAATCTGCATTTATTTCCTTATAAATTCATTACCACTGAATCGATTTTAATGAAATAAAAAAAAATCCTGGTGATCTTGATCTGATGGCGGACAGAGTCATATTTGACTCTTCAAAATGGCTTATTTATTCTTATTTTCTGAAAATGTTTTAGTTTTTATTTTAATTTTAATAGAAAAGCATTACTTTTTACCCGCATAACGAGGTATACAAATTAGTAAAATCGGTGTGGTGATTCTCAAAAAATCTATTTTTGTTTTATCCATAGTTTTACAGATTATACGATTGCATTGCCAATCCTGTCTGCAATAATTTCCTTATAAACTTATTATTATTGAACCAATCTTAGTGAAATAAAAAAATCATGGTTAGAATTGATTGTTCTCCAAAGATTATAATTGAAATTTGCGCCATCTTAAAAGTTAAGATATCGGACAGAATCATACTTGACCCTTCAAAGAGGCAAGATTATTCTGATTTTTCAAAAATGTTTTAGTTTTTTTATAATTTATAGAAAAGCACTACTTTTCTCTTGGTTAACGAGGTAGAAAATAGTAAAATCGGTAAAGTGGGTCTCACAAAACCTGTTTTTTTTATTTCACTAAATGCGGTTTAGTAATAACGAACATATAAGGAAATTAATGCAGACAGGATTGGCAATGCAATCGTATAATCAGTAAAACAATGGTTGAAACAAAAATAGATTTTTTGAGAACCATTACACCCATTTTACTAATTTGTACCTTGTTGTGTCGGAAAAAGTAGTGCTTTTCTATAACTTTAAAAAAAACTAAAACATTTTTGGAAACTAAGAGAAACCACGCCATTTTGAAGAATCAAGTATGATTTTGCCCACCATCTTAAATTTTAAGATGAAGATAAACTTTGATCGTGTTCTTTAAAAAGAAATCAATTTTAACCGGGATATTTTTAATTTCATTAAAATCGTTTCAGCAGTAATGAATTTATAAGGAAATAAATGCAGACGTGATTGGCAAGGCAATCGTATAATATGCAAAACAATGGTTGACACAAAACAAAAATTAGAACCACTGAACCGATTTTGCTGAATCGTACCTTGTTGTGCGTGGCAAGAATGCACTATTTTACTAATTTAAAAAAAATAATTAAAACATGTTTGCAACACAAGAATTAACGCGCATGTTTGAAGGGTATATTTTAATTTTGTCCGTCATCTTGGATTTTCAGACGGCGGACAAAAAATATATTTGGTCAAAACTCTGATTATTTCTCTGCCAAGTGCAGTTTGTCCCATTAAAATCGATTGTATAGTTCAAAAGTTATAATGAAAAAAAATTGTCCGGTTTTTTTTTGGCCCACCCGTATCAGGATTACATAGGATTTACTAATTAAAAAGAAGACTAGCAGGTTGACAGACTGAGACTGACAGACTGACTTGTTGTTAGGAGTATAAACGAGCATAATGCGCAGAGGCTAGGCAGACATTTTTTATAAAAAAAATATTTTTAAAAGATTTTGTACACAAAAGAAAACTACTTAAATATTCTGGAGAAGAAGTTGGAGTAACTTTGCAGTAGACATAAAATACAAAACATTGTTCTCACGGAATTAGTTTTGCTCGTGTCTGTGGTAGTAACAATACTTTTTCTTGTAGACTGTGTGATAAGAGTAAGAATTACATCTAATAAATCTCACCCTTATTTAACTCTCAGTCATAATGTCATATTATTAATGACTTTGACCCTTTTACATTTATGATAAAAACCTGGTTAGTTTTTTGGACAAATCCAACCTAACGATTTTAGTATATTTCCTCAAAATTTGAGTCGTAGACCTAATTTGTAACTAAAAAAAATACTTTTACTTTTTAAAAGGTAAATAAAATTTAGGTTGGTATTATTATAAATTATTTTATTGCTGAAGACAGTTAGACTTGGAGCTAGTAAGCCAAGCAAATGATAGAGAGCCAGCGAAATAGTTATAACGCTTACAGTCATAAAAAATCGCCAAGATTTATTGACAGTTGGCTGTCAAGAGGGGCTTAAGTAAATTTGCCGACACAGCATTTAGAAATATTTCTTATTGGTATTATTGGCCTCGATATATTATGTAAAATCTGTTAGGACGCTCTCTATAGTTTAAATATAATTGTGTAGTATTATTCTCCATTTTTTGTTTTAAAAAGTTTAAGGTCTATATTTTTTTCAAAAACGGCCCGATTTATTTTATAGTTAGGAATTATAAAAGTTTATTACATTTTTAGTATTAATTAATTTAACTTTATAATGAGCTAAATCCAGTGGTCAATGGGCCATATGGGAAATTATTATTATTATTAAAAAATTCCCGGTGGACCGGAGCCGTATGGGCCGGTGTCATATGGGCCCACACCTTATGCGCCGGCAGCTTATGGACCGGTACCTTGCCGGCCGCTACCGGTCACAGGGAAAAATATCCATAACCTAGAATTAAGATAAACTAGCAACCTAGGATGAAAAGTGTTTCTATCTATTTAGCCTTCTTCAATCCATCTTTGGAAATAGGCCTCCCCCAATATCTTCCACTCTTCTCTGTCTGTTGCCGTGTTCATCCATCTAGTTCCCGCGTGTTTTATTCAAATCGTCCGCCCATCTCATTTGGGGTCTTTCCCTACTTCCTGTATTTTACCTAGGTCTTCAGTTTACAATACATTTGTTCCATCGATCATCTTTTTGTCTGATATTATGACCGGCAAATTTTCATTTTAATTTAGCTGCTTCTCCTCTCACATCCCTTACTTTTGTTTATTTCTTATCCATTTATTCCTTTTTCTATCACCTAGCTTAACATGTAAAATTTGTCTTTCCATTGATCTTTGGGCATTTGTTGCCTTATCCATTTTTGATTTTGTGTGTCCAGGGTGTTCAGGTCATAGGTAAGTACAGGTAGGAAACATTGGTTACACACTTTCGTTTTGAGGTACTGAGGATATTTTTTATTTTGGTATTTGAAAAGTGTTACCTGTGAGTATTAGTGACTACATAACTAATTAGTTCGGTATAATCAGTATTATCGTGATGGAGGTAATATTTCTCAATAAGACCGTGTGATAAAAAAGAAGAAGGTTGCATGCGTAAATTTAAAGAAACTTTGTTTATTATTACCGGCTAATGAAAGACTAACTAATGCCGTATTCCATTGGGGAAATGAGTGCAGCACTAGTGCACAACTGGCTCGGTGTTTGCATTCCATTGACATGCACTTTTTCAGTTTTCGTATTCCATTGAGGAACTTATGAATTCAGTTTTGCACTGAGTGCGGCTTTTTTGACACCGGCTCTGAGGGCTCGTGCCGCACCGAAAACTTTTTCCCGCCATTAATTTTAAACGCTTATTATTGTCGTGGGACGTAAAAATGAGTGAAAATAAAGTTGTTAGCGATTTTTTATTATTTTCTTCGCTGCTAAGTAGTAGCAGCGGTGAAGATGAAGAAGAACAGTTCTGTGCAATAAAAACAATGAGAGCGGAAACCCCAAAAATAAAAAACTTTATTGAAAATGTGGTTTACCGATTTAACAACAAACAGGTAAGTAGATTTGTATGAATTTGGTTGACTAAGGCCCTGGGGCTAATTTTCCGACAGTTGTAGTTTTCTGGCAGCTATGATTATAAGTAAAAATAAATGTATTTTTTAGTTCAAGAAACACTTTCGGCTCGAGATGAGCACTGCAGAATTTCTCATAAAAAAATTCAAGTAGCCTCAATTTTGTCCAAAAAAAGAACAAGGGCGACGAAACCCAATTAGCGCTGAGGCACATGTCTTGCCATTTTTATGGTATGTTAAAACACCCTTACGTTTAGTTGTTAGGTTAGATTATGTTCTTGTTGAATGGAAATTTGTTCAAAAATATTTTCTTCAAAAACTTTTTTGAACAATTTTCCTTATGAAAAAAAATGACTTTCAAAGAAAATGTTTTTGAACAAAAAAAATTTAATAAAATGTTTTCAAACAATTTTTTGTTTGAAGGAAATGTTTTTAAATAATTTTCCTTTTCAAGAAAATGTTATTGAAGTATTAATATTACTTTCGAACAAATGGATTTTGAACAACATGTTTTTGACCAAATTCCGCAAGGCAGGAAAGTTAGGTTTAGTTGAAAGAAACTTGTGAAATATTATATATGTATACAAGGTTTTTCGAATACTTATGTTCAAATTTTGGGAGCATAAAGTACACTTCTGGTTAGGGTTTTTTGAAAAACAAGCGCGAAATATAGATAACTACTCTATCTGTTGGTATACGAGCACAAGCCTGCATTCAACAAGGGGGTGGGCATTTTTAAAATATTCTTATTAACTTTTTTTAAATAAAATCATTATTTATTTATTTGACGAATTTTATTTATCTGAGGATAATATTTATCGGCGTGTAACTTTGAAACAAATAAAAATGGATATCGTCGTTGGCCTGATAAAACTACAGGTTGTGTGACATTTTTTTCAAAAATGAGATTTTTGCATAATCAATTTGCCCTATTCATAATGGATATACTATAAAAAATTATTTGCAAGAAAATGATATATTAACGTTGCTTAAAGCAAGAATAAAAAAGAAGTTCTACAGCTCATAATGGCATACCACACTAAGGTCACTATATCACGATGTTAGGAACTTCGTGATATAGTGACCTTATACCACACGAGTGCGATTTTTCATTCTCCGCGTGTTCCATTGAAACTGCACTCGGTGCAAATTTTTGACAGCACCGTTTCAGTGTCAGTGCACCACCAGTGCTGCACTCATTTTCCCAATGGAATACGGCATAAAAGACGAACATTTCATTCCAAGCCAAAATAAAAAATACTAACAACATCTACAGACTAGTAGTAATAAGTACCTATCTAAAACTTATATGGTATATCGAAGTGTAGTGTTTGTTTTTACCTTAGCTAAAATTAGCGCCATTTTCAATTTGTTATGGCAATTTTTCACTTGACGTACAAAATCCTCTTCTGGCTATTTAAAATATAACCACATCAGAGACTGCTGCGACGCCAGAGTTTTCTGTTATACCTGATTTCCACCTACGACTTACTCGTGGGTGCCCGCTCACGCGTCACATGATCTCAATATGGGCTTTAGGGGGGGCCAGGAGGGGCCAAAATATTTAACCAAGGCCACTTTTTTTACATCACTGCTTTGAATTTGCAGGAGCGCCACTAACCGGGCCATTTTTCGCTTGAGGCGTAGGCGGGGGATCATAAGCTCACAACAGTACTGTACATATTTGACAACAGGAATACAGCACTTCGACAGGACTGAACAGGACTCGACATTACGTCGACAGGAGTCCACATGACACCACAGTATCCAACAGGACTTGGACAGGAATTGAACAGGACTCAAGAGAACTCAAATTTTTTTAACTAGAAATTTTTTGTAGGGGTGGTAACAAAAAATTTATTTCGGTAAAAAAAAATTGTGATTGAAAAATTTTTAGGTGATCTTTTTATGTGAAAACTTTTTGTATACCTTTAGGGTAAAAGCTACACTAACCATGAAGATTCTGCTTAGAAAGAAAATACTAATTTAGCAGATGTTTAGATAAAAACAGAAATAACTTCCGTCGATTGCATTACTTTTGGTAAGGTTAAAGATATTTAATTGCCTAGTTGAGGTGTGGTCTATGATTCAATTGCTCGAAAATATTGAAAGAGGAATGTATTCATTTTTCGATTATTATTGTCTTTAAAGCAGATCGCACACAGAAGCCGACAGGAACTCGAAGGGCTTAACAGGGCTCAACAGGACTTGGACAGGATTAAACAAGACACGAAAGGACCCAACAGAATTCGATAGGACTTCGAGAGGTGCCGGTAACCTCTCGGGATTAGCCGCAGCCAACGATAAAGACCGGCCATGGCGCGTTATAAGCAAGTCGGCGGTCACGTGATCTTAGGAGTTCCAGGATTCTTATTGTATTGCTTAATATATTATCTGTTTTTACGCAATTTAAATAAATTGACCAAATTTTTTTGTTCTCATATAGGCAAAAATTGAAAAAAATATTTTGCTGTTGTATGTGTTTATTATGGATAAAAGAACTGAATCTATAAAATAAAAAATTATATAAAATTTGCACTCTAATATCTTCAGGTACATATATTAGGTACATAATATCGTTAGTTACTTCAAATCTATACAAGTCTTTTAAAATTGGACATAACAAACCTAAGCTTTAAGTTTTTAAATTTTTCTTTATCTTGTCACAAAGTTTAATATATATTTCATCAATGTGTAAGTTAACTACCAACTCATGTTCTTTTAAAAGCTGTATCTTACTTTTTAAATATTGCACACTACCGGAGAGATTACTATCTGTTAACGATATTTTACAAATCAGTTTTTTAATATTGCGAGGGTGCAGAAGACATATTACGTTAGTTTTATAAATTGAGATGTATGCACTGGATGACTGGATAAACAAAGATGTAGCCATTAAAGTGTATCCACAATATCTTCGATTCTCAGGTGACCTTTTCAAGAGACCTAATTGTTCAATAAGAAATGATAATTGAACACATTTTTCACTCTCACTATCGAAAATGTCACTAAGGATGTCTATTACTTGATCAATCTTATCTTTTACCACTTCTTTCCCGTTTGCAACTTTGATTTCAATAAACTGCATTAGCTTTCAAGTGTATCGGGGCTGTCCAAAAATAAAACTCCTACTTTTTTTGGCAGTTTGGCTAGAGATGCTAACAGTGATGGATTGTTGGTAAAATCCAATTTTTGTTTATTTTAGTATTAGATAGAACAATAAAATTTTGAAATGTCCTGAATATTTGATAAAACACTTAATTTCTTATGAGCTTGAAGTGTTTCAAGACTTTCTTGTATTGTAGTTTCCATTTGTTGCCTCTCGACATCAGCTAATCGAACAGTAGATACAGGTTGTCTACTTGGGTATTTCGGAACATTTTTAAAAATCGTAGATACATCATTTTCTGTTAATTACGGGTCTTTGTCTTTTAACATTTTTTAGCTCTCCATTTACAACACACTTATCAAACCAAATAACCTCCTCGTTAGGAAAATGTTTGATGCAAACTTGTGGACGTTTTAAGATACTTGAATCATTAGGAGTTTTTCGCAACCAAATTTCATGCATTTGTATATCCACTGGCAAATTAAAAGTTGACACATATTCGGTTTCAGTTTTATAGTTGGACCGACAACCAACAACACTACACGTTCGCGGCATTGTTTATCTTATAGGTATTTTCGTTTTAATTTACTCATTAGCCATTAATTATTTTAACGCAGATCACGACAGTCTTTTTCGTGGGCTGCGTTATTTTAATAACCTTGATAAAATTCACATAAAATTCGTGCCCGAATTAAAAGAAAATCGACGTAAACAAACATACCAAAACTGAAAACACACATGTTTTATAATGACAGCTGGCCGAGAGGCGTTCTTTTGTGACCCTCCTACGGTCACGTAATATTTCCGCGCCCGGGCCGGTCTTTCTCGTTAGCTGCGGCTTAGCCTTAAAGTATCAACCACTTTTCGGAAAAATGGCGCCTTAAAGAAATTTTTGGCGATATAAACAAAAATTGCGCCATGGGAATTTTTTATATATACTACGAAAAAAATGGAGCTGCAAGCGAAAATTTGATAAAAAATAAATGTCGGTAAAAATGGTGCCACAAACAAAAATTTTTGGTAAAAACAAAATTATTATTATTATTATGCTACTTATACCTTAAAGACTTTTGTTTCCGGAAGCGGGCACGCATGAAGATGTATGTCTAAATTCGAGGCTCGTCCATTTTAACAGAGGGAGCGACTACAATTCAAGGGGGGCTTGGCCCCCCTCTGTCCCCCCTGACATCGCAGCTGATCAGAGAGAGACTCAATAAAACAATAATAATTGATTAATAAAATTCAGACTGGGCACAATGGCAAACCTCCGAGTAATAAAATTCTAATAAACGCTCATATAAGTTATTAACTTTGAGTAGTATAGCAATAAAGTCTAGATTTACGTTTAGTTCTCCAAAAAAGCATAAAACTGCGACAATCGCTGCGTACACACACCAGGTAACGTGAAACTACGCTTTGTCGAACTATAAACTGTCAAAGTTTAAAACAATCGACGATTAAGTTGTTTTAGATTTTTTAATCGACCATTAGATTTTATGATTTTTACGAGGTAAATAAAACCCCATGAGGGCCCATCACAGTTCCGTCAATAGAATAAAAAACTTAAAAAATATTCCTTTAACAAATTGGCGCCTAATAAAATTTATTTATGTACAACCTTTGTTGCGTTTGTCTTTTGTAATTTTATTATTGTTGTTTAATTACCATTTGTAAAAAAAATAAACACGTATTTTATTGATTTGACTGACACGGACACGGTCAGTGTAATAACCAAAGATATGTATAAAAACACAGGAGTAAATGTCTTTAAATAAAATTCACGTTGGAAGATGCATAAATCAAGGGCGCACCCAGGGGTTCGGTTCGGTTCGGTTCGGTTCGGTTCGGTTCGGTTCGGTTCGGTTCGGCCCGGGCCCCCCCAAGCCTATGATTTTTGTATATATTTTCCACATATTTCATGAACAAACACAAAAAATAGCATGAAATACGACATTATGAGGCCTCGGGCCCCCCCCAAGACATATTCCTGGGTGCGTTACTGCATAAATGTTAATAAAAAATTGAGACTGAAATTTTCATCAATCCTTAATTCACAATTTAAACCACGAAATTGTTTTCTTGGACTTTACTTAAGAATTCGTAATTTACCAATTGTCTTGTTGCTGTCGATAAACTTCTTCAGAAGTTTGTTTTTGTCTAAGTAAAAAATATACCTTTTGAAGCGGTGCACTATGGTCTAAGGGATAAATGTTTTGGCCAAAAACGCAAATCAAGTAAAATTCTAAATCGCTAATATACCATTTAAAGGTATTTTTGATTACACCCCTTTCCTTGCCACTACCATCTTCGTAATTTTTACTGCCTAAAAGCCCTTTCAATAGGTTTATTATTTTAATAAAATCTACAAATTACACAGCCTCACAAAAAAAATAAGTTGCAAAACTCAGAGGGTAGACTCCCAAATCTTACTAATTTTAGGGCGCTAAAATCGTGTTCCCCAAAAAAAAAAGTTTTAATTGTCCGAGTTGAATTCGAATCGAAAAGTGAAGCACTTACGTAATGCTTGCTGTGCTGTCTACCCGAAAAAGGAACATGAAGAATTGAACCCTATTCTTGGCTTCAAGCATCGCAAATGATGCATGGGTTCATATTTATGTTCTAACGTATTTGAGTTGCCCCTATTACACCCCCCTGGGGGGTAAAATTTTATCTATTAAAAAATTCAAAATGAACTTACTTAAATATTTTGGTCGGGATCTCTATTAGTCCTGACGTGGGGAGATGCTTATTCTCACTCTCACCCGTTTCAAGAATTCCTGCACTGGGGGAGGAGGGCAGCTGGCCTCCTTTTTAACCAGAATTTTTAAAATCGGACAATGAGGTTGAGATTAGGTTAGGCTTAGTATAGTTTGTCTTTGTTTAAGTTGGCTTGGATTAGGTTAGGTTAGTTTTGTTTAAATAAAAACAGAAAGTAAAACACATAAATACATTTCTACTATGGCTAACAAAGAACCAAGAATTATCTTAGGAACATACCCCATAATAGTCGACTTTCCTCTAATTAATTTTTTTAAAAATAATATTCGGATTCAGAGTACCTAAAAACCCCTTAATCGAGGTATCACGTCATGTATCAAATTTGATTTTTTTTAACCTAGTTAACAGCAATTTTTTTGCTTTGAGATATCGCAAGTGAATATTAAGTACTTATAAATAACGACCAGCTACCTACCCTGTGGCACGCCCGCTTAAATTTTAATTAAATTTGAATACAAGGCAGTACCCAGAGGGTATCAAGGGAGGTCAATTCTCTCCACCGAAATGACCGACAAAGTGTTTTCAAAGATACTTCTTAGCAAAAAAGTAAGAAAAAAATCGCTGTTCACGAATTTTCAAAATTTTTGTTTAAAACTTTTCATCCTCCCTGAATCTTCCTGTTTTAGTCACTTAGGTGTCATATCAGAATTTTTTTCTGGCACAAAAATTTTAGTTTAGCATTAAGGCGATTATGCCACACTTTGTCAAATGCTTGTGCTACATCTAGAACGACTGCATAGTAAACTTCTCTCTCTTCTAGTGCATTTTCTATGATATTAGTATTTCTGTGTACTTGGTGTATCGTGCATTGCTTGTATCGAAACCCAAATTAATGAGATGATTCCATCTCAATCAAATAGTAAAATTCTTATTTATTTAGGCAGTATCAGTATGCACTTATTCACATTGAAAAAGCCTAGGCACATTATAATAAGCCTACAATAAGCCTGCGACATCGGAATAGGCATTTAAAGATTTGCTCTCTTTGTCGCGTTTGGTGTCTTGTTTGTAAATTTGTCGACATTCCAGTTGATCAGTTATGTGAAAATACTAAAAAACAGGAAAGGAAATTATTTCAAATAAACACCACCTTAAGTAGTAACTGGTGCACTTTCATTTAAATATGATTTAATTACAAATATTAAAATCTCATTTAATTGCTGTTCTCAAATCAGATTGTGTGGGCAGTGGTCCCGAGTGGCCAATGAGAGCAAGGCGTTAAGGTGATCTTGAAGAGATGCAGTAGGTATGTGAGTATGTACCGCATGAGAAGTACTATGCACTAACGTTGAGACCAACGCAACATCTTATAACAGCCACAGAGCAAGATTTTCTTGGGCCGCGTTTCAGTTGTAAGTTTAAGTTCTTTTGCCGGGTGCGCGCGAGAAAACGCTCTGCGCCCACGTGCGTTTGCCGGGACAATATGAAATCTTTAACGTTTTTATTTTTGATTTTCACCCAAATTTTGGCGTCGAAAAACTCGTACTTTTTTAAAAATCACGTGTACTTACCACGATGTAAGTTCGACGAGCATATTTTCCGCAATGAAGAAAAATTTATTAAAGAAATTCAAAAGTCGGAGTTTGTTTTTACTGGTAAAGTGTCAAATAGTGAGATTGTTTACAAAAACAATAACATGATATTTAACGTAATAGTGAGACGTTACTTTAAAAATTCGTTAAATTTTCCAAAAAATCGTGAAGTGCGTGTTTTAAAAATTTTGAACGAAAGTGAGGGTATTAAGTGTCGCCAACCTATAAGACCAAAATTTACAGCGATTTTTATTGGAAGAAAAATTAAAAACTCCAAAGATGCTGACATACAACTCAGCGTGAGTCCTGTTTCCGTCACTTTGATACATTTGGATAAAATTTCCAGTGCCACTAAAGGTAAGTTTTAAACACATGCAAAATAATATGTTGTCTATGAACAACCGTGGCGTGCTCAGAAAATATTTTTTGGATTGGGGCAACATAAGTGTGTGTTGTTTCAAATAGGTATTTAAAATTTATTATTTTTTATCATTTTTGATTCAGAATTTTACATTTGGAGGGAGGGGCTGGCTCCCTCTTGGGTGCGCCACTGATAAGGTAATAAAAGGTTTGCAAAAATAACTGCTAAAAATGCATTCCCATTAGGGAACAAGTCTTTCGAATGAACAACTAAAAATCAATGTAACATAAAATTTCAAGAAGCTTATTACTTAATTTTAAAAGCAAAAGTTATGCATACTGATTGGCAAATAATATTTAAGATTGTATGTGAGAAAATAATTTATCCTACGAGCGTGCGGGAAGTGCATTTTCAGCACTTATATGCGTACTAAATGTTGTATATTTTCTTTCTTGTGCGGTAAATTAGTTTTTGATTTTCACCCAAATTTTGGCGTCGAAAAACTCGTATTTTTTCAAAAATCACGTTTATTTACCCCGATGTAAGTTCGACGAGCATATTTTTCGCAATGAAGAAAAATTTAATAAAGAAATTCAAAAGGCGGACTTTGTTTTTACTGGTAAAGTGTCAAATAGTGAGATTGTTTACAAAAACAATAACATGATATTTAACCTAATAGTGAGACGTAACTTTAAAAATTCGTTAAATTTCCCAAAAAATCGTGAGTGCGTGTTTAAAATTTTTAACACATTAATAACAAAAGTGAGGGTATCAACTGTCGCCAACCTATAAGACCAAAATTTACAGCGATTTTTGTTGAAAAAAAAATTAAAAACTCCAAAGATGCTGACATACAACTCAGCGTCCTCAGAGTCCTGTTTCCGTCACTTTGATACATTCGGATAAAATCTCCAGTGCCACTAAAGGTAGGTTTTATACACATGCAGAATAATATGTTGTCAAACAATAGTGGCGTACCCAGAAAACATTTTTTGGATTGGGTGTTGTTTCAAATAGATATTAAATTTTTTTTTTAATCATTTTTGATCCAGAATTTTACACTTTGGGGGGAAGGGCTGGCTCGATGGCCCTCTCCTTGGCGCGCCACTGATAAGATAATAAAAGATTTGTAAAAATAACTGCTAAAAATGCATTCCCATTAGGGAACAAGTCCTTCGAATGAACAACTAAAAATCAATATAACATAAAATTTCAAGAAGCTTATTACTTCATTTTAAAAGCAAAAGTTATGCATACTAATGGGAAAATAATATTTAAGATTGTGAGAAAATAACTTACCCTTCGAGCGTGCGGGAAGTGCATTTTTCCGTACTTATATGCGTACCAAAAGTTGTACACTTCCGTTCATGTGCGGTAAAGACACTTTTCCACACGCAAAAAAATAAGGGTGCGGTATAGTAACATTTCCGCACTAGTTTTTAGTTAGTTGCATTCTCAAACTTCAATAGAAGTCTATCGATGAGAGCTCTTCTACCGTGCCAAGGCAAAAGAGTGTACTCGACAAAATAGCGAAAATGAGTTTTTTGCATTTTTAGATTCTCCATTCTCTTCTGCACAAATTTATATTTTCACCTTGATGATATCTTTCCAAATAATGGAGATAATGGAAGGCCATTTTAAGGTATATGCATATTTTTGGTGGTCGTACAGAGGCAAAAGAATGTACTCGACAAATTTTGGCTTTTTTTCCAAAGGCAAAAGAATGTATTGTCTCATACCGTAAAACAATTCTTCTTTTTTTGCAAAATTACAGAGGCAAAGTAAGGTATATTCGTATACCTTACTTTGCCATAGGAAAAACCTAATTAAATAATTTACATTTCAGAGGCAAAGTAGTGTATACATGCCGTATACATTACTCTGCCTCTGTTTGAGATCAGTCTTGATGAAACCTTCAAAAGGGAAGCAGTGTTATTTTGCCAAGTTTTACTGGTGGCCACTTTAATGTATTCCAAGAGGACCAAGGCGATTATGAAAGCCTCAAAAAAAAATAAAACAGTATGTATTTTGTATAGTCAGTTCTGAAATAGTTTTTTGCTTGCCTACACACCAACATTTTCAGAAAAAATCATAGAATACGAATTTTTATGTTGGAGATCTGGCATATGGTAGAGAATCACCCTTTACCCCCTTCAAGAGGGTTGGGGGTAGTTTTTTTTCACAAAATAAAACGAGTTGATTTCTCTTTATGTCTTTTTCTTTTTTGTTTCTAAGAAATTTATATACCTACCATTTCTATAATACTGAATTTCATAGATTTTTTAATTGTAAATAGATAAATTTCTTAAAAACATCTAAGAAACTTGAACTTCAACTTCAACTTCATGTTAGTTTTTTTATCCCCTATTTTTTAGCATTTTCGTATATAATTTAATACATATAATAAATAAATAACCCCTATAGTAGATCTAAAAACGGGAAGAAAAAATTATAATTTTTGGAAAAAAATAAGTGCTGATAAAAATTAATTAGGCACATGTATGTTTGTCCATGTCGTCCCAAGAATAAGCCCTTACAGGCAGGGCTGCCCCTAAAGATTTTTACGCCCCGGGCAAAACCGACACTTGGGGCCTTCCTTTAAAGTTTTTTATGTAATCGCCCCTGCGGAACCAATTCCATAGATCTTCTCGTGTATTATTCTCAACGATTTTTATGCCCCCTAATCGTTGCGCCCTGGGCGGTTGCCCTGCCCTGGAGTCGGCCCTGCTACATGGTGTTGAATTGGGGGTATAGATTATTAAAAGTAAAGTACTTTTTTAATTAAACCGTTCTGTATCAAAAACCACAATTTATTTTTGTCAAAAAAGGAATACTAAATTTTGAAATTTTAATAAGCCAAATAATTCCTTTATATTCCATATTCACTTCTATATCTTAAAAACAGGAGGGGAGTGTTGAACCCCATGTCATATTTGGATTTTGTTATTTTAGTGCGTATGAATGCTACAGTGTGAGTTACCGTGCGTGTTAAAGTTTGGCCATTACCCTAAAACGGTTATTGAAAGGGTAGAACTAAACATAGGGTGAAGGCCCGTGGATCATCTTAAAAAAACTACCTCAATCCCCGCCAAAAGTGTATAATTTTAATTTAAAATTTTTTTGTAGCTTTTTATAGTATATTACGGTTAAAATGTATTAAGTTGATCTCAGTTGTTGTTTATTTTTTATAATGTATGTACTCATTTTTGAATTTTACTTTACAAATAAAATTAATGTATATGCATACCGTATTTTACCAGTATTTCGATTTTTTTAAAACAGGTTGTGCCAAGGCAAAATAAGGTAAACATACCATACATCATTCTGCCATTGTTTAGATAAATCAATTTTATAAATTTTTCAGAGGCAAAGTAATGTAAGCGACTTAACTTTATTAAATCAAGTTAATTTGACGTAATTTCATTATATGTCAAGAGAGTGGATAAAAAAACGTCTACTTACTGGTTTTTAGGGAAATCTATGAAAAATTGTAAGAATGGCAGCAAAAAATACTAAAACTTTGAATATCTCAAAACTAGGTTTTTGCGAGTACACTCTTTTGCCTTGGCACGGTAGTCTTGTCCAGAATTCAAAAGTTTGTATTTTGGAAAAGGTTCTATTTATCTTTTTTACGTATAAAACTTTTTTTAGTGAAAATTACTTTTTTATAAAAAAAATATAAAAAATCTATCAAACTGAATTTCATTAGTAACTTTATTTTTTGAGATATTAATATTAGTTTTCTATGGATTCGAGAAATCAGTATATTTTTTTTAAATTACGTTTCACATTTAATATTATTTTTATTTTTTAATTTGGTTTTTATTTATTTAATACGGTAAAATTACTTTTAAATCAATAAATTAAGAAATTAATTAATAATAAAAAATATAAATGAAAACTGTGGTACGTCATTTCAATGAAAAATTTAGGCTCATTTTAAAAATTAAATAACTCGAAAAAATAGTTTCCATAAAAAAATACCACTTGTATGTAGCATCGCAAATACTAAAATTAGCAGATGCAATTTAGTATGACAGCTGGATTCTTAATAAAATAAACTATAAAAAAGCAATTTATACCAAAATCAAATTTTCATAAATAGAATAGGACACCTGCCAAAATGTAGACTTATAAAAATACCCCCTGTGGATCGGAACCAACTTAATAAATAATACTTGGCAGCAGATCCGTAACTAGAAAATCATTTGCGGGGGGGCTCGGTTAGGTTTGGGGGGGTTGGCAAAAATTTGAAATAAAATTTCCGAAATTTTTTCTTGTTGGGGTTTTTGAGAGAACTCTTTGAACACACTTTATCGATGATTTATTTGTTGGGGGATTAATCCCCATAGCTCCCCTCTAAGTTCGGCCTTGCCTGGAGGTACATATTGTAGGTCCAAATGTGCCAAATTTAGATCAAGCGCAGATCTATGCCCAAATCTAGGGGGGGTGGGGAGGGGGTAGTGGTGAACAGAAACACCATTTATTGTGATTATGCAGTTAGCCCAATATTTATTAACTAAAAGTACATTTCTCTAGGGGGGGATTTAGATCACTCTTTACATATTTTTAAACTTTTAGTATTTAAAAGCACAAATGCCTGACTGTTGAGACTGAAATTCTATGCAATATAACCTAACCTAACCGGCCGTGCATCGCCTGCCTGCTGGTAAAATAACAGAGATATAAAGCCGTTTGCGGTGCGGCATTTTAGTGACATTGTAGAAATTTGTTATTGCGACACAAACAGCGATTTTGTGAAATTTCCAATAAACTCAGCTTGACTGTGACGCCTTCCTGCAGAGAACTTAAATTCTCGTGTGCATTTTGTTTTCAAAAATGTTCTTTACGAATTTGCCGACTTCTGCCATGTTGTAGCTACTGAACCCTGGAACTTAAAAAAGTTAGATCAGGTCAGGTATTACATTATATTATGGTTCACCTATATAAAGAGTGTTTAGTATAGTTTTTTTAGCAGTTTTTACAAAATGTCCAAAATTTTTGCAAAAATTATTATTTTAAAAGTTAAGCCAAAATAATTTGTTGTAAAAACTTTTACATGGATTTAGCAATTATAGGTAAGTACACACTTTTTCAATTTAGTTAATATTTTACAACAGTTCTTAATATTCTTTAGTAGCTACTCACTTTTTCAATTTAGTTAATATTTTACAACAGTTGTTCTTAATATTCTTTAGTAGCTAGAGAAATTATTATTATTGGCAAAAATACTATTTTTAACTAGTTTTGTACCTAAATTCGCGATATTGGAGTCTGTTTGCATGCATGTCTGTCCGTTCAAAGATAACTCCGAAGCCGCTGGACCAGTTTCCATGAAATATTTAGAAATAGAAAAAAAAATTAATAAAAAAAACACCCGACTGCTAAATCTACTTGTACAGACAGGAACTTTTTAAATTGCCGCTCTAGAAAATAAAACTTTTTCTTGTTTAAAATTAAGAAAACCAGTTTGCACCAAACCAAAAAAATAGTAAACCTAACATGCTTCAATTACGAAATTATACAGTTTTGTATTTTCTTGAATCAGGTTATTGGGTAATTTTGTACCCAACTGCAACTAGTAGTTACAAGTAGATTTAGCAGTTCATTGTTGTGCAGTGTTTTTTTATTTATTTTTTTTATTTCCAACTTTTAGGTTTAATTTTTAATTAGCTATTCTTTTAACTAAATCAAGTTACCTAATTATTACCTAAATCATGCATTTGTGTCAAAGATTGAACTATGCCCAAAGTGTAGATAGGTGCGTTTCTACAAACATTAAGTGAAGGTGGGGTGGGGAGAGGAAGGGGGAACTAGTAAAATGGTGTTAAAAAAAATCTCAAAGCGTTTGCAGTAAGAATTTTTGAAATCGCTCTATATTTGTGAAATACAACTATTACTAATAAGGGGAAAGGAGAGAGCGAAAGGGACGCGGAAAAATCGCCCTATATTTAATAAAATTATGCGAATCTGGTTTTTGAAGAGGGTGGGGGGGAATGGCCGGAATAGAGATGGGTGGGAGCAGGGAGAACTACAAAGGAATTACAGCAAATTAGAAGACATTTGCAATGGGTGATCAAAGGAATTTTATTAAAATCGGCTGAAATTTAGTTAATTTGTATGCCTTAAAACCTACATCATATGACAAAATGACGTCTGATGGCCGCCATGTTGATTTCTGTTTAAAAAAATATAGCCTATAGCACCTTCGGGATCAACAGCAATTCAACGACACCTTTGTTGTCAAAATCGTTTCAGTCGTTTAGCCTCTAGCGCGTCACAAACCTATACATTTACACATATATATGTATATCCAAAGCGAAAAACATTACCCTTTCTTTCGCCGTGCTGCAGTTAGGTAAAAATAGTGGTTGATCGAGTAATGAGATGAAAGACGTTTTTTTAGAATACCCTCTAACTATAGTATGTAGTTTGAATATTAACGGAAAATTCTAACTTTAAAGCGAAGGTCGTATTAATTTAGAAAATATTTAACACAGATATTTTTTTGATGTAGGTAATTTTTGTATACTTTTGTATGTATGTTATTGAAAAAAACTTAAAAAATCGGTTTAAAGTTTTTGACTTCAAATATTGATTTTGTAAACAAAACCAAAGTGCATGCAAGGCACAATAAATGTTTATTTTTAATATGAATTTATAAATTTTCTACGCTTTTATCATTGTGTACATTTTAATCATAAAATATTAAAATAAATCGCACCGCCCGGTTTACAAAAATTAACGGATAAAATTTCCTGCGTAATTAAAATTTTACGAAATAATATTTATAATAATTTATAGAATTCTCGTATTGTTTTAATTCCAAAAACAAACTGAATTTCTGAACGGACTAACAAAATAATGCATCATATACAGGGTAGTAACTAAGAATAAAAAATATGGGGGGGGGGTTCGGTTCGCTTTGGTTCGCTTAGGTTAGGTTAGGTTTTGTTAGGTTCGGTTCGATTCGGTTCGGTTCAGTTTAGTTCGATTCGGTTCGCTTTGCGGGTAGGGGGGGGGGGGCAGTTAATAATATCTCAAATTTGTCGACTGTTTTAAAAGAATTGAAAATATAGATATTTTTTTTAACGTTAAGTCCTTCTGATAACTTTGCAATTTTATTATTTTGTTAAAAAATTATTTGCTATCGACCTAAAAATGAACCCGTTTCAAAAATTATAATTTTTTTTTTCGGTTTTCACTAACTAAATCAGCTCTAAAAATGCTACTAATTTGAAAATTTAACCGATCTCGTAGCTCCAATAATAGCAAAACTAGCAATAATGCCGACTTAATCGGAACCACCTTGTATAGTGGTAAAATAATTTTGTAAAAATGTTTTTTATTTTTCTAAAAAGCGCATTTTTACCTACTTAACCTGACAAGCTGCTACTGGTCACCATACCATTTCCGCCAATTCTTTAGACAAACACTTTTTAAATAAATAAATATGTCATGTTAAAATGTTAAAAAATATATTTGAATTTATAATTTATTTGAATATGACAAGTAATAAAAAAGTTATTTTAGGAAAGGATTCTAAAAAATCGAGTTGTTTGTACTAATGGGAAATATCGGTCTCCAGGTGTTTGTTCACTTTTGTCGTCTTTATTTTAGTTTCTAAAAAACGGAAATCTAGAAAAGCACACTTCCTAAATCTTTCTGAGATGTGTTATTTTCCGCTTGTCTCAAATTAAAATTTTGTTTATTTTTAGTGCCTCCACTCGTTATAGATTCGACAAGGCAATAAAATATTAGAAACGCTTGCAACAGCTCCATTCTTAACAGTGCAAGCATTCAAAATCAGAAAGACACATTTTGTTTATTATTTAATATACTTTGCAGTATTTACAGTGTTGTTTTTTAGAAATATACAAAAACTCGTCAATAATTTATTTGCGTATGTCAAAAAATATTTCCTTTCTGTTCATAGGCTTTCATGTGAAAAATTAATAAATTAGAAAAAAAAATTGATGAATATCAAAAAAATATTCCGTTGAATTCCTTTTTTTACCCAACTGTAGCACGGCGAAAGGAAGGGTAATGTTTTTACCCAACTGCAGCACGGCAAAAAGAAGGGTAATGTTTTGACCCAACGGCATCCCGGGAAAGGAAGGGTCATATTTTTTGATTGTTGTATGTAAGTAAATATATATGTTTGTGTCACGCTAGAGGCTAAATGGCTGAACCGATTTTGACAAAAAAGGTGTCGTTGAATTGCTACTGATCCCGAAGGTGCTATGGGCTATATTTTTTTAACCAGGAATCAACACGCCATTTGTCACATGATATGAACTTTAAGGCATACAAATTATCGAAATTTCAGGCGATTTTAATTACATTCCTTTGATCACCCATTGCAAATGTCCACTAGTTTGCTGTAGTTACTTTGAAGTCCTCTCTGCTCCCACCCATCTCCCCTCCTGTCATTCCCCCACCCTATTCAAAAACCTTATTCGCACAATTTTATCAAGCATAACGCGATTTCAAAAATTCTTTTTGCATACTCTTTCAGATTTTTTCCCATCACCACTTTACTAGTCCCCCCCCGTCACTCTCTCTCTTCTCCCCACTCTCCCTATTAGTAATAGTTGTAGCTATATGCTCTACAAATATAAAGGGATTTCAAAAATTCTTTCTGCACACGCTTTAAGACTTTTTTCCAACATCATTTTACTAGTTTCCCCCTCCCTCTCCCTCTCTTCTCCCCACCCTCCTTATTTATAATAGTTGTAGCTATACCTTTCATAAATATAGAGCAATTTCAAAAATTCTTTCTGCACATGCTTTAGATTTTTTTTTACCCCATTTTACTAGTTCCCTCCTCCCTCTCTCCTCCTCCACCTTCACCTTCAAATGAATGGTAAATTCATAGTGCTTTTTGTAAGGCGGAATAAGAATTAAACCTAAAAGTTGGAAATAAAAAAATTTTAAATAAAAAAAACACCCAACTGCTAAATTTACTTGTAACTCGTAGTCGCAGTTAGGTACAAAGTTACCCTTACCTTTTTCAATAACCTGATTCATGAAAATACAAAACTGTATAATTTCGCATGTGCGCTTTGGGCATCAAAACTAAAAGTTGAAGCATGTCGTACAGTATAGGTAAGTACACCTAGCAAGTTTGTACCCAACTGCGACTAGTAGTTACAAGTGAATTTAGCAGTTGAGTGTTTTTGTATTTCATTTATTTTTTTAATATAAGCTTTCGAATGAGGTCCACAAATGGGGTCACCTCCTCTGTAGGTGAGTAGACCTCTTTTTGGGAGTCCGCTTAATTTTTTTTTTTCTAAAAAACCAAATTCTAACCCGCACACAGCCTTCCATTTAAAGTTGCCACCCTGTAGTTTTTCAAAAAATATATATTGATCAAACAATAATAATAAAAAAAGATAAATATGAATAAATATTAAAAATAAAAACTATTTATAAAAAATAAAATAAAAAAATCCAAAAATATATAAAAAATAAAATGTATATTGTATCATACGAGTATACAAGGGCCATATAGAAAAATTATTGTTCTTGATGTGTTTATTATTCGAGTTGAAGTTAAAAGTTACGGGCGAAATGTAAAGTATTTGACATGGGCACGCAATTCTCAGTTGCTCACGTGTAGCTCCATTAATTTTGTATTTAAATCGTATAATGATGTCGAATTAAGATCAAATCGGATTTTTGTTCTAATAAATTCAATTTTACCGCCTCAGATCTAAATCTTGGATGCAGTTAAAACTATTTTTTAAGTTACATGTTTTATTTGAAAGATTTCTCCATGAAGATTACTTATAAACATGGAAATTTATATCCTCTTCTATTTAGGGATCCAAAGCTTTAGTCAGAATAAAATAACCAGTTCTCAGATATTTGGGAACCTAGGCCACTTTTTCTGCATTTTTGCGTACCGTAATGAAACTTAGCACGATTTTAGTACAATACTATGGTATTATTTTTCGAAGTGGTGCTTATCCCGAATCCTGTGCAGAGCCAAGATACACGTTGTAGAAAATTCAAATGTAAAGATATAGCAATGAAACTTGGAAACGATATTAAAAAAAAAATTATACCAAATAAAAGATTCTCAGCTTTAATTAATATTTTACGAAGAAAAATAGTATGAACTTCGAAAAATACAGGGTGTTTTTAAAAATAAGTAAAGTTTTTATGATTATTTTAAGTGGTTTTTTTATAACGACCCCACAAATCAATATACGAAGGTCAAAGTCAGCATATTCCAACAACTATAGTACAGCTTCCATTTCCTGAAACAAAAAAAATTGTACAGAGTGGTAAAAGTAACTACACAATAAAGTTTTTTTGTAATTTTCTATTTTAGTGCTGAAAATTCGAAGAACTTTAGATATGTCAAATTGACATCTCATTAAAATCACTATAATTTTCTGTATGAACCATTTCCTGGATTTTATTTTTATATTAAGCTCTATATCATTACTATTTTCTGAATGTATTGCTGCTACTGCGTTAAATGGAATGTGGCACAGAAGCTTGGCACAATTTGCCTGCGTTATAGGCTATTACCCGCAAATTTAAGTTTGCGTGATTTTGTAATACGCTGAAAGATACAGGGTTATATTAAAAAAATCATATAAAAAGTAGTAGTCTCAAACTTTTGTTTATACCGGTTATGCAGTTTACGGCACCTTCTTGATTTTACCATTTGTTACAACTGGAAGAATGTGTTTTTAATGCGATGTATACCGTTTTACTTAGTTTTGTAATTTTCAGAGAAAAAGGCACCACTTAAGTGCACATTACATTTTTGAATCTTTGTAATACCTTATTTAATTTTATAAAAAATATTTTTTACATATTTACATGTGCATTATCATTAGTTTTTATAACCAAAATGGTAAATTTTTCAATTGTTATTATCTCTAATATCTATTTAATTAGTAGATGCATGCATTTAATACTTAGGTAGGTCTTAGGTTTACGGCTATCCCTGTATAAAAAATATTAGCAATTTAACTTACGACTGCATCATCATTTCTACAATTTCATATCAATATGAAAATCTATTTAAGCAGCACTTCACCATTTTTTAAACCCGCGAGCCGCCACTGGTTTCCTTGTCTTTTTTTTTGGGCTAAAAGTATAAATTCAATACGTTTGAAGTAAAAGCATTTTTCTTTTTCGATGCAGTAAAAATATAATAAATGTCTTAAAAAGAAGAGTATGAGTTGACAGTATAGCGGCAATAGATAATTTCCCCCGTCATAACAATATTATATCATCGATCAAGCCAGAAAGGCCCTATAGGTATACGTTGAAACAGTGGCGGAATGTTTGTTATAGGTAAAAAACATATTTTTTTCAAAATTTTTAAAAATTGGAAAGTTTTTTGAAATTTTTTAAAATAATTTTGTCGAGTATTGATTGTTTATTACAATATAAATGTTTCATTATTATCCTAGGATAGTGCCGTAACTAGGGGGGTGCGACCGGGCACCCGCACAGGGCACCATCGTCGGTGGGTGCCGTCAGGCGTCTTCTGAGTCAATTTTTGTAGAGGGGAGGGGCGCCAAACTCTAATCTTGCACCGGGCGTCAATCATCCTAGTTAAGGCACTGTCCTAGGATAATAATGAAACTTTTATATCTCAAAACTTTTAAGAATTCTCAAAAACTAATAGAAGCAAGCTAAAGGAAGGAGGTAATAATTGATTTGTTGGTGATAGTAGTTAGGGGCAGGTGGAAGTAGTTTGTTTTTTGATGGTGGAAGCTAGGGGAGGTGCTGGTAGTTGTTTTTTTGCTGGTAGAAGCTAGAGGAAGGTGGTAGTAGTTGGTTTTTTGCCGATAGAAGCTTGGTGATAGGAATTAGTTGGTCTTTTAGTGATAGAAGGCAGGTGAACGTGATAGTAGTTAAAGCACCGAGTTGCAGCATGGTGTGGCCATAGAGTTGCGAAAAAACCACACCTTGAGTTGAGATTCTGAAAAACGTCATTTAGCGAATTTTAGGGTAAGGAATCCCAAAATAGGCAAAGTTCATATCTTAAAAACTATATAGTTTATCAACAAAAGCACCGCGTTGTAGTATGGTGGGGTCACAGAGATACGAAAAAAATACATTTCGATTTGAGATTTGGAAAAATGTCATTTAGCGAATTTTAGGGTAGGGAATCCCATAAGACCAAAATGGCCAAACTTTGAAAATTCACATTTTAAAAACCTTATAGTTTATCAACAAAAGCACCGAGTTGCGGTATGGTGGGGTCATAGAGATACGAAAACACCACACCTTGACATAATATTCGCAAAAATGTCATTTAGCAAATTTTAGGCTAGGAAATCCCATGAGACCAAAATGGCCAAATTTTGAAAATTCATATTTTAAAAAATTTATAGTCTATCAACAAAAGCACCGAGTTGCAGAATGGTGAGGTCATAGAGATGAGAAAAAACCACACCCTAAGTTAAGATTCGGAAAAACGTCATTTAGCGAATTTTAGGGTTGGGAATCCCATAAGACCAAAATGACCAAACTTGGAAAGTTCATATTTTAAAAACTATATAGTTTATTAACAAAAGCACCGAATTGCAATATGGCGGGGTCATAGAGATGCGAAAAAACCACATTCCGAGTTAAGATTTGGGAAAATATCATTTATTGATTTTGAGGGTAGGGAATCCCATAAGACCAAAATGGCCAAATTTTGTAAATTCATATTTTAAAAACTTTATAGTTTATAAACAAAAGCACCGAGTTGCAGAATGCTGGGGTCACCTAGATGCAAAAAAACTACACCTCAAGCTAAGAATCGTAAAAACGTCATTTAGCGAATTTTAGGGTAGGGAATCCCACAAGACCAAAATGGCCTAACATTGAAATTTCATGTTTTAAAAACTATATAGTTTATCAACAAAAGCACCGAGTTGCGGTATGGTGGGGTCATAGAGATGCGAAAAAACCACACCTTGACGTAAGATTCGAAAAAGCGTCATTTAGCAAATTTTAGGCTAGGAAATCCCATAAGACCACAATGGCCAATTTTTAAAATTTATATTTTAAAAACTTTATAGTCTATCAACAGAAGCACCGAGTTGCAGAATGGTGAGGTCATAGAGATGAGAAAAAAACCACACCCTAAGTTAAGATTCGGAAAACGTCATTTAGCGAATTTTAGGGTTGGGAATCCCAAAAGACCAAAATGATCAAACTTGGAAAATTCATATTTTAAAAACTATATAGTTTATCAACAAAAGCACCGAGGTGCAATATGGTGGAGTCATAGAGATGCGAAAAAACCACATTCTGATTTAAGATTTGGGAAAACGTCATTTAGTGATTTTTAGGGTAGGGAATCCCATAAGACCAAAATGGCCAAATTTTGAAAATTCATATTTTAAAAACTTTATGGTTTATAAATAAAAGCACCGAGTTGCAGAATGCTGGGGTCACCTAGATGCAAAGAAACCACACCCTAAGCTAAGAATCGTAAAAACGTCATTTAGCGAATTTTAGGGTAGGGAATCTCACAAGACCAAAATGGCCAAACTTTGAAATTTCATATTTTAAAACCTATATAGTTTATCAACAAAAGCACCGAGGTGTGGTATAGTGGGGTCATAGAGATGCGAAAAAACCACACCTTGACGTAGGATTCGGAAAAACGTCATTTAGCAAATTTTAGGCTAGGAAATCCCATGAGACCAAAATGGCCAAATTTTGAAAATTCATATTTTAAAAACTATTTAGTTTATCAACAAAAGCACCGAGTTGCAGTATGGTGGGCCATAGAGATTCGAAAAAACCACACCTTCAGCTAAGATTCGGAAGTCAATCTCTGAGTCAATTTTTTTAGAGTGAGAGGGTGGGCGTCAAACTCTAATTTTGCACCTGACACGAATCACCCTAGGAGCGCCTGCCTAGGAGCATACATTAGCCATTACAGATGTGTTAAGAAGCTCGTCAAACAAGTATTGTTATTGGTTGTTCGTAGGTTAAAATTATTTATTCTTATGTGGCGAAATGACTGTTTAGTGAATAATCACTTTTCCCAATAACGAAGTGTTAACTAAATGAATAGGTAGTTAGATTTTAGACAAATTGTAAATAATATGAAACTAAGAACAAATAAATCGATCGACTTATTAGCATAATCCAAGTGAACTCCGCGTTATTTCAGCCTTAAAAAGTTTTTTGTAAATATCTCATAAACGAAAATTTCTACAAAGTTGTTGGCTGTTAAACCACAAATGATTGAAAAAAATAAGTACTACTATATTTCTTAAACCGCATAATATTAGCTATTGGTGTGCGGTCTAGGAAGGTAAAAAAGTATGACATCTTAAACATCTTATTTTTTTTCAAATTCGATGCATTTTTGTAAATTTTATATGTGATTAAATTGTCCGGTAGATCCGCTACTGCCTCAAATATAATATTATTCGAGATTTGGACGTTAGATAGCATCGGTCCTTGATGCAATTTGCTGAGTTTCCTCCTATTGGCCAATAAATTTGCCCCAACGTCCATGCATATGCTAAATATTCCGTTGGAAACAGGAAATTTAGGGTAATTTTTAACAACACCCTTTCCAACGTGTTTTCAATTTAGTACACTTTCAGCAAATAAAAAAACCTCCCAGAAAAGCAAAAACTAATCTATTTAAGACTTCCAAGTCTTTACACAAACAAAACTTTATCTGGGTATTACGCTACTATTAAGGAAATTTTTTAATTAAGAAACCACTGCTTTTCTCCTAGAAAAAGAAAAATCACTAATTTGCCAGTGGTTTATAAGAAAAAATAAATATTTGCCAAACACAATTTGAAAAACTTATCTTTTGCAACTGCGACGTTTCTATTGTTCTTCTACAATCATATATATATATATATATATATATATATATATACCGGGTGGGCCAAAAAAAAAACCGAACAATCGATTTTAATGGGACAACCTGCACTTGGCAGAGAATTAATCAGAGTTTTGACTAAACATATTTTTTTTGTTGACCATCTCAAAATCCAAGATGGCGGACGAAATTAAATTGTATCCTTCAAAGATGCTCGTTTATTCTTGTGTTGCGAACATGTTTTTAAATCAGTAAAAAAGCGGCATTCTTGTTACGCACAACAAGGTACGAAAATCAGTTCGGTGGTTCTAAATTTTGCCTTGCCAATCATGTCTACATTTATTTCCTTATTAATTCATTACTACTAAACCAAACTTTTTAAAGATCATGATCAAAATTTAAGATGGCGGACAGAGTCATACTTGATTCTTCAATATGGCGTATTTATTCTTATTTTCTGACAATATTTTAGTTTTTGTAATTTATAGAAAAGCCCTACTTTTCCTCCCCACAACGAGGTACAAAATAGTAAAATCGGTGTGGTGGTTCTCAAAAAAATCTATTTTTGTTTCAGCCATTTTTTTACAGATTATAGGATTGCATTGCCAATTTTGTCTGCATCAATTTCCTTATAAACTCATTAGTACTGAACCGATCTTAGTAGAATACAAAAAATCCCTGTGCCCTACTGTATAAGGAATCAATTTCCTACAGAACGTCACATTTGCAGAGACGGACTGCCGATTTATATGTGTGTGAATCTTTCAGCTCTACTGGCAAGACAATTTCCAAAGTTTTTATTAAGCGCACAATGGTTACAAAATAAAGACTTAAAATACTAATAAACTGGGAGTTAAAATTCGTATTTTAGGCCCAAATGGGATGTGGTCGAAACTACATGGATATTGTGGTATTTTCCCTTCCTTTGCTGTTTATTCACGACAAAGGCCTGGTAAGTAATATTACTTTGCCAACCTAAGGAATTAGGCAGGGCTGAAAACAACCTCTAACAGGACTAACACACGCCTGAAAATAGGATTGTTACGTTTGCATAATTTATACACCTGGAGGAGTGAAATAACCCATTACCTGAAAGCAAGTCATATACATACCAACTGAAAGTTGAACTGTCTTTATTATTTTCCTTCAAAATTTCAAAGCGTTGGAGGGTAAAAGTAGTCTGCGTTCTTTTAGAGTTGGCTGAGAATGGCTGGTTGATGTATCCCGATATATACATACATCTTACATCCAAGAACTCGTTTTCAGCGATTTTTTCTAACGCCTTCTGAGGACATTGGTAACTTTGAAAAGGCTCCAAGACTATTTAAGTTAGGAGAATCGCTGTATCGGATTAAAAGTACTTTATTGTAAAGGGCCAAAGCCTGTAATCTGTCAAAATGAGCTTAGAGCTTAAATTAACGGCAAATTATCCAACTAGTAGCGATTCGATTTGCGATGGGTGCCAAAATATGAAGTTAGGAAGCACCCAAAAAAAGAGTAAAAAATAAGAGCGACAAAATTAATTTTTCCACAACTAATTCACGACTAATTAGCGGCAAATTATTCACCATATTCGGTTTCGATAGGTCATGTCTAAAGCCATTTTTGACAAGGGTGCTTCGCTAACTTCATATGAAGTTAGCGAAGCACCCTAAAAAATGGTCAAGATTAAGAGCGACAAAATTAATTTTTCCACAACTAATTCACGACTAATTAACGGCAAATTATCCACCTAGTAGCGGTTCGATTTGCGATGGGTGCCAAAATATGAAGTTAGCGAAGCACCCAAAAAAACGATCAAAAATAAGAGCGACAAAATTAATTTTTCCACAACTAATTCACGACTAATTAGCGGCAAATTATCCACCATATTCGGTTTCGATAGGTCAAGTCTAAAGCCATTTTTGACAAGGGTGCTTCGCTAACTTTATATGAAGTTAGCGGATCACCCTAAAAAACGGTCAAAAATACGAGCGACAAAATTAATTTTTCCACAACTAATTCACGAATAATTAACGGCAAATTATCCACCTAGTCACGATTCGATCTGCGATGGGTGCTTCGCTAACTTCGCTATTCGATTTCGATACGTCATGTCTAAAGCCATTTTTACGAGGGTGCTTCGCTAACTTCATTTGAAGTTAGCGAAGCACCCAAAAAACGGTCAAAAATAAGAGCGACAAAATTAATTTTTCCACAACTAATTCACGACTAATTAACGGCAAATTATCCACATAGTAGCGATTCGATTTGCGATGGGTGCCAAAATATGAAGTTAGCGAAGCACCCAAAAAACGGTAAAAAATAAGGACGACAAAATTAATTTTTTCACAAATAATTCACGACTAATTAGCGGCAAATTATTCACTATATTCGGTTTCGATAGGTCATGTCTAAAGCCATTTTTGACAAGGGTGCTTCGTTAACTTCATATGAAGTTAGCGAAGCACCCTATAAAACGGTCAAGAATAAGAGCGACAAAATTAATATTTCCACAACTAATTCACGACTAATTAACGGCAAATTATCCACCTAGTAGCGGTTCGATTTGCGATGGGTGCCAAAATATGAAGTTAGCGAAGCACCCAAAAAAACGGTCAAAAATAAGAGCGACAAAATTAATTTTTCCACAACTAATTCACGATTAATTAGCGGCAAATTATCCATCATATTCGGTTTCGATAGGTCATGTCTAAAGCCATTTTTGACAAGGGTGCTTCGCTAACTTTATATGAAGATAGCGAAGCACCCTAAAAAACGGTCAAGAATAAGAGCGACAAAATTAATATTTCCACAACTAATTCACGACTAATTAACGGCAAATTATCCACCTAGTAGCGGTTCGATTTGCGATGGGTGCCAAAATATGAAGTTAGCGAAGCACCCTAAAAAACGGTCAAAAATAAGAGCGACAAAATTAATTTTTCCACAACTAATTCACGAATAATTAACGGCAAATTATCCACCTAGTCACGATTCGATCTGCGATGGGTGCTTCGCTAACTTCGCTATTCGATTTCGATACGTCATGTCTAAAGCCATTGATGCTTCGCTAACTTCATTTGAAGTTAGCGAAGCACCCAAAAAAACGGTCAAAAATAAGAGCGACAAAATTAATTTTTCCACAACTAATTCACTACTAATTAACGGCAAATTATCCACCTAGTCGCGATTCGATTTGTGATGGGCGCTTCGCTAACTTCATCCTCATGGCTTCCTCTGGTTTATCTAGGTACGCCTATATTGTCGGGTACGATTTTATTTTAAATCGAGCCCTTAAACGAGGGTACCGTCGTAGATCTCTTGTGTGGATAAAATAAATATAAAACAGATTTAAAAACGTTACAAACTTTATTGAGTACAAAATAAAACTCTGTTGCAATTTACAAATTGTTACAGGACTTTTCTTATGACCTCTAAAACAAACAAGACCCAAAATATTATAATAAATACTTTAACTTACCGAAATAACAAACTGCAAAATAGTCTTGATATAGAAAAATCTTATGTTTCTTTACTGATAATTAGTTTAGAGGTTTTAGTTTAAATTCAACAAAACTTAGAATGTGACTAACGACTTGTCTCCTCAGAGTTTGGGTTTCTATTAACGGTAGGTTGGACCTAAGTAATTCAATATCCCCTCTTTGAAGATCTTGGAGGAACCAAGTCAGTGGCGTTGCTGATAATCCTAAAGTTTACTTTACATTCTAGCTAATGAGCTAAACAAGAACACCTAAACAAAAACAGAGATAAAATGACATTTTATAGAGAACACTTTCTAATCTTACAGTTTTTCCATAGCCAATCACTTTGAAGGGAAAACCCTCTCTCTACCTGATGTATCCCCTAACTAACGCTTAACCATAATAACCAACACTCTTTACTTTTTAGTAGTTTTTCTCGCCTCAACCACTTGCTGTTTAGGTAGGCGGCAGCCAACTGTTTACCAATGTAGAGGGAGGCGGAACCACTTTCTTATGTGCTTGAATGCAATGTTAAACTACTAGTTTATAAATCTGGTGAACGTGCCGAGCAGTGTATATCTATATAAAAGGATAAGTCCAGGGCGTTCAAACAACAGATGTCTTATGCTTTTATGTCTCTCCTTGTTTATACAACTATGGCAGTAGTCGTTTGGAGGTATATTTAAATGATTGACATGCGCTCAAAGCAGGCAGCTTAACCTCACCCATATTCTATCTTCCAGTTTTACCAAGGTGCTGCTAATGTGAGGTTTGACCAGTCTTACTGAGATTGCCACAATATTATCAACTTGGTTACCATGTTTGACTACAACTGCTTTGGATAGTCTATTGCCTGCCTCATTACCTTGCATGTCTCAGTAACCTGGGACCCAACATAGAATGACTCCTATGTTAATTATTCTCTTTAAACAATGTTTGAGCTGGTACTGCAGAAGTTCAGCAGCTTAATCACAGCCTAAATGTCCGCGCAAATTGTGATAGAGTTTGGCCTTGCGGTTTTAATGCAAAGGTTAGGGATTGATTTTTTCTAGCAAAGAAAATATCTTCCCCTATAATTTTTCTTCTTGCCAGTGCGAATTTGATGTCGGAGAGCAACTCTTGAACATAAAATCGGTTTTGAATTGCAACAGTGCTATTGAGTAGAAACACAATATCGGACTTCCATTGTCTTTATTTATTTTAAAGACGACATTTCAAGTTAAAAAATTTAAGTAAATTAACATCTAAAACGTACTCAAATAGAGGATATGAAAAATCCGGTTTAGCGGATCATGCATGGTCAAATGGTCATATTAGTCAATGGTTAGAAGCTAAAGTGTGGTATAAATAGTCGCATTGGCGAAAACGAAAGTTTTTTGAAGCTGCGTTTATAATGCAGAATAAAGTAGTTTTCAGTCAAATAAGCACCGACATACCAAACATATGGCAACCAATCCTTAAGGAAATCAAGCGCCTTAGGATTAAAAAAGGGGGCGGGCCGTCACATCTGACTGCAAACCAAGTAGTATAAGTAGTAGCCAATAGACTGGATTGTTTAGTTTACACTTGAAAACGGTTAGAGATACTTACTAACCGAAACTTCGTGTTTAACATAAATAAAGGCAATTGAAGTCCGAATCATTGTCTACGAGTTACAAACAAAGTGCTATTGAGTATATGAAAAGATTATTGCCTTAAACAGTTCTGTAATTTGGATTCCTTACCAGAAGTACAGAATAGGCAACGTGGTTTTTGGAAAATTAAGCCGAAAATTAGTTAAAACATTACTGTATAATGCGCATAATTACTGTTTGATTCTTGTGACGAATGACAGACCAAATAAATGTTCAAAATTAGAATATTTAATGAAGACAAAAATTGGTTAACACTGATTTTAGTGACTCACATTAAAAAAACTCGTTTGCCTAATGTATCAAACAGTCTTTGATGTTTATAAACATTCATTTGAATATTTAAAAAACCGCTAAATATTAGTCATGTATTTATCCTTGTAGAAATGCAAAAGTAGTTAGGCGCCATTCGCCATCTTATTTTATATTGCCATTATATTTATCGCATCTTTTAAATTGTATATTAATCGTTGTATGTAATTACTAGGCTTTTATTTGTTATCTGCCCTTAAGCAAGAAGTTAGCTGTAATAATAATTATAATTCAAGTGCTTTAAATAAAGAGTAGGTATAACAAGTCCTAGAGATTAGTAAGTAGAGTAATTCTTGTCATTTTAAAGGCAAATTTTTGAAAAGGACTTGGTTAAATTGATTTTAAAGGATAATTAAAGACTTAAAAAAAAATTAATTTGATTTTTATAAATACGGAACATAGCATCCAATGCTAGATTCTTCTCAATAATTTTTAATAGCCTTTTGACTTTAAAGTTTTTTTACCGATTCGTTATGATATTTGCATTTACCTAATCATCGTCGTTCCACTTCGAAAACGGTTTTTCCAGTAACTCACATAATGCATCGGACAAAAGGACATTATATTACATAATTAAAATAAAACCCAAATCAGAACAGAATGTCAACATACAGGCTACCAAGAAACCCAGGCGACCTAACTAAGCCGTTAACTGTGACCGGACAGTATTTCAATAATGGACGCAGGTTCAACACGTCTTTGCTCTACGAAAGCATGCGACGTTGGCATGACAATTAACAAACGCCTTCACCCAGCACATCGAGACACAGGGGAACGAAATTGAAAAATATAGAAAGAGAGGACAGAATCCGCGGCGGGGAACGCTCATGGTTTTTCAACCCTCGTTCGGTTTTAATGACGCGGCGCGGCTCTGATTTTTAATTTTTTGTTCTGTCTGGAAAAAAGTGCTGAAGGCGCTTCACCTGCGTCATTGGGCAAACCGCTATTGCCCTGAGGGCCAGGTTATTAATACAGATATCCTCGGTTAACACTAACCCGTGCTTCCATGACAGGTTAACGAGTTGACGCTTGGCTTAGGCCCTGTCTTGATACAATTAAGCAATGGTTTAGGTTTCCTCATAAATCGAGGATTAGCGCAGTTAACCCTCGATGTATGAGGAAATTTAACTCATAGATCCACTCCTTAACCCGCAACAAGAACGCAAATTAATTTAACTCAGGGATAACCTGGGATAACCTGCCATTGAAAAACCGGCTCGGACACAGTCAAATATTAATTGGAGGACCTTGTATATCTGAGCAAGCGATACCAAAACAGTGATTTATTAATTGGTCGAATTAAAGGTTTAGTAAATCGTTCGAGACGTGTCAAGAAGGTATTAATATCGTTTAAAGAAAATTGAAGTGTCACAAAATGTGTGGAGCGGGCAAGGTCTTGTCCTGGGGCCACGCTTCAAAAGGAGAAAAGCTGATTGAACTTAATATAAACGGCGTGGCGGCGACGCTTCAGACACCAAAGTTCACCCTAAGGGTGTAAAAATGCAAATTTTACAACTATACGTGGTACATGCAAGCAGGCCGTTCCGATCTTATTTTAAGTTTAATCTTTTACGGGAATAATATACAGAGTGAATTGTAAGTAAAAGAGTACTTGTCCACATGCGATTAATCGCAGAAAAGTGCCATCAATAGTTGATTTCAACTGTTTGTCTATTTTTGATACAACTACTACTACTACTATGTCGGTTTAGAATGTTTTTCTACGTTGTGTGACGCCTATTCTGCACCTCCTTTGATCCTGACAATCATCTTCTATCAGGTTTTTTTGACTTATTGATCTTTGGATTGACTGTTGACATTCTAGTTTAGGATGAGCATGAAGTTAGCGAAGCACCCATCGCAGATCGAATCGTGACTAGGATAATTTACCGTTAATTAGTCGTGAATTAGTTGTGGAAAAATTAATTTTGTCGCTCTTATTTTTGACCGTTTTTTTGGGTGCTTCGCTAACTTCATATGAAGTTAAAGTGGCACCCTCGTCAAAAATGGCTTTAGACATAATCTATCGAAATCGAATATGGTGGATAATTTGCCGCTAATTAGTCGTTAATTAGTTGTGGAAAAATTAATTTTATCGCTCTTATTTTTGACCGTCTTTTTGGGTGCTTCGCTAACTTCATATGTTGGCACCCATCGCAAATCGAATCGCGACTAGGTGGATAATTTGCCGTTAATTAGTCGTGAATTTGCTGTGGAAAAATTAATTTTGTCGCTCTTATTTTTGACCGTTTTTGAGTGCTTCGCGTAATTCATATGAAGTTAGAGAGGCACCCAAAAAACACTGAAAACTAAACGCGACAAAATTAATTTTTCCACAACTAATTAACGACTAAATAGTGGCAAATTATGCACCATATTCGATTTCGATACGTCATGCCTAAAGTCATTTTTACGAGGGTGCTTCGCTAACTTCATATGAAGTTAGCGAAGCTCCCAAAAAAACGGTCAAAAATAAGAGCGACAAAATTAATTTTTCCACAACTAATTAACGGCAAATTATCCACCCAGTCGCGATTCGATTTGCGATGAGTGCTTCGCTAACTTCATGCTCATTAGTTTAGGACGCCCTCTTTTTCTGCGACCTATTGGTTGCCATTTTAGGACTTGCTTTGGTAATCTTCCGTCGTTCAGCCGTTGTACATGGCCGTACCATATCAGTTGTCGTTTAGTGATGTCGTCTGTTATGCTTTCGTCGATTCCCATTCTTTCTTTTATGTTCTGATTTTTTACATGATCTGTTCTAGATATTTTTATTGATTTTGTATTTTTCTGTTACGTGACAAGTCTCTATTACATACAATAGCATACTTTTCACCATTGTTTCATATATGTTAAATTTTACATTATTTTTTATCTCTCTGCTTCATAAAATACTGTTAAGACATCGAATAATCTTTTTTGCTTTTATATTTTTTTTTCCAGTTCTTTGCAGTCTGTTCCTGTCTTGTTTATTATTAAACATAACTAAAACAAAATCAAGGTAAAAAACAATCTAAAATTGATACTCCACTTTTTGCTACGAGGATCAAAAAAGGCAAACGTGGACAGCCACAACAAAGGATTTTATTTATAAATGTGTAAAACTTATAACGAAACCAGCCTATCAACATTTTTTACATCTATTAGTTTCCTGTAAAAAGTAAAATAGAAAAACGACTATGATCCCTACCAATTGTTGAGCACTGTATATGTAATACTATTCGAACCTAACTGCAATAAACTTAACTTATCTATAACTAAACCATAAACCATTACAGACTACCTGTTATACCTAATTTGTATACCTACCAAAGACTAAAACCAACTTGTACTTGTATTAATTTTCAGTCGAAACATATGTAATAAATATTTGTGCATTGTCAGCGCACTCTATGTATGCTGTAATATACTTAAATTTAAAAAAATCAATGTGTTATTCTTGTTGAAACAAGAATTAGGGTCAAGTGGTGTAAAAGTGAGACACCCATAACCCCGTTCAAAAATGAGACACACAAAAAATACTAATAATTCAATTCCGACAGATTTTCTGTTATAAACTGATAGCAGCAGTTATAAGGGCTTAATACCTACAATTTATTTAATTTTTTTGTAAAAATAGGCTTATAATTAAAGTTACAAAATCCATAGCTTTTTTGTGGTATAAAACTTCGAAAACGTTACCGAAACTTTTGTCTTGTGAATTCGTGCATCGGTTTTTCTATAAATAAATATTTTTGCACTTGGTTGTATTTAAGTAAAAAAAACAAAAACTTATGTCTCAATTTTACCCTGAATTTTTGGTCTAGACGGCGCTCCGACTGTTTATACGTGACTTTTAAAGTTCGCGCCGCGAGAATTGAACCCACGTCACGGCTGAGAACGCAGCCTTCGTAAACTAACGAGCCACGAACCAGAAAAGGCAACATCGCAAATTGGCCGGCTGGTGGGCCGATATATACATGGGAGATATAAACATCTGCTATTTGTTTTGATTGTAGTTTGGCAATTTTGTATTTTTTTTTTGTAAAAACTAATAAACTGTGCTTAGGCGTGTTACATTTAATTTTTAAAACAAACAGAACATTTGGAAATAAATATCAGTGGCCATTAATCGTGTTAAAAAATATGTAACAAAACCTAGAATAAACAGAAGAGAAATTACTTTTAAACAATTTGTGAGAACAACCCTAAAGTTCGATTCATAGTACCGTGAAGTAAGCTGTATGAAGTGAGCAGTAAGAAATAAAAATGGTTCCTTTCTTACTGCTAAGTTATTACTGTCAAGTTTGAACAACAGGATGTTTGTGGGATAGTTTCTTATGTCTGACTGCTTACTTTAGAGAACTATGAATCTAGTTTAAGTGGTAACATGTTAATTTAAACTTTAAATGAACTTACCTTTTTTTCTATCTATTCTATTTAGCCTTCGTCAATCCATCTTTGGCCAACTTCTCCAGTTTACAATACATTTGTTCCATCAATCGTCTTTCTGTCTGATAATATGACCGGCAAATTTCCATTTTAATTTTGCTACTTCTGCTCTGACATCCCTTACTTTTGTTTTATTTCTTATCAATTCATTCTTTTCTCTACCTGTTAGCTTTACATGTAACATTTGTCTTTCCATTGATCTTTGGGCTTTTCTTGCCTTATCCATGTTTGATTTTGTAAGTGTCCAGGTCTGGGATTCATAGGTAAGTACAGGAAGGATACATTGGTTATACACTTCCGTTTTGAGGTACTGAGGATATTTTTTATTTCTTAATATGTTGCTTAATTTACCGAATGCTGCCCAGGCCAATCTTACTCGTCTCTTGATTTCAGCTGTTTGCTTTTCTTTTTTCAGTTTAATAATTTGTCCCAGGTCCTATATATTCCTCTTCTTGTTCTATTTTCTTTTAGATTGATTAATATTATCAGCATATCTTGGTGGTTCAGACTTGTCCGTTTACTTTGATGCCTATTTCTTCCCAATCTAAGCTTTTAAAAACATCTTCTAGGGCCTGGTTAAATAATTTAGGGAATATTGTGTCACGCTGACACCTCTTCTTATGCGGATTGGCTTGGTTCCTCTGTGGATTTTGATTAATGTTGTTGCTTTACTATATATATTGTCTATTAAGTCTGTATATCTGTGATCTATTCGGCTATTAATTAAAGATCTTTTACTGCCCAGTGCTCAATGCTATCGAAAGCTTTTTCGAAGTCTATAAACGCAATATATATTTATATATATTTCCATACCCTCCCTTTCTTCAATTTTTTTTTGCCTGTCGTCAGAATTTGCTCTTACTGGAGGTTTGGGGTTTGCCATATACTCGGGTTGAGATTCAAATAGCCGAGGTATTGCCCCATTGTTTAATTTAGGGAATGTTAGTGGCACCTCCTTTTGTACTCCCTCTTTATCCCTAATTATCTCGGTTCTAACAACGTCACTTATGTCAAAATGTTTCCAACAAACCACTGAAGATGCATTCACAACAAAATCTTCTCTGTGTATGGCCTGAAGCCAAGCATTTTTTAGGTCATTTAATTTGCTAAAGGTTGTTTTGTGACCCTCTTCATTAATCATAGATGCATCGTTACTTTTGCAACCGGGTGCCCAACACTTACGCGGCATGTTTAAAATTTAAAAAGAAAAAACAGACCAAAAATTCCAAACAAAAACAAACATCTAACCTCACTTATTACCGGTGTACAAAAGGTCTTTTTTACACAGCTTTTATTAAGTAGGTAATATAATTTTAAGTTCACCACACATCTCACTAAAACCAGAACAGTTGTTTTATTTGGTAACGCGATTTGAAATATACTAAAAGTTAAAAAAAAACATTATCTGCGCGGAAACGGCCAGTAACTAGCGTGGTAGGCGACGCACGTGGACGAAAATGACTGGTCTCCACGCTGTGTTGCCGTTTCCTCTGGTTCGTGGCTCGTTAGTTTACGAAGGCTGTGCTGAGAAGGATCTACTGGCCTCGCCTCTAGCTTGTGATTGACTGTTTCGGAGATCCATAGGGGTAGTGTTTTATGGGTTCAATTATTTTTATTTTACCGCTATAAATTATTATGTGTAATTTATTCCGCACGGCACTGTCCGATCGCAAGTAGGCGTATACCAAGAAAAAATTGATGACGTGCGTGGCATCATCTCTTGCCGCGTCTACTCTATCACTATCTCATATACAATATTTTACTGATTATCGCGTAGATCCTAAAAAAAATTGGAGTCCTACAGAGGAGTCTAAAATCTTAGAAATTTAAAAGTTTTAAAAAGTGTCTCATATTTACACCACTTGACCCTTGATCTCAATTTGAAATATTTTATGGAGGATGTTCTGTGTTATACAAATAAAACTTTATCTGGGAAGTACGCCAGTATCAAGTACATTTTTTAGTTAGGAAACCACTGCATTTCTAACAGAAAAAGAAAAGTCATTAATTTGCCAGTGGTTTGTAAGAAAAAATAAATATTTGCCTAACAAAATATGAAAACTTTTGTTTTTGATACACAACACACTTGCGACGTTTCGTTCTGAAGAACCTCAAATACACAATTTTCAAATTATTCTTTTATCAATATTGTTTCTCCGCTTTATGTCTGTTATTTATTTATTTATAAAGCAGAGTAAACAATATTGATAAAATATAAATTGAAAAATACTATATCTGAGGTGCATTTTTTGTCAAATAGACACGTATCCTAGTTAGATATTGTTTTCTTTTTTGTCTCAAAGCATATAAGTAACCGTCCCTTTCGACCAAAACAAAACAGTCAGTAAACATCTCCTTTTCTCACATATAAAGTTGAGCATGTGCTAAGTGTAAAAGAAAAAGACGACTAATGACTATCTTTGTGAGCTGCAATTGTCATGCAGCAGCAAAGTCAGTAAAACTTGCACGGCTAATTTCAGATGACATGTAAGCGCTTAATTGAGGTGGAAAACCTTGCAAAACTTTTAAACGGTTGTTCGGGTGTTACTCGTAAATTAATTTGGTTTTGCCTACACGTCAGACAAGCCTTTATTAGTTTTTGCCTGTGCAGTGTGCACTAGTTTATAGCTAAGCAAAATTTAACTGTAAAGGATACTGGATGTGTAGTGAGTTGTGGTCCTTTGCTCAACTTAAACTAGATCCAATTTATTAAAACGAAAAATAAAATATTTTAAATTTTGCCTGTTTTGCCCTGAGTGATTCCAACCTTACAAAAACAAAAAATCAGCTGATTTTTGAGCAGAGAAATATAAATGGTTAGTTATTGACGGATTCTCATCTTATAAGTACGGATTCTTATCTTATAAGTAAAAAGATTTCTTGATTTTGTTTTTGGAGGTTCTATTCTAAAAAAGAGGAAAGAAGCCACAGAAAGGATAATTCATACTGCATCAACATCCTGGAGAGGGAGGGGGTTATTTGGTTATATTGGTTAATAATAAAATAGCCCGCGAAGTCAAACCGCAACTTTGTTTAACGGTTATCGATTTTCACCGAGCTTGATAGTCTTTGACACAATTTAATATTAAGTAAAATTGATGCCTTAATTGTTATTGAGTAGAGTTAGATTAGACATTATATTGCGAGGACCAGAAGATCAGAAAAACGTATTAAAACTTGGCGAACGTGAGGATTAGAACAGAAAATATCCGTACTGAAAAAAAAAGCGCAGCTGAAAAAAAGCACACGCAGAAAAACAGTGCACAGAAAAATGATAATATAGAAAAATTAGGCAATAAATAGTTAATGTGTGTGGATCGATAAAAATCAACACGAATTTTATACCTCACACAAAGGTGTGTGTGCCTTACTCGCGAGTGTCAGAAAGAGAAGGAACAGTTGGTTTTGGTTGTTCTGTTCTTCTAGTTCTAACAACTTAACTATTTATTAATCAAAACGAATTTTATACTTCACACAAAGGTGTTTGTGCCTAACTCGCAAGTGTCAGAAAGAGAAGGTTGTTTTCCTACTTACACAAGGTAGCATCTCCAGACGTACGTTTCTGTGTGTTTCACGCCATCAGTGGAGAACAGCATACCTAGGTAATCCAATTTTAACCAAAACCAACTCCTATATATGAAATACTCGCATCTGTAAAATGCGAGTAAAATCAAAGGTGTGGCGCCATCTAGCGAACTTGACTTACCTAGGTATCCTGTTCTCCACTGATGACGTGAAACACACAGAAATGTACGTCTGGAGATGCTACCTTGTGTAAGTAGGAAAACAGCCAAAACAAACTCTTCCTTCTCTTTCTGACACTTGCGAGTTAGGCACAAACACCTTTATGTGAAGTATAAAATTCGTTTTGATTAATAAATAGTTAAGTTGTTAGAACTAGAAGAACAGGTTGGGTTACTTGATCTTCTTAAATTTGCCCACATAAGAGGAGGGTATCTATTTTAAAAATTTAATTTTTTTTTCATTTCACCATACCTATCTATATGTTTTTCGGTGCGCTAAATGTGAATCTGGGCTTCAAAATGGCCGCAGATATTCAAAACTTCGATTAAATTGTTAAATCGTTGCAATTCTTCGCACAGATAGAAAAAATTGCGAAAATCGCAAAAAATTGCAATTATAAAAAAAAAAATGTATGATGTCTCGTTGCTTCATAGTTCTGCGCAGTCAAACATTCTTTGATTGTTTAAAAAACATTCTAATTTCTAGAAGAAAGAAATGGATGCAATAAGAAGATCAATGAGAGTATCTAGAACAGATCATATAAGGAATGAGATCATAAAAGAAAGAAAGGGAATTGACGGAAGCATACTAAAAGACAACTGATACGGTACGCCCATGTACAATAGATGAACGACGAAAGATTATCAAAGCAGGTCCTAGAATTGCAACCAATACGCAGAAAAAGAGGGCGTCCTAAACTGGAATGGCAATAGTCAATCCAAAGATCAATGAGTCAAAAAAACTTGATAGAAGATGATTGTCAGGATCGAAGGAGGGGGAGAATAGGCGTCGGACATGGTAGAAAAAAGTTTTTAATCGACATAGTAGTAGTAGTATTCCAATCTTGAAACTATCTTGTCCAAAACAAATAATTAATTTTGGCTTTGATAACGTACCATTTTGGCTTTCTTTGCTGTTGAATACCTATTACAAAGTTCTTTGCATTTGGGCATACGTAGAAGCAAAACCAGAGATTAAAGAATTCCGTCCAAATTCTAAGTAATTTTTATACCTGAGTTTATTAATTTTTTAGTCGAGTCTACTCAAACAAATTGTATGACTGTACCCAGATGTAGGTATAGGCCAATTTAGTAGTTTTTTAAGTTTAACTTGAGAACCGCTTAACCTACAGTAAAAGTTAGACCCACCATGAATACATATGAAAAATCGGCATATTCTTTATATTATATGTTTTTTTTGTGAAACCAGTAGTTTTCTTTAAAAAAAATCAAAAAAACCTGAAAAAAAAACAGTGTAGTTGAGGAAAATACAGAATTGACAGTATAGAGACAACAGAAAAAAAGTATTGATAGTGTTTTTGAAAGTCCATTTTAGTAGAAGCTAATTACAATCTGTTTAAGTCAAATCGATGTAAGAATAAAAAAGCTACGTAAATTTGATTCAAACTCCTTTTCGCCATCTTTAAACAAAGAAAATATGATAATTTGAGAATCGGTTGGCAATTCAAGCCCAAATTCCTACTGGGCTCTTTCACTATTAGGTAACTTTTTAACTCGTTTTTCGCATTATCGTGGCTTTTAATCCCTCCTAAGAAGCTTTGTCGGACTGGAAAATAAAGTTATGTTTTACAAGGTTATTGCTCAAGTGGACATTTGTTTCTTTTCTAACTGGATAAAAACTGTGGATATATTGTTCAATTGGCCTGCAATTTTAATTGTTGTTTATTGCGATAGTACGCCATTAAATACCATGTCAGTGTCTAATCCATCTCGCGAAATAAACGTTTGAAAACACAAACACATAGCAAAAACCATGTTTTGTTTATAATGTCCTTAGACGTATAGCCACCCACTTGATGAAGGTGGGCAGTGGGTATAATAAATTGTTCAGCTTTAACGCGAAATCATATAACTTTTGTACACACGACATAGTTTTCTTCAAGTTAGTTAAGGCTTATCTTTGATCTGGTCTTATTTATATGCCATATTTTACATAAAAAATGCGGAATAGTAAAGTTTTACTTTCTGCTTTGATCATATAAATGCTGCCGCCCGTAAAAAATTCCAATGCCCTTAATAAAATATATAGCTAGAGCAAAAAATTTGAAAAGGCTCTCCGTTTTCGGTTTAGAAATAAATTATATTACTTTTTGGCAGCAGACCATTTCCCCCTAACTCGACCCCGCTGAATCCGAATCTCCCTGTTACCAACTCGAAATCTCGACAGGGACGGTGAAAATCCCCCCCAAAAACCTTTCTTTTTCAGTTTTATTCAATTTTCTTAAAAACGAATCTTTTTATCGAAAATTACAAAGAACAGTTTTTTGTGGAAAACTAAATTCCCTTTCCAACGATGTATGTGTCGATAAGGTTAGGGAAAGCAAGTAGCTCTTCAGTGGCGTCCGTAAATTGGGATTATTTCGAAAAATGTTTATTATGGGTTTTATAAAAATTTATTGAAAACTACTCTTTTTGGGAAAAAATATGTAGTATACTTGATTGTAGAAAATACAATTTTCTGTTAAAAGCTGTAATATAATGTAGGGTTTATGTCACAGGAAGTACCCAGGGTTCGTACTCATAAAAATAAATTTTCAAAAATAACCAAAATAATCAATTGTTGTTACATATTTTATGTATTTTTAAAGAAAAATAAGCTTCTTAGAAAAAGAAATTACTTTTAAACTTATTCTATTCTATAGACCCTTGTTTGTAAGAAAATTTTACAAAAATGTTTTTTTGTAATTTTTGAGAGTGACCCTAATATAAGGACGTCCCTGGGAAGTTAGCCACATTTTTATCACATTTTGTAATACACCATTTAAAAGGAAATTTCATTATCCACCCAAAAGTTAGGAAGACATTTTGTCTAAGAAGCTTATTTTTGAAGAAAATTGGATAAAACCTGTAAAAAAATTTGATTAGTTTGGTAATGTAAAGCCCATCGCACCAACTTTTTCGTTACTGAGCCTAAAGTGTTTCTTAATACGTCATTTTATTATGATTATATTAAGAAACGCTTTAAGCTATGAAATCCGAAAAAAAAGTCGGTGAGATGGACCCTTAAATAATTACTTTAAATTAAGGACACCACTGGAGCAGTTACTACGAAATAACTTTTACTTTGTTATACATCGTTTGAAAAGAAAATTAAATAAAACTTGTAAAAAATGGTTTATTTTCTGTTTTTTTTTTAATTGATTTCATTTACGGATGCCCCTAAAGTTTTAATTATGAAACCAATCCGATCACGTTATACATGATTTTAGAGGAAATTTTATTGACTACAACAAAAAATTTTTTCGTAGACATTAGTTTTACAAAAAATCGAATAAATCTTGGAAAAAATATTACCCATATTTTTTATCAACTTTTTTAAATTACTGCTGTTATACTTTGTTAAAAATGGAATTTTATTGTCTAGCTTTTAAGAAAATTTGAAAAAACCTCAAACTTTCAAATTTTGGTGGGTCTGGGGGGTTTTTGGATGTTTTTGCAATCATTTAAGAAAAAAACTAATATGATATTATTTTTTAGTTGTGTAAATATATATTTTAAATGTACACCTGTGTCACTTTGGGAGTTACAGCAGCAATTTAAAATTTCGCCGCCATATGTCAGCCCCCTGACAACATTTCGAGGTGTCAACAGGAATATTCGAATTCAGCGGGGTCTAAATAGGGGGAATTGACTATTTGCCAAAAAGTAATATAAAATGCTCTGCTATAATGTGAAATTTTGTTTTACCCATTTTGTTTTTCTCCAATTTGCCACCAGCATATACTGAGGCAGGAGGGGAGGTAAATTGAACAGCAAAAAATAAGAATATTTAGTCTTCTTTTACATATTTATGTAAATTTTGAAATACAACATATATCAAGAATATCCATGGGGAAGGGAGAGGGAAAGGAGGCAGCACAAACAAATAAAAAAATGTGGGTTTTAATGAATCTGAGATTGCTATACATATTTATCTATATGGAAGTAGAATGTCGGAAAATAAAGTAATTTTTGTGTGACAATTTGAATTTTTTTAAAAAAATGTGAAAGTTTAAAAGTTGCAAAAAATTGCGTTGTGTGTCAATTTATGTACAATATATATTTTTTGACAGTTGCAAAGGATAAGGGGTTTGCGTGATGACAAAACTAAAAAATAAATATAGGAATAACAATTTTGTGTTAAACAATTGTTTTAAATTATATTCTTTACTTTGCGCCACAAAACGCAAAATATAATAATCTAGGAGAAGTCGTTGCGCCACCGTTAATTCATCATGATTTATTTGTTTTTAGGAAGTCTAGCAGCTATATTAACATTGTATAAAATACATACCGGTAGCCAAGTAATGACAGAACCGCCAGGTACGACAGTATGCATTTGTTTTTATGTTGTCCTCAACTAAAACGCGATTATTTTGTTTATTGTTTGTTATCATCGGTATGAAGCTAAAGGCGATAATATTTCTTTTTCATGGATTGAGTTTATAGTTTATCCATTTTAGACGGCTGAGTGCCTGAAGGGGAGAAGACTAGAGATTTCACAAAAAAAATTACCCGAAAGTTAAATTCACCCCGTCTGGTAAAACAGACGTTTATTGAACTAAAACAAAGGAAAAAATCGGCAACACGCTAGAAGCTTACCTTCTTTCATTTAACAGCAGTTCCACAGTTTCACTCGCGGCACCGCGGACTTTTTTGTGGATGAAATTTTGGTCTTAATCTTAAAACACGTGTGACTTCTTCGGTGGTTTTTGCGGAAGCGGTTCTTCATTTCCCTGTCAAATACTGGGGGGCGCTTCAAACTCCCAGCGTGTGGATAGCGCGCATGAATTTAGCAAAAAGATCAGGTGTTCAAAAAAGGAAATAACTTTCAATAAAGAGAAAAATGATCACCTGATCGGAATTTTCCCAAACAAGGAGGTTCTCTTTTAAAGGTTTGGCTAAAGAGCCCAAAAAATATCAAAACAAAATTTATGGTTAGGTTTTCCCAAAAATTTTGTTTCCATTTTCCGGGAACAAAATTTTTCGTGTTTATACAGGGTGTGACAACAAAAACGATTAAATGCCGTTTTTGGCTATAAAGCTTAAGATTTTGTTAAAATTTTAAGACATTTTAAATTAAACGGGGACAGCTAGTTATTTTAATTTGGTAGCTGATAGATTTTTTTTTATTTTATGATGTTGTTTCATCTATTCAAATTTTAAATTTATATGACGACACTATTGTTTGCACCTTGATCTACATCGAGTTCAATTATTTTGCGATAGTAAAATTTTGTGAATGAAATCTTGTGGGGCGACTACACATATTATTCAATGAACTATTGTGTTCTTATTGACAATGCACGTTGATTGAGTACAAATTTATTCTATAAGTTTGTTAAAGGAAAATTAAAGGGAAAGAAGAACAAGTCTAGTTAGTGAGTGTCTGAGCGGTTATAGCTACTCTTTGTCTTTAATATGGATTCTCTAGGTTATTGGTTAAAGTATCATTTAATATTCAATAATATCCCTGAATAACAACCATTAAGATGGATGTTTAAAAGTTTTACTTTTAGTAGGTATTTATTACCTACTTTATTTGAAAGAAAAAATTAATTAAAAAAAAAACAGAATTATTTTCGAAAAGTTTTACTGTTGTTGTGTGACTTAAAGTGTTACTTTCGTATAAAACGAGAGCAACAAGTTCAAAAAACAAAAGTTATATGGTAACTCGTTGCTAAAGGTTTTGATATATATGAACAAAGTTTTTTCGAAATAAAAAACTAGTTCGTTTTTGAAACAGACTACCTTTTTACATTCTATAAGTGATGGTCTGGTTAAAATCCACACCTTAAAAGGGGTTGAAATCATACAAGAATAAGTTTTAATTTATTTTATTCGCGAATAAAACCGATAAATTATCGCCCCAGACATCTGGTTTGCTTTCAGGCCGATGCATTAGAGGTTTTGCTCCAAGAGAGTTTTAGTAAAGTCTTCTGCCTTTAACTCACTTTAAAATTTGTTTTGAAATGCGCTAATTATTGTTCATAGCTGTCTTGGTCGTATATATACAGCAAGACTCAAAAAGGGCGGATCCGTAGAACTATTTGGATTAAGACAAAGAAAAGCTAACCAGACATTTGTATGCGAGAAAAAGAGGAGAGCCGACTGTTAATGAGTGCGCCCGGCAAGTACAGGAGTGGAGAAGTACCCAGGTCATCTTTTCCACAATGGAATATGGAAGGTAAAATTGAAGGGCTATGTACAAACAGCCTTGAAAATACAATAGCTCCAATTAGTAATGTGGGTAAAGAAAATAAAATGCGGCATGGGTAAAATTAGTTTGTTTTAAAACAAAAACGACTTTTTACCTATTTCATAGCATAAGTAATCACACAGAGGCGTAAAAGTCCATAGGCATATAAAATAAAATGGACAAATAGATCCACAAGGCATCATACGACAGAGGTAATTAAGTATGTTTATCATAACAAAAACATTTCATGTAAAAAATAGCCAAGTACGCGAAAATTATGTTCCGTAAAAAGAATTGGGATAAAAGGAAAGCCAAGTTGTCCAATACAAATTTTATAATGAGAGGTTTTTACTGGTTTGGAAATGTTTTTTTAAACTTTGCTGTTACAGCCAAACTTCTTTATGTTCATCTTGCACGGTGTCTAAGAGTGATTTGCAGCCATAATAGCCAAGTTTAGAAAAACATTTCCAAATTAGTAAGAACCTTTCATTTTAAAATTTGTATTGGAGAGCTTGGCTGTACTTTTATCTCAATTCTGTTTTACGAAATATCATTTTCGCGTACTATTATAGGCTATTGTTTACATAAAATGTTTTTGTTATGATTTCACTTCTTTTTCAAAGGATTTGGATAATATTTAAGTTTTGAAGTAGTAAAATATGCGGAATATTGTTCAAAACTTTTGCACTGCCTTATTTAGAACTTTGAGGTTTTTTAATTTTTCCCCATGGTTTTATCATAGTTCCTAGCAGCCTTCTTAAGGTCAGCTCTCCAGGGTTTCTGGAAGTGGGCAGTGTTACTTTTACATAAATTTACATTTATAGGGGACGGAAGTAAATTAAAATTTTGGTGTTTGTCATAGTTCCTATCGGCCTTCCAAAGTTCAGCGTTTCTGGAAGTGGGCAATGTTACTTTTACATACCTTTACATTTATAGGGAAGGGATGTAAATTATAATATTGGGGATTTTAAATGTTTTCCTATAGTTTTATCAGTTTCTATCAGTCTGCCAAAGCTCAGCTCTCTAACGTTTCTGGAAGTGGGCAATGGTTTAAATAGTTTTTATATGTAAAGGGAAGAGAAGTAAATTAGAATTTTAGGATTTTTTTATTTTTCCCAAGGGTTTGGTCATAATTTTTATCAGTCTGCCAAATTTTAGCTTTGTAGCATGTCTGGAAGTACAGTAGAATTTTGATGATATAGCATGAGTAAGCGAGTGGCAATTTCGATGGTTTTTGAAATTTCGTAGCTACTTTACTACTTCATGGAAGTCCATGAAACTTGGAGGGGTTGTTAACTCTATAAAGATCTACGACTATGCAAAGTTTGAGTTTTGTAGCTCATTCCGAAGTAGATTTTTAGATAGGTCAAAAGCAGTTGCGCGAACTTGGCCGGGCACTGACGTGCCCTCAGATAATATTTGTTTATACTTCAGTAAAAGTTTTTTAATAAATTTTTTATTTACATTCGATATTAACTAAAAACTACATGTAATTTTGAATGTTCATGGATACTATAACGATTGAAGGAAATAGTATAAGAAATAGATGTGTACTAATTCTGGTAATAGAATTCGCTTTTAAGAGTAAGATTAATAAATTGATGTGGACCAAGTGCAGTCGTGCAGCTTATTGTTGAAGACGGTCGACATTTTCATTTGTCAGATATGATTGGTATTGTGAACATAAACTTTAAGATTTATATTAATGTACAGCACGGTCCCTAAAGAGGTTTGGACCTCCTACATGCTGTCCTAAACCCATGAAGTGGGTATCTTTTGCCACAAATACCCGAGACGTCTTATGCAATTTAAATCAGTACCTAATTTTGGAGCAACCATTTTCAATTTTTTTTATGTAGAATGAAAAATTACAGTTTAAGTTTATTTGATTTTTAATTGAGAAAGTGTTTAGTTACAAGTTAGGCTGGAAAAATTATTGGAGACAGTAGGATAATAGTTTTTCCGGGTATTTCTGTTATAACATGGTATGCCACAGGGGTCAGTACCCGAGCTTGTTATTTAAGTTTGGTAAGATTCATCAGTTTTTGGTTTGAATTTAAACGTAGAGGTACGTTGTTTATTTGGACATTTAAAATCGAGAAAATGTTTAGTTACAAATTAGGCAATAAAAAGTATATACAAATTAATGCTTTTTCGGCTATTTCTGTAATTGCATGGTATGTCGCAGGGGTCAGTACTCGAGCTTTTTATTTAGGGTTCAGATCACGTATCCATTGAAAATTCGCCAGATAAATAATTGGTTAGTGTATTTAAACTAAAAAAAATATATATAAAAGAAATATTAAAATATGGGGTTAATCGTAGACCTACATAGTTTATTTGAATATTTTGAATTGAGCATGCTTGTGACAAAATAGGCAGGATAATGCTTTTTCCAGCTATTTCTATTATAGCATGGTATGATGCAAGGGTCAGTACCCGAGCTTTTGATTTAGGGTTCAAATTACTTGTACAATGAAAATTCACCAGATTAGACCTACGTAGTTAATTTAAATATTTTAAATTTATAAAATGTTTAGTTACAAATTAGGCTGCAAAAATTGGACACAGATTAATGCTATTTCCGAAAATTTCAAATTTTATTTTTCAAATCACACAAAAATTCGCCAGATAAATAATTTAATTAATAATCATAAGTATTTTGAAACTCAAAAATATAAAAAATCAAAGATTTTAATTTAAGTTTGGGTTTAAACTTAGTTAAAGCGATAAAGTGTTTAGTTACAAATTAGGCAGTCAACATATCCTGGTATGCCGCAGGGGTCAGTACCCGAGCTTTTGATTTAGGGTTCAAATCATTGGTCCAATAAAAATTCGCCAGATGAATAATTTGTTTGTATTTTTAATCTTAAAATATCAAAAAAACTAAGACTTTAATTCAAGTTTGTTTTAAACGTAGACCTATCTATTTTCATTATATTTTAATTTGTGCTTTCCTCTAAAACGCGTAAGAAGGAAAATGGACAGAAAAAAAATAAATCGTCAATGGATTACCCCAGAGATCACAAGAGTAAAAGAAACTTTAGTTACTCTCTCTACTCTAATGCAAAGATACCCCAGATTCAAAAAGTCATACAGAACTCTTAACAATTTTTATCAAACTTTATTATCAAATGCCAAAAAAAGTTACTACGATCAAGAAATCTTAAACTCAGAAAATAAATCTAAAAAAATGTGGCAAATAATAAATACTAAAAAGGCAAAGAAGATAAATGACTCCGATTTTCCAACTATACTCAAACATAATGAAACTTTTTTAACGACATCCGAAACTGTTTGCCAGTTTAATTCATATTTCAGTTCTATCGGGAAAAAATTATATGAATCCTTTGACCCAGGTATTAATAGAAGATACATAGAAAAATGTATTCCTTATCGAGATCACAGCTTTTTTGCTTCACCAGTCACCGATAGTGATATTTTAAAAATTATCAGCGATCTGAAGTCAACTACTTCTTGTGGCCACGATAATATTTCTAGCAAACTACTAAAACAAATTAAACATTTTATAACTTTACCCCTTTCTCATTTGATAAACCTTTCGCTGGGCATGGGAGTCTTTCCTAAATCACCTAAAATTGCGATAGTCAAGCCTTTGCTTAAAAAAGGCGATAAAACAGATGTAAAAAACTTCCGACCCATTAGCCTTTTAAGTACCTTTTCTAAAATATATGAAAAGGCGATGTATAATAAACTTTGCGACTATTTAAATAAGTTCAATATTATTCATTCTTCTCAGAATGGTTTCGTAAGGCGAAAGAGCCTTGAGATGGCTTTATTTTCATTTCTTTATGAAATTAATAAATTAATAGACAAAAAAGAGATAGGGATAGCACTGTACGTTGATCTTAGTAAAGCTTTTGACTTTTTGAGCCACGACATATTATTCCAAAAACGAGAACGCTATGGAGTTAGAGGCATTCCTCTGGAATGGCTCAAGTCTTACCTAAGTGATCGCACTCAAAGAGTTAAATTATTATCTGAGAATGGTGGCCTTTTATATTCAAATTCTACGAATATAACTCTAAGGGTGCCCCAAGGATCAGTATTAGGGCCTCTATTGTTTATTATTTATATTAACGATTTGCACCATGTTTTTGAGGGTCTTCCAGTTCTAATTGTTTCATATGCTGATGATACAAACCTTATAATTAAAGTTCAAAACCGCGATCAAATTGAAGCGATTATCAACGATGTGTTTCAGATAGTCAAAGACTGGATGAGGAGAAATAAGTGAGTGATTAATAACGATAAAACTGCGTGTATGTTGTTTAAGTCAGTTAGGTCCAGTTTGGGGGCTGATGGCGTAATGCTGGATGGAGAGCACTTAAGCTTTGTAAGCGACGTTAAGTTATTGGGTTTTTATGTGGATAGCTGCTTAAGCTATAACTGTCAAATAGACAACCTATGTAAAAAACTAGCATCCACCTGCTTTTGTCTCAGAATCAATGTAGCGAAAATATTCTTAAAACACTATATTATTCAAACTTCTACTCGCATTTAAAATACGGCATAATGCACTGGGGAAAAGCAGCAAATATTAATCGAGTTTTGTTTTGCAAAAATATGCTGTTCGCATTATTAAGGGTTTAAAGAGGGGGAAAACTTGTCGCAGTGTTTTTAAAGAATTGAATTTTCTAACGGTTACTGGCTTATATATTTACGAATTAATTTGTTTTGTTAAAAATATTAGTATATTTCAAAAAAACTCTTTAAATGGTCCATATGACACAAGGAAAAAATACATTATGTAGTGATCAACACTCAACTACACTATATCAGAAAGGAGCCTATTTCAATTGTTGTTTATTTTTTAATATGCTTCCAGACGAAATCAAAATGACAACTAGTCTTAACAGTTTTAAAGCTAAAACCAAAAAGCTTTTAATTGAAATAACTCCGTACGATGTTAACGAATTTTTCAACTTTTTTTAAATAAAGCAGTTTAAATAAAAGTATTATTTTTTAAATTGTTTTTTAAACTTTTCAAAATTGCACCTGATCGAGTGGAGTATTGATTCTGTTATCACGTTTGGGTAGTAGTCACAAATGTTTGTGAAATTATTTTAAACTTTTTAAACTCAAATTTCTATTTTTTACTTCTAGCTAGTTGGATTTTTAGTTGATTTTACTGACATTTATTTGTCACTAGTCGTTGGTTAGCCACTCTTTATATAGGTAGCCTAAGTTTTTTTATTTTTGTAAGAACCTGATTCAATTTCTATGTATATTATTGCATATGAAAATAAAGACTATTTCTATTCTATTCTATTCTATTCTATCTAGTATATTTGGAAATTTTAAATTGAGAAAGTGTTTAGTTTAGTTGGACATGGCATAACGCTTTCTCGGCTATTTCTGTTTTGGCATCGTATGCCGCAGGGGTCAGTACCCGAGCTTTTTATTTATGGTCCAAATCATTTGTCCATTAAAAATTCACCAGATTAAAAATTTGTGATTTTTAAAATAAAAAAAATAAAAAATCAGACTTGTTAAAAATTAGGCAGCGAAAATTGCACACAACATAATGCTTTTTTCGGCTATTCCTCTTATGACATGGTATGCTGCAGGTGTCAGTACTCATGATATTAATTTCTTTTGTGGATTAAATGATTTGTTTATTCAAAATTTGTCAGATAAATAATTTTTAAGTATTTTAAAAAATATCGAAAAATCAGATTTGAATTTAAGTTTGGCTTTAAACGTAGACCGTATAAATTCTTGTACTGGTTAAAATGGTATTCACTTGCCTAGTCCAAGCGAAGGTGGTAATGCTGATTTACTGTAATGATAAAATTGATTGTATAAAATATAATCTTTCATGTAACCAAGTGAGTAGGTTTGCACAAATCAAGTTAAGACCCCGTAGGACGGTTGAACTGTCAACGGAGTTGAGTTATACCTTCGGCAATGATTTGTTGTGGGTGTTCTCAGGCACTAAAAAAGGAAACTATACCTTGTTAAAGTTCTACCTGAGATATTTTGACTTATGGTAACATATCGAGAGCTGAACAAATTGGGAAGTATGTTTTAAGTGATAAATATTACCGTGTCTTGTTTAGCGTGTACCATTATAGATATGTGCGTATATTCTAATTCAATTTGCCAAAACTCTATGTTTTATTTAATATAGTTTTTAGAATATGCAGTGGTGTAAATACGCCGGAAAGGTTTACAAATAAATTCACTTTCAAGGGCACACTGAAAGTTCATAATACTTTACTTTGAGACTCACAACACCACCTAAGGTGCCGTTTCTGTTTGCCTATGTAGATTATTTTTTCAGCAGGTCTGCTAATGAAAACACAAACAGTTGAAGTCCTTATGGTAAAAAAAAATTAAGCCGACAAAATACCTACACAGTGAACAAGTAATATTAAACATGTTTAAAAACTCCTGAGCAATGTTTAAATAAGAGAGCTATACATTAGTAATTGTCAAGATGATAAAAATAATGTTCAAATGATTTTGGTACTTTCTGTCACTACAACATATCAAAATTTAATTAAAATCGACCAGAACAAATCTTTGCTTCTTTATACATAAGTTTTGAACTAGTGCGGTAGTAGGTCATATACGTAATATATTACGTATATGTAGTAGGTACATATACATTTATCAGGGTCGGACTGAATACGACGGGAGAGCAGAGCTAAAGGCCTCGGAACCAGTCATGGCTCCAGGATGTCCGGGGGGGGGGGGGGCGCTAATGAAGCAAAAAGAAAAAAACAAAATTGCGGGGTTTCGTAAGTTTGAGCTCAGACGTTTGGTACTACATGAAATATCATTTTTCCGTAAAAATTTTGAGATAACGCCGAAAATGTGTTATTTAGGTGTAGTTTGACTTATCCTAGCAATATTGTTGCAACCTCTGTCCGTGTGTGTGTAGGTGTTTATGCTTGTCCGGACCACAATAATAGATCCTAAACCGATTAACCGATTTTCATGAATTTTCTGGTAAAATACTGTAAAGCGCCGATTAAGTTTTGGCTAAAATCCATTAGTGCTAACAACAGTGTTTTTATAGTTTAAAAATTGAAAAAATGGAGCATTGCATCAATATGCGATTTTAGGAATATAGTAGATCTCATTTTTCCTAATAATTGGTGTTACAACCAAGCGCAGCTTTCGATTTAAAAACTGTTTTCAAGCATGGGCGCATCCAGGGGGAGTGCCTTGCTCCCGGCCCCCGAAGCTTAAGATTTTTTTAGATATTATTCACATATTTCATGAATAAAAGGATAAAATATCATAAAATACGACATTATGAGGCCTCCCCCCCCCCACTTAAGATATATTTCGGGGTGCGCCATTGTTTCAAGGCTGATGGGTTAGGAGGGTATACGATACGTCATGGATCCATTTTTTTTTTGGAACTAAAGGCTATAAGCCTTATCACGAGAACGGGGGCTCTGGTTCCCCTGGATCCCCTACTGATCGTAACCAGGTAAAATACACTGTTACAAAAGCAATGTTGGCAATGGGTTAGGAACGTATACGATATGTCATGGATTATTTTGATTTTTTTGGAACTAATGGTTATAAGCTTTATCTCGAGAATGAGGGCTCTGCTCCCCCTGGATCCCTTACTGATCGTAACCAGGAAAGCTACACTGTTACAACAGCAATATTTGCAGTTCAACCGAACGTTTAGTAAAACCTAGCCAGTTTTTTTAAGGCTACTTACTAGATCACAGATATTTTAAATATAAATTAAAATAATCATCTTGGTAAAGTATTCGGTAATATTATGTAATCTAAAATAATGACATTTTCTGACCAGAACAGGGAAAGACCTATCGTTTACTTTTACATCCGTATATCCAGTCCCAAAGGAAGCCCCGGGCTCTTAGTGGCACAGGGCCAGCGACCCCGGGGCCCCGGCGGGGATCCCCGCCCTTCCGCCCGGGCTAGTTTAGGCCTGACATTTATAATTTTTTTCTCTTTGAAGTAAAACATTTTAATCACTCCTTTTAGTTTACCGAAATAAGCAGAAACTTAAATTTTTCTTTGAAATTGTGCTTTTGAATAATAAAATAACATCTAGAGCACTGTGAGTGCCTGGGAAACGCTGCAGATGGCATTTGTTTGAGGTGAAAATGGTCAGTAAAAATTTTATGACTTTACGGTAGCTTAATTTTTATATTTTATGCTGCTAAGGCTATGTCATATATTTGTTATCTTTCTCTATGCCTACGCATACTTGAATATTGTATATACAGGGTGAGCAGAAGTTCTATCACGTGAACGAGTAATGGTGCGAAATCGGTGGTTAAATTCGGCTATTTCAAATTGGAAATTTAAGGGTGGCGGATAAAATTGGGAATGTTAAGTTAGCGTTTAAAAATCGCCGATATGAATAAACCGGTTAAAATAAATCGGTATTTTAATCCACTGCTTAAAATTGGTGCTTAAATATCGGCGGTTAAAAATTGACGATTTGAATTCGGCAGTTTGTAACATATATGAAACAATGGTGAAAAGCACGCTGTTGTATGGAATAGGGGCTTGTCGCGTAACAGAAGAATATAAAACAAAAATGGAAAGTGTCGAAATGGATGCAATAAGAAGATCAATGAGAATATCTAGAACAGATCACATAAGAAATGAGATCATTAAAGCATAACGGATGACATAACTAAAAGGCAACTGATATGGTAAGGCCATGTACAACGGATGAACGACGAAAGATTACCAAAGCATGTTCTAGAATGGCAACCAATAGGGCGCAGAAAAAGAGGGCGTCCTAAACTAGAATGGCAACAGTCAATCCAAAGATTAATGAGTCAAAAAAATCTGACAAAAGATGATTGTCAGTATCGAAGGAGGTGGAGAATAGGCGTCGGACATACGTAGAAAAACGTTCTAAACCGACATAATAATAATAGATTTGTAATTGGCACTTTGAATTTGGAGGTTAAAGATTAGCAGTTTGTTATCTGGGGATATTATTCAGCGTTTGCAAATCGGCGGTGCGAAAACTCAAGTTTTAAATCGGCAGTTGAAAATCGGGAACTTGAAATCGGCATTTTAAAGTTATAGCCCAATCATATTAAGACTTTACCTGGAAAAAATTAGGTGCAAGTTGGATTTTGGTAAAATTATTGAGCCTCGCTAGATATCAGGCCCCAAATTTTCTAAAAATCAGTTTTTTGGAATTTTCTCTAAAACTAATAACTTTTTCAAAAAAAGTGAGGAGTGACAAAATAAGCAAAATCATTTGTTCTATACTATATAAATAAGAAAAAAACCTACCCTAACGTTTTAAAAAATATATTAAAAAAAATATATTTATTTTTATTTGTTTTTCCACTGTGTAGGTAACTTGTTTGAAAATGTTAATACTTTATAATATTAAACTTGACCCCCACTTGAATCAAACACCATTTAGTAAAATTTATTTTTTGTTTTATGCTAAACAACTTTAAATAAAGGTTAGGAAACTAGTTAATACTATCCGAACCACCCTTGGGATTTCGAAAATTTTTTATACAATTAGGAACTGTGCGACACAAAGAAGCGTAATATTAAACATATTTAACTTATGGTAAAAAAACAGTGTGCACACATTTATTTTTATAAAATTTTAGAAATAATAGTGTTTGACTAAACTTAAATGTGATAAAGGGGTTAAGACAAAATAAATGGAACATAAGGGCAATGATCTCTATCATAAGTGTAGTTTATTAAGGGTTGAAAATTATAAACAGAGGTAATTACATAACGTTTTTTAGATATCTTGGAAACCAAAGCTTTTAGTATACATATATATTTGGGGGAAAATCAAGATACAACGACTATTCGGTAAAACTTTATGTACTCATGTTTGTAATTCTAAACCCTTAAAAAACCCCACTTAGGTTATATTTATTTTGTTTAAACCCCTTTGTCCCATTAGAGTTTAGTGAAATACTATTTTTGCTATCAATAGCTGTTTGGCTGAAATTTCAAATATAATAAAAGTGCACACGTATATTTTAAAGTTGTTTCCCAGAATTTGAACTTTTTTTATGTACGCTTTTTTTTCTCATGCAGTGCTTAATTGTATAAAAATATTTTTTCCATGTCATATTGGCGGTCCGGATATTATTGACCATTGGCCTAAGCCTTACTCAAAGTTGTTTAACTTTTAATAAACAAAAACTAAATTTAAGTACATGGTGTTTTGTTCAAGTGAGGATTAAGCTTACTGTTCTAAAGTATTAAAATTTTAAAACAAGTTAACTACAGGGTAGGAAAAAAGTTAAATAAAAAAAAACATTTATTTAAAATATATTTCTTAAAATGTTAGAACCTAACCTAATATTTATTAATTTTACATTATAGACCGAATGATTTTGCGTATTTTTTCTCTCTTCACTTTTTTTTAAACAAGTTATTAGTTAATGAATTGTAGATTTCTAGAATTTATTATTTCTTCTAGAAGTTATTTGTTTTTGAAAAGTCTCTAGCGAAGCTCAAGGGTGATTTTGGTGGAGTGTATTCAAGTTTCAGGGTTTTTTCACCTAATATGCTGCTATTATCAGTTAAGACCGAGGGGTGGCTCGGTATTTCCTTTTGGTGTACAGGTTAGGGGAAATACCAGGAAATACTCGGGAAGTACTGGGAAATATACTAGGAAATACCGGGAAGTGCATGGGAAAAACTAGAAAAAACAATTAAAATTTGAGAAAATACTGGGAAATACCTCAGGAAATACCGTAGGTATTTCGTTTTGGTGTACAAACATCGGCGATCGAGCCACTACTCGGTTAAGACTTGGAGGTTTTAAATCAGCATTTGATAATTGGCGATATAAGGTCGTTAGTTTACAACAACAGTTTAAAATCAGCGATTTAAAATTGAATAGAAATCAACGCGCACCGGTTTAAAATTTGGGGGTGTGAATCAAAGTTTTAAAAAAATTATCAGTTTGATATTTTCTTGGCGTTTTAAAATCGATGATTTAAAATCAACGGCTTTAAAATGGCGGTTTAAAATTGGCGATTTCAAATCGGAGGTTTAAAATCAAGGGCGGTTCTGAAAACGGCGTTTATTTATGGAAAGTTTTTTTTTCCAAATCCAAAGATCAATGAGTCGGAAAAACCTGACAGAGGATGATTGTCGGGATCATAGGAGGTGGAGAATAGGCGTCGGACAACGTAGAAAAACGTTCTAAACCGACATAATAAAAAAAGTTTTTTTTTATATCGCAAAGAGGCTAGACGGCGACAAAAAATCTCAAAAAACAATAAAAAGCTGAAAATTTTTATGATGGTCTTAAACAGACGTGTTAATGAAAGGTTGGAAAAAACATAAGGCGAAAACAGGTTAAAAATAACACGAGGGCAATTAAGTATAGGTAGGAGTATGTTTAATTATCGAGATCCCTTTTTTATCGAGAAGAGGTAGAACAAGAGCGTAAGATCCACCAGAGAGGGACGGACGGCCCACAAGTTGACTTTTATTTTACGTTATGTTTACTTTGGGTGGTTGACCATTAACATTTTTCTTCGACGCCTTGAAACAACACCGAAGATCTTATCTTCATCTTCTTTATAAACAGACTCGACAAGCACGCATTTAGGCATTTGTAACGCATTCAAATACTCCAACAATTAAAATAAAATTGTCTTTCTTATGGTAACACCAGATAAAACAACAATTTGTTTATTCAAACGAACTATCTTGTATCAAGATCTTCATCTCTTGAGGATCATATTAATATACTAGACAAAAACCTCCTGTATGTCATTCTAAAAGAGTTTTAAAAAGTTGATCAAAAAGCTGACCACCTACAAGACCTTAAAGGAAAATGGTGTAGCAAAAAATGGAAGTATTAATAACCGGATATTATGAAAAACGTCATTTATCAAAACAAGACATAAGCAAAATCGAAGTTTATCATACATAAGAAAAACAAAATCAGAGTTTTTGTCTTGTATCAAACCGGATATAATCTTAAAAAGGGGCTTGACTTGTGTGTCGTTCACCTAAAAAAGAGCGGTTCTGTTATTGCTATACACTTGAAAAGTCTTTCATTGCAACCTCTATATCCCGTTTTAAAGATGAAAGATAAGCGGATTTAATATTGCCATGAATTCGGTTTTTATTTGTATGATAAACCTTGATTTTGCTCATGTCTTATTTTGATGAATGGCGTTTTTGATAATATACTGTTATATCATTTTCCTTTATGATCTTTTCACGATTTTTCTTTTCTACTACTACTATTTCGGTTTAGAACGTTTTCCTACGTTGTCCGACGCCTGTTCTTCACCTCTTTCGATCAGCTTCTGTCACGTTTTTTTGACTCATTGCGCCCTATTGGTTGCCGTTCTACGACCTGCATTGGTAATCTTTGGTCGTTCATCCGTTGTACATACATGCCCGTACCATATCAGTTGTCATCCATTATACTTCCCTCGATTCGCATTCTTTCTTTTATGATCTCATTTCTTATATGATCTGTTCTAGATATTCTCATTCATCTTCTTATTGTATCCATTTCGACATATTTCATTTTTCTTTTGTATTTTTCTGTTACGCGACAAGTCTCTTTTTCATACAAGAGCGTGATTTTCACCATTGTTTCATATATGTTAAATTATACATTCTATTTTATCTCTCTGCTCCATAAAATACTGTTAAGACATCAAATAACCTTTTTTGCTTTTACTTTTTTCCAGTTCTTTACAGTCTGTTCCTGTCTTATAAGATGTGTTTTCTTTTCTTCTTAATGACAGACTGGGGGGGGGGGGGCACTCAGTGATGAATATTGGGGGGAGGGCCTTAAGGGTAGATCGATACCTTTTGGTATTGATTTTTCGAGAAAATTCTTGTTTTAGGGGGACCACCTACAGCACAAACGCGTAGTATAACATAGAAACTATCCGTTGAATTCCTAAAATAACTTTTTTTAACATTATTGAAATGAGGGTAAACTTAAAGTTAGGCCCTTACAAGTTAGCAGTGCAAACCATCAAGCAGTTCAAGAAGTTTTTGAATATTAGGGATATTTTGGACCAGTAAATAAACTTAGTTTTAACTGAAAGAAGCCCTTATTAATACTGTATATCTTGAAGCAAGTTTGTAATACATTATTAAAATTTAAATATTAATTGCAAACCTATAAGAACTTGATTATACTTATAAAGTTCTTAACGTTTCAGCCGATAATAAAATAGCAAGATTAGTTACATCAAGTTAGAGCATTAGCAGAGGTATTAACATTAACAATAATTTTAATACTGATTTAGATATTGAAAGTCAGCTTACTAATCGTTATTAAGGAAGTATAATGACAGATCCGTTAAAAAATTACATTTTTTCTTCACAATCTAATCTTGACCAAAGATAATAACGTGTCAGTTCTTGGATAAGAAATTATTATTGAGATTTAACATATACTCGTAGATACAAGGTCTCTCGAAAAGTTTACACTTGAGTACGCCCATTATTTCAGGATAACCAGAACCACAGCCAATTCCTGTTCTCTGTGCGCCTCGGTAGTGTAGAGGGAGGAAATTTATGACACCGATTGTTTCCCCTAGCGCGGCGATTTTTTCTTTCGTTAGTTTGTAAAGTAAATCGATCGAGGGTAGTTGTACATTAAATATCGGAAATTTAGACAGATAACTATGTAACGAATAATCCTTTTTTTTAAGCTTGTTCTTTTTTATAATATTTAGTGCCGTGTCTACTACAAACTAAAGTTTATGGCTTTCTCAGGAAAACAAATAAGAGAGGAACCTGTTTTAAAAGAAAATTCTTTCATATTGATTTAAGAACTACCTAACGAATCATATTCTTAAAAATATCACCGCTCTGTGCTAAACAGGATCCGAGACTGTTATAAAATTCCGTTCAGTCATTACTTAGCATTTCAGGTGTCACTGATTGTAGTGTCCGAAGTTCATCCATCCTCTTAAATGGCCATGCAAATAAATTGGTTGCCAAATTTGCTGATCTCAGAGGCGAACTGATAGTACCTTGCATGCTTGTAATAAGCTACCTTGGAAACGTTCCATTAAAAAAAAACTCTCACAGGCAAAGTGTCATGAGCTGGGCAACCATCTTGCATAAACCAAATTTGGTTAAAATCAACATTTCTAAACGTTTTTTTTCTTAAAAACTCTGGTTCTTTGTTTCTCTAACGCATACAAATTTTCCTGGCATCTTCAAACAAGGTTCGTGTTATATTCGAGTTAATCCCAAAAAGAGCCTGGTCTTTAGAGCAAAAGATGATGATAATGATAAATGCGGGCAGAGTCTTTTGAAACCTGCCTCGTATAGCAAATATGTTATTGAAAAAACTAATCTTGATCTAAGATTAATGCAGTTGTCCACTCTTGTTGGTGGAACGGACTTTATAGTTGTTCTAAAGCACGTCTTTCAAGCAGCTATTAAAGTAAGTGCTTCTTAAGAGGTATATCATGAAAACTGTTCAGATTAAATGCAAACAAGGTGGCCACTTGAAATATGGCATAGAAATTCTGAATGGATTGTTTCATTTCAGTCTTATTTTATGTCAAGCGCAGGGGGCCAGTTCAAGTTAAGTGTAATGCAGTTTTCAATTTTATTGCTGGCTAAGTGTTGAACGAAGTATCAGTGGCGTCTCTATGGTTTCATTTTGAAGTTTATTTGACAAGGTGTTGCTAAAATTTATGTGAAGGGGAGAAAAGGTGATTCTTTGATTCATTTAATCAACCATAGATCGCCAAACGACTTTTTATTTTTCGAAGTATTCTCTACTGTCAAAATTGAATTCTTGAAAGCGTCTCCTGCGTTCTCTGACGACTAAAATCTTTGACCACGCAGTCCATTTTAAATTTTGGAAAAAGTATAGAAATCGTTGGGACTTAGGTTGGGGCTGCATGGAGGATGGTCTAACAATTCGACGTTTTGTTGGGTTAAAAATTCAATGGTTTTTTGTGCTTTCTGCGAACTTGCATTGTATTGGTGGATGATGATTAATCGTTCGGGGTTCGTTTATCGACGCTCAGCCATGAATTTCGGCAAACAAATGGTGATATACCCATGGGCAGTAACAATCCTTTGATCTTCCAGAGGAATTATTGCTACAGGATCTGCTTTTGAGACAAATGTCGCGACCATCTTGTCTTGTCAATGAAGTCTCAATCTCGCGATATGTCATATCACGATATTCCCTGATGAGCATGCGCCCAGCATCATGTTTTCCTGGGTGACAGCCGTTTTTGGTGCACCTGGGCTTGGATCGTCGCTAAGTATAATCCGTCCACGCTTGAATTCTTCGTATCTAGAAACTGTCGACCAATGTGGTGCTTTATTACCAAAAACAGAAATTAACTCGGCAAGGCATTGCAAATGAGATAATTTCCCTCGTAAGTTGTAAAAAATTATAGCCTAAAAATGTTCTCGGTTTAATTCCATTTCTAAGTTATTATTGAGGTTAAGTTTTAGTGACGATATTCGACCAGTGTCGCCCTCTATGTTCTTATATGCAAAATATAAAAGACGTAGTCCTCGTAGTTTTCTATTAGCAACTACGGTAAATCGAACGACCTTATCGAATTTGTTCTAGGCTTTTACGTTTTGTTGTTACCAAACCCAACTTGTTAGCTCTTTGATAAAACAAGTGCGTCAGCGGGGCAACAGCGCCACAGGCAAAAGATTTTTTGGGCGCATTCACCATTTTGTTAAAAAAAAATTTTTTTGGGCGCATTTACCATTTCGTCAACATAATAATAAAACTATAAAACGCGAAAATACAGTGAGAAAAACATTCAAACATTATACCTATTTATAATGGCTACAGATTATAATCACTTAGATAAAAGTATTGTTAGAATGTATTACGTTTTAAAGATTGTTCAGGAACTCAATTCTTCAGTCCTTGAAGGAGGCAAACTTGTCCATGATATCGTTACTATAAAAAAATATATTTGAGCAATAAGTTCTAATATATGTTTTAACCTTTTCAAACATAAAAAAACTTCTCTCAAGCGACACACTCAGAGATGGAATTGTAAGAATCAGACAAGAAAATAAGGTATAAAATTGAGTGCAATTTAAAATTTAGGCTTAAAATGCAATATTCAAAATTTGCACTTACAACAGACTACCGAATTATAATTTAATCGAATCACCCAATGAACACCGATGTAGCGGTCGCGTACATAGTGAAGTGGACAGTACCATTGAGTAAATTTACTCAATGGCAGTACGAATCGTGTCCTTCCACGTCCAAATGACTGAGTAAACAGAGCACAAGCGCAAAGACCAGAGACAAACCAAAACACGCGAAAGCTACGAGGCAATTGCAATAATTCGACTATCGAATATCGATCGTTCGTTCCGATCGTTGTTCCTTCTTCGTTCCCCTCCACGCCTAGATTAGCAATGTTGCCACTTTTTATCAAATTTACGATAGGTTTGAAATTTGCGGTTTTATAATGATCGAAAACTATTATAATCATTTGAATTTTGTTAGCATTGAAAAATATTGGGACACCTTCAATCACAATTTTTTTTGGAGGGGCTAATTAATAGATTGAGGAGGCTTAGCCCCCCCAAGCCCCCCCTTAACTTCGCCACTGCACCATACTGGATTTACAAGTCATTAAATAGGCTATAAAAGAGCTTTCCAACCGTGTATAACAAGCTTATCTTTGGGTGATGGAAAATGTGAGTTTATTAAACAAATAGTTTTTAACTATGTTGGGTACGAAACAAATGCCGTGATTGTGTTTGTTATCATACCTGCGTAACTATCTGTCAAATGGTAAACATTTGAACATAATGATTATTTGATTTATTTGTTTTAAAGCATCTTAATTAATTTTGATATTTCCTAATTTTATGTAGAAAGGTATTTAAATTATAATAAAATGGACTTATGGGTTTTTCTTTTTGTACCATAAAAACGCTAGAGGAGCTCCAAGAATTGTACTTGGTACGATTAATATCTGTGCTGGGTTTGAGTTTTAGTTGAACATAATGGGGTGGTTTTCAAACATTATAAAGTTAATCAAAATATGAACATTTATTTTAATTTATTTCAACGCTTTGTCATTGGTTTGTTTTGAGTTTCATCATAAATAATGTTTCAGTTGTTAATATAAGTATCATAAACAAAAGATACATTTTAGGAAATTTTATTATTTTTTGGAGAAAGGTAAAATAAGTAAAGATAAATTAAAATTTTGTCAGATAGTTATGTATGTTATGTATGGAAACACAATTACAACATTCGTTTCGCAGCCAGCTATAGCTATAAAATTTGTTTACAAGATATTTAAGATATTTAAATTTTTTGAGAAACACAACTTTTAATTTTCGCTTGGTATTTTGAAAACCCCTATAAATATTTTTAATTTCAATACTAGTGATGTAAATGGAAATATTTCCATGGAAATGGAAATATTCGAAATTTCCGAACGTGTCTCGGCAATATTGAAAATATTGGGAATATTGGAAATATTAAAAAATATTATCTTTCATATTTTGTAACCCCAAAAGCATGAAACTTACTATAGAACAATTTTTATTTCCGATACTATTGAACATTTTGAGGAAGTAGACTGGCAAGACGATGTTATTAAGTGTCATGCTGATGACAGCCATGAAGATATGCCTCTTGCTCGACTAGTGATTAGTGTAGTGTGTCAAGAATGAGATTTTTGTTGTACAAATTTGACCTTATTTCTATTTATTTGTTTGAACAATAACTCCCGATTTGTGTTCATGTATAAACCTTCTGCGTTTTCCGGTGTTTTGTTATGATTTTTATAAATAAACATTCCCTTTTTTCTTATTTTTTTAATATTTCATATATTTCCAATATTTTCATTAATTTCCAATGTTTCACAAAATATTTCCGAAAATATATTTATGGAAATTTTACAACACTATTCAATACATAGCGCATTTATAATATATATAATTTCTTATTATTTAACCAAAATTTTATGTCTTACCGTTTCCGAAATCCCCTTGTAGTTATTTTATCTGGTACACCCTATATATATATACCTACCTAGTTATCTAGCAATTACTTTTTTTGCTCGATGACCGTGGCAAATATCCACCTCTCCCCGCCCCCCTGGGAATCCTGAGAATGCCACTGGTGGTGGCACGAACAGAGGATATTTTCAGAACTATGATAATATAGTAAAGTCTATCTTGGAAAGTTCGTGCGATTGTAGTTTAAATACTTACGAGTAGTTGGGGCGTTCATTCATTGCTTTATTATTAGTGAAGTTTTGAACTCAAATTATTATTGGCGCCCTCTGTTAAAATATTATGTCGATTAGCCCGAACTTAGATTGCTTTTTGATTGAATATATTTTTAGTTATTAAAAATTCTTTTAATTTACTGGGTGTTATAAAATGTAATATCCAATAAAGAATGATGTTTCTTTGCCTTATTTTAAGACTAAAATTTATACAGTGTGTTAAAAAAATTCTGCTCCTGAACTATTTTGCGGAGCGCTGCTGGTTATTTTTTATTATACAAAAAAATCTTGTTTTGATTCCGTCTATAATATATACATTTTTTAAAATTTTGGCGTATAGTAAATTTAATTTTAATATATACCTATAGCAGCTTAGCCACGAAAAAAAAATGGTTTTCTTTATTCACGGGTACTAAACTTTACGTTTGTAGTATTTTTGGCTAACACTCCGCTGACCCGACATAAAACGTCGCGAAGGCGGTAAAAATGCAATATGCATTGACCCGACCTGAGGGACCAATTAAGTCACGGTCGGTCATGGGTACTGTTTTTACTCTAACAGTTTCTTTTGTATTCGTACGCAGGGTAATCCAGTGGTATGGTCATCGGCTTCAAATGCAGAAGATACCAGGTTCGCGTCTCAAACAACGACGCAAAAAGAAAAAAAAAGTCACGTAGCCCTGACTCGTACCTTCTTTTCGGCGTTTAACAGTCGAGATCGAAATGGTGTGTTCGACACACATGCACATGTGTAAACAACCGAAGAGCCAGGATTAATAACCCAGGAGCCTGCTACAGTTGGAACCAGGACGGCGCCAGCAAAAATCTCTTAAAAAGTCAACTTACGCCGACCGCGACTGTTGCGCTGAAAATGAAAAAAGATCCCTACCCTCGACAAAGAGGAGTCAGGCAAAATTAAGTCCTCTTAAAGAAAGAAAACTTGCATCCTAAGGGACATGTGCATCAGTTTGGTATATGGGGACGGACAAATCGGGGTCGGCGAAAAGGGCGCGCCGCACAGTGCGGACTCCTGTGGGCAATATTCGAAAAACTGAGGTTACATTTTAAAAGTTTCAATATTGCAAAAGTATAGATAATTGTCCAGTTTATCTGTAATCATAACCTATTTTTTAGCCACACTTGCGAAAGTGAACAAAATAAATAGTTAAAGTCGTTATTTTAAAACAGGCACAAAAAAAATCGTATAAAATACCTATCAGAAAATTAATTTTACTGGTTCTGCATTTAAATATAAAAAAAACATTCTTTAAGTATTACAGTGATATATATTTACGCTATTTGTTTAAATAAAATTTTGTCAAATTAACGTCTCGCTTTTAACATAATTTAATTAAAACTGTTATGCTTACAAAAAAATTTTTTTTAAAATTTTATTAAGGTTATAAAAAATCGCAAAAATTTGCAAGGTCTGGCATATATTCGAAATATTAGGCCAATGAATTAGCAAAAAGGCAGCATAAATATTTTTGGCTACTGGCTGCTACTAAGGCTGCTGTATTTTTTTAAATAATATATTTCAATCCTAATAATTTATAACACATTGGTTACCACCCCGGTTGAGAGGCCTCACATCATCTCCTGTTTAGGTATACCCTTAAACCCAGTCTTGCCGCCATTTGGACAAATATAAAATTGTGACAGCTCTCATCAACGTCAAAAATGGCGGCAGCAAGTTGTCAAAAATGGCACTAAATCTGGAGAAGATATGAGGCTTATTATTCGGTGATGGCGAGTGGTTATAGGTGATAATAAATTTAAAAAGAATTTCCAAAATATTTACGGTACTTATACTACTGTGAGCAAAATGGAAAATTAAATAATGACCGTTTTTTGTCAATGGGAACGCACAAAAACAATAATTTGAGGTAGTCAATAAAATTATAAAAATACTGCTATCAGTCTTAAAATATATATGCCAAAAATTATTCTGGTGTTTGTGTGGGCGAATATTTAAAAAAAAAATAGTTTTTTTGCACTTTGGAGATCAAAAGTGGGATTTTTATCACAAATTTTAGGGATAAAGTATCACTTTTTATCCCGTGGATAAAAAGTGACGTTCAAAGATAAAACGTAAAAGTGGAAAGTCTGTTTTTCTTGCAAAATAATTTTAATAAAAACGGGGCCCAAAAATGACTAAAGTATCTTTTGAGTACTCGGCGAACTGTAGCTACATATAATTTTTTCTTCTCGGGATAAAAGTGCCACATAAGTCCCTAAGAAGATAATATACTATTTTATCACTTTTTTTAAAACTTTTACAACGCATAAGCATAAAACATTCAGACTTGTTAAATGATTGGCCTCTCACGAAAATCTGAGGGTGTTAAATATTTTCAAAAAAATTCAACCTTTGTTGGGTTGAGAAGAATGTTCTGACAAAAATAACCAAATTTTAAATAAGGCATCAATTAATTTTTGCAAAAGTCTCAGTCTCAAATGGAAGCTATCGGGACGAAACAAAATTTATTTTCAAAACCGTTATTTCGAATGGTTAAATAAAGATATTATATCTGAGAAATTTTGTTATAAAACGGATTCAGAAAAATCAAAAAATACAGATTTGGAAACAGAGGCCGTACCAGGACCGAGTCGTGGACGGCCTAAAACGGCTTTCTTAGAATCATCTTTAAGAACAAAGAAACTAAGGGTGCAATGTGTGTGTGTATGGTAAAAATAATTATTTTGGGGTTGCTAATTTAATTTTTCTGGAAGGGACTTAGCCTTCTCAAGCCTTTCTAACTACGCCCATGAATCCGAATAAAAAAAATAATTTTAGTTTAATGTCTAACACAAAAGTTAATTGATTTTTATTTTTAACGTAAATGTAGCTTAAACTGAATGTACTTTAATTTATTTTTGTAATATTTTAAATAAAATGACATATATATATATATATATATTTTAAAAAGTTTTACTTATTTTAACCTTTAGACTACACTTTATCACATACCCTATAAAAAAATTAACTTTTTTGAAAAACAACAAAGATAAGGATTATTGTCCAAAAACCCTATTTTTGTCCGCACTGTGCGCCGTGTGCCTAGTCGCTAGACCAGAAATGGTCTCCCCACCACAAATACTACTACTTCTTTTGTATTCGGTAGATGTCGCCACTTATGTTTAAAGCATACGTTATCGCAGGCATTACTTATCATTTCTCTCAACAATATCGCAAGATTAGATATATACCGTCTCTCTAGCTTTACAAGTGTATCACATTGACCATGCAGTGTTCTGGAGAGTCGCTTAAGGACGAAACAGTTAACTCTCATCACTTAATAGGTGTTCATTAGATGTTGGACCCTTGCGGTGTACAGCTTTCGAGCTGCCTACGGAAAAATACAAGAGAAACAAAACCTTTCTATACCTGCTTAGCTACGAAATTTTAATGTTAAATATATGAAAAATTCAAAAGCTTGTGGAATTGACAACATGCCCGTTGAGCTAAAAGAAAATGGCGGTGAAAATTTATGGCTACGTATACATAACCTAATAACTAGAAATCTGGACACCAGAAAAAAATTGTGTGTGCTTAAGACCACACGGCAGAAGTGTAAATTTCAACAAAGCGAAAATAATAATACTGGCCTTCATCTGCATCATCATATCGCTTGCTGAATGTTCCTTGTCGACTCGAGCCGACTTCACCCGAATGAGCGTTACATAGCCGAGCCTGACGGCTCAGTTCAATTCACTACCCACAAAAACTGCTAAACGCGCCTAAAGAAATTTAAACTTCAAAAATTTCTAAGAAATGGAATCTGAACATTTTACAGCCAATTTATTAAAAAATTGTTAAGCTAATCCAGGGCTATCAAAACGGACGGGCCACGATCCTCCACTTTGCTGACGTCACAACGGGGGCTGATTTTTTTTGATGGTCACGTCAGGACACAGCTATTTGATTTTTTTTAATAAAGCCGGTTTTGAGATTGTTTTGACTATATTCTTGCAGAACAATTTTTTGAAGTGTAAACTTCTTTAGGCGCGTTTAGCACGTTTTGTGGGTATTGAATTGAACTGAGCCGTCACGCTCGGCTATGTAACGCTCATTCGGGTGAAGTGGGCTCGAGTCGACTAACTGTGAGAGGAACAGTTAGCAGAGCGATATGATGATGCAGATGAAGGCCACTTAGAGCAAAATTTACCAGAGTAATTTATACCCAATTATAATTATGTAAATGTTATTACTTTGTATATTACTTTGTCAATATACAACGCAAAAAATCTTGTATTTCGTATTATTAATTTCGCCTTGTTGAAGTTTACACTTCTGCCGTGTGGTCTTAAGCACACACAGTTTTTTTTTAATGCATATTATTCCTTAATTTTTCAGAGCCGCTTCATTGGCTCAGACAAAAATAAGTTTAATAAGACCCAATGTAAAAGTCAGCCCCCCCGAGAACAGCTGATTTTTTCAAGGTCGTGGCCTGTATTTTTTTGTTGGTTTTGGCTAAACCATCAAAACTATCGAGGGTCACTAGTTACACAAGCTTGGAGAGCCCGTGGCAAAATAAATTAAATTTTTTAAATCTCAATTCAGCTACGCCGCTGGATGTACGTTATCTACAAAATTAGTTTTCCTGAGTAACACGTTACAGTAATACAGTTATGCTTCATATTAGGGCCCTTTTTACCATAGTGACGCTAAAAGGCAATGCAAATGGTCGAAAATTGAGAGGTAAAAGCAAACGTACAAAGACATTAACAGTAACCAATCAGCGATGTTAACAAAGCAATTATTCCAGTTTATAGATATGTGGACAGACCACCATAAGGGTCTAACTCTTCGATATTTAATTAAACACAACAGAAGGTACAATTAACGGAAATTAATTTTAATCTTGGCTATAAGCATTGTATAGAGTTTTATGTTTGTGGTTTTGTTTTAGTTGCTAGAAAAAAAAGTTTTTTTCTGATATGAAAACAAGCTTAATAGGTCATTATTATTATTATTAGGTTATAAAAAATAACGTTGCTAAAAGCGGCGTTGTAATAATGCCATTATTAAATAAAAACATTAATGATTTTTCGTTATTTTTAAGTGAATTCTAAGTAGATTTTTATCAACGTCAAAATTACATTGGGTTTGCGCCTTTTTTACACGAATTTTAAAATGTGACTTGCATGGCTTTTCAACAAAATATTTTTGAGATTTTACTAGAAGCGGCGCCACCTATTTGCAAAGTGAATTTGGCACATGAAAATAACGAGGGTAAAAAAGACGTTATATACACAGTTTCTAAGTTATCTTTAAGCACGTAGATTTAACAAAACAAATATTGCATGGTATGAGGTTGCTTTCTAGTAAAAAATAACTAAATATTTTTGTTCACGTTAATGTAACGTTCATGTGATTTTTGTGCTATGGCGACTTTAATGTGCGTTGCCGTTAAGTCAGGCCAACTTGCCATGCGAGAAGATAATATTATCGAGAAAATACGTTTATTAGATCTGATAGAAAATTCTCTGCAGAGGGGAGTTTTAATAACTATGATTTTTTTATAAAGCTTCAAAATATCTTATGTACCCCTTCTGCTGATTTTTGCTTGATATCTGGTGTTTAAGTGTACATTATAAAGGACTTCACACAGAGTGCAAACACTAATTTTATGCAACCACCCAGGTAGAAAAATCTTTTATTTTTTCCGTGTAATGTAAATATTTTGTAAATTCGCGACATAATCGATGTCCAGTTCGGCTTGAAAAAAGCTCGAAAAAAAGTTAATGCTCGTTGAAACTGTGATTTAGTAGGTCGACTCCGCGACTGACACACGACCAAATTAACTTATATATGAGAACAAGATTAATTTTAATGGGTTTGTCTTAATCAGCTAACCCACACACAAAAACCCGATACCACCGAAATCGTTTCAGCTTATTTCGCAAAAATGTCAATTTTATTTAAAAACGATTTCAGTTATTAATTAACTGTCAAGAGAATCAAAATTTTACATTAAAGAGATCTATTAACGGTAAGGTTAAACGATAGTTTTACTCTTATTAACTGTGTCAGTATATAAACTACCTTATACGATAGAAAAAAATTATGCAACTGAAATTTACAAAGATACATAAAAAGATATTACAGTAAATAAAGAAAGATTTTAGAATAACGAAATGAAGTAAAGGATCAAAAAGGTTTAAAGGTGTTTTTTTAAACGGTTTTTGGTGTCCCTATTGGTTATTTATTTTCGCGATTTTTTTTGTTGCGCGGTTTTTGTACTTGCGCGGTAATAAGCTGCGCAGTCGTGGGCTGCGGGTTTTATTATCTTCCCCGGTTAAAAGCTTGCAAAGTATTTTTAGCGTGGTTATGGGCTGCGATATTTATATTTTGCGCGATCTAATCTTTGTCTGATATTTGTTTGTGCTGTATTTTTGTTGCGCGTTTTTCGTACTTGAGCGGTAAAAACCTAGCACCTGCGCCCTTATGGCGTTTTTTGCACATTTAAGACCGCAAATAAAAAAACACGGGTAGAATATTAAAATTTAAAATATTCATTTCAACCCAAACCCAATCTCTCAATAATACTAGATTATAAGGTTTAAAAAAATATTTTTGTTTTTACTGAAGTTAGTTTTAAAATGTCGAGTAAAAATGTTGTGGTTTAAAATTCTAAATACTTTAAGGTTTAATATGATGTACCTATGTTTGCTACTTGTTATGATAGTTTATAAGATATACAGGTCTCAAATTTAAAATAAACCCGAGTGACACCGTTTCAGACGGTTAAATTGGGTGATTTTAAAGGTTTTTTCGTAATTAAAACAGCCATGCCAACCAAATTTTAGCTCACACTACTACTATACTATAGTAGTGTGAACTATAGTGATCCAAATTTTTTCGAGAAAAAAAAAGGTGCTCCGATTTCAAATTTTTTTATATATCTTTGCGTTTCAGATGATTTTGAAACTTTTTTGTTGCGCCGTCTGTCTGTCTGTCTGTCTGTCTCGATTTTAATGAAAATTGGTACCTACGCTGGGTTTTGGGTCGAGATGGTCCCATTTAAAAATGAACAAAATCCACCAAACACAAGCCAAATAAAAGGGAGAGGGTATATTTCAAAAATTAGAGTTTATGTAAAAATATGGCGTGTGTGATATCAAACGAAAGGTAATTGCATCTGGAGTTAAATAAAATACATTTTACTTTTAAAAAAAGGGTGGGGGTAAATTTAAAAAATTAGTGTTTATGTGGAAATATGGCGTGTGTGATATCAAACGAAAGGTAATTGAGTCTGGAGTTAAACAAAATACATTATAGTTTAAAAAAAGGGTGGGGGTAGAATTGAAAAGTTTAATCGTTTAAGTGAAAACATGGCTTGTGTGGTATCAAACGAAAGGTAATTGAGTCTGGAGTTCAATAAAATATATTTCAGTTTTTAGTTATATTCGCTCACACGTACACTATAACTATAGTACCTAGTGTGCGCTTAGGTGCCAATAGATTGGCAGAGTATTTCAGTGGCTCTGGCCAATTTACACCGCCACAAGACATTTTGCTCCTAAAAATTCGAACAAATAATTTTTTTCTTAAGTAACATGAAATTCCGCGTTTTGGCTATTAAAAAAACTCCGTTATTTGTAAAACCAGAAGGAGAAAATAAATTGAGCAATGTCCATTGAAGAGTCCTTTGATCTGCATCTTTTAAGACGCCCGAGTCCAATCCAGTTGACACCTATATAAATTTAATGTTGCCATTTAGTAATTATTTATTTAACAAAATGTGCCCCAGTTTCTCTCCTTAAGCGCGTTACTAATTTAGTTTTCAAATTAATTCGATATGGTTAAGGACGAAATTACCACTGGGCGTTCCCGAACAGAACACAAAGGCGTTGAAAAGGTCTTATAGTAGGGGAGGTCGTGAAGATTTTGGAACTTATTTTCTGTCAGCAAACATCGATAAAACTGTTCCTTGATCAGTTCTAAGCAAAATTTGTTATATGAATAAGGGGGGGGGGTTCCGATGGGTTTAGGCGCAAAATAAAAATAAATATATAAATTCAAGGAACTTTCTTTCTTAGTAATGTGTATATGTTTATTACTAAAAGCTATACCTAAACTAAGTATAAAAAATAGTATGACTAATCTCTAAGTAAAGGAAATATCTCTGGCAAAATTGTCAAAAAATTAAATATAAAATTTTTGACAATTTTGTCAGAGCTATTTTCCATATTTAGAGAGAAATCATACTATTTTTTATACTTCGCTTAAGTGTAGCTTTCACTAATAAACATACATGCATTACTAAAAAAAATCGAATTCATATCTTTTTTTACATTTTGCGACTAAACCCATCGGAAAATTAAAAGGGCTTATTTAGACATTTTTTTTAGAATAGCTTACTGAAGAATTCTATTAATGTTTGCCGACTAAGAAAATAGGTTCCAAAAAATTTCACGGCCTCCCCTACTATTATAATATTAAGAAAAACCTGTGCGTTGTGTACACCTGACAAAGAGGTACGAAATTGTAAATCATTAAAGTGCCCATAACGTCGATATTATCAGTGAAATTAGGCGGTACGTATCTGCCTAATTGTGTTAATTGGCAGGTTAAATTCTCACTATGTAGCGTTTCCATTATTAACGTTTTACAGGGCTATAAAATTGTCTCTCTTACAAATCTCATTTTACTTTCTGTATCTTCATCGCTAAGACAAATTGTCTTTTCATTTTTAAAAAAATCTTGCTTGGGAAGTAGTTTTCTAGTAATGACATGTTTTCTAATAAATATCGCTGTTGGATGTTTAAATATTTAACAGAGTAAAAGTGTTCAAGCATTGTTCCTTGGGGTATGCCCACTCAATTTATATTGTATGTATGTATGTATGTATTCGAAAGTGGTGGCAGGCCCTACTGGACCTCCATGCACTGCGACCACAAATGGATCTATTGTGCACACCTACCTACATACTGAGTTTGACTAAAGTGGCATATTTTTTTTTCCACCCAGCACATGAAAAAACTCTGCAGATTACAACAATAAATGATTTAGGCTTAACACTTTGGCTCAAAGATATACACCACTAAGGCATCTGCATTATTAGCCAGCCAATTTATATTAGACTCCTTTCATTTATTTTAAATCTTGACGGACAACAAAAGTACGACAAAATAGTTGTGTTGTTGGTCTATATTTTTCAAATAGTGAGCCAAGAAAATTTTAAAGACCCAAAAAATTAAAGCTTTACACAAATTTCTTAATCGTGTTTATAAACTAAATGCCAGAACGATCTAAAAAATGCGTAGGCTGGTAAAATGTTGAATTCTTCTAATTCCGTTAATTAATGATATCTTTTCAGCGGCATTATGTGTATAAATATCGCCTATAACGCTTTAAAGTATTTTGGTGACAAATATCATACCGTTAAAACGATCTGAGAATAGGAAAGCGCATAATTTTAAACATAATAATAGTTATACAACGAGGAGAATTTAGAGGCATATGGGCTAGGGAAAAATAAGAAAAATAAGAAAAATTAGATAACAAAAAGATTTACCTCAGGCTGGATTTAAACCAGCGACTTAATTGTCCTGGTTGTATAATTTATATCTTGGGCGCTGAAACTAACCTTTGTTATAATAGCTAGTATAATTGTACGTGATGGAGTGGCCTAAATTAATTTTCTTAAGAATAATTAAAAATGAGACACAAGAAAAATAGGGTCAAGTTTATACCTAATTGAGTAAAATTTAAAAAAGTAATGATAACAAGAATAGATAGATACATAGATAGATATTTATTTAATTCCGAGCACCACAATTACAGTAGAAAGGAACAAGTAAAAAATACTCTGCCAATATATGGGCCCCTAAGCTCACACTAGGTACTATAGTTATAGTGTACGTGCGAGCTAATAGAACTAAAACCTGAAATATATCTTATTCAACTCCAGACTAAATTACCTTTTAAGATTGAAGAAGTAATCCATATCTCTAAATGGAGGTTTAAGTCACGAAAATTGAAAACTCTAAGTCGTCCTCCACTAAATTTATTTCGATCATACCAGTTTCGACATAAAACAATGTTTTGTCCTGTGATATAACTACGATTAACAATAGGTAAGATAGATAATTCGAGTTTTTTAACCTGTTAGGTAGTTTGCTAGGTAGTACTCTTTACATTTTTTGCTTGTAGATCACTGGTGATGGCCGCATAAGCCGAAACTGGTATGATCGAAATAAATTTAGTAGAGGACGACTTAGAGTTTTCAATTTTCGTAAATTACCTTTTTTTTGATACCACACAAGCCATGTTTCGGCTTAAACTCAAATTTTTGAAATCTACCCCCACCCTTAAAATACTCTATCCTCTCCACCAATCTATGGGCACCTAAGCTCACACTAGGTACTATAGTTATAGTGTACGTGTGAGCTAATATAACTAAAACTGAAATATATTTTATTGAACTCCAGACTCAATTACCTTTCGTTTGATACCACACAAGCCATGTTTTGACTTAAACTTTAATTTTTCAAATCTACCCCCACCTTTTTTTTAAACTAAAATGTATTTTGTTTAACTCCATACTCAATTACCTTTCGTTTGATGTCACACACGCCATATTTTCACATAAACTCTAATTTTTGAAATCTTCCCCCACCCTTTTATTTGGCTTGTGTTCGGTGGATTTTGTTTATTTTTAAATGGGACCATCTCGACCCAAGACCCAGCCTAGGTACCAAATTTCACTAAAATCGGCCAAGCGGTTTTTGAGTTATGCGCGTTGGTCATTACAGACAGACATACAAACAGACAGACAGACAGACAGACAGACAGACGGCGCGACAAAAAAGTTTCAAAATCATCTGAAACGCAAAGATATATAAAAAATTTTAAAATCGGAGCAACTTTTTTTTTCTCGAAAAAATTAGGATCACCATAGCTCACACTACTATAGTATAGTATATGTGTGAGCTAAAAAGCTTAAATATTTAAAATTACGTAAAACAAGGTAAGTGGCATTTAAATATAAACTAATAAAAAGATAAATACGTTAAAAAAACAATAATGCAGTACATAATAAGACAATTAAAATAGCTCTAAAAAAATTAAAACAACAGAAAAAAGTATAATAATAAAATAAATACATATAAATAAAAACATAAAACAAATACGACGATAGTGACAGTGGCGCACCCAGGAATGTGTCTTGGGGGGGGCCCGACAGCTACGAAGCGCGCCCTCAAAAAACTTGCGACCAAAAAAAAAAAAAAAGGTCATCGTGTGTGGGGGGCCCAGCGCGCCCTCAAACAACTTGCGACCACAAAAAAAAAAGGTCATCATGCCTTTTCACAACTACGCCACTGCTTTGCTTGGGGTTGGGGGGGGGGGGCCCGAAGCCTCCTGATGTCAAATTTTAAGGTATTTTTCATGTTTTATCATCAAATATGTAGAAAATATATTAAAAAATCTAAGGCTTGGGGGGGGGGGCCGGGCCCCGGGGTGCGCCCATGATAGTGAGCTAGAAAACCCCTAATGACAACCTATACATCCGTTCGTTATAAATGTTTAAAGTCTATTTCAGTTGTATTTAAACAAATTATTGTGTATACTTAAAAGGAAATTTGTTTAGTATGGTAGTTTAAACATTTAAATATTTTAATATAGGCTGGCCCATTAACAAAGGCCACATATGCACCATGCACCTTATTCGAAAAAATGTCTTGAGTTTCTTAAAATCATATAGGTACGGAATAGTTTAAAACACTTGTCAAAGGAAATAAAAATGTTAAGCAATCATAGCTTGCCCTGAAAATAACGGAAATTTTGACAGCTGTCTTACCGTAAGCACACACACGTCGTTTATATTTTGCCTAACACCTTTTAAAACCAGGGAAAGTCGAAAAGCTATTGTAACTATGACTCCAAATAAAATTCCTTAGGAAACTATTGCAGTAATTTTTGAAACTACGCCTAAGTAATGTTCCACAATAATCCAACAAAAATTTTGTTCAACCAATGTTAAACATGCTAACAAGTTTTTACTTCATGAAAGATGAAAAATTTTCAAAAATCATTAAAACTATCACATGCGCCGTAATGAAAAGCCTCTTCGCATAGCTTCGAATTAAGGGGATCGTTAGTGCAAAAGTCATGTGAAAGGAATCAAGTTAAGTGTCTGTATGTTTAGGCTATTATGTATATATATGGCTTAAATCTATCATATGACATGTGTGTCTACAACAGTTGTTACAAGATTTGGACTCATTAGTATACAAAGCCTAGCCTTCATTTTAAAACCCACTTAGCGAAAATGCACCGTTAATATTCAGTCAACCTGTGCATTTATGAAAATGGGCCTTTATCTTTTGTTGGAATTAATTTTTACTTAGTCACTTCAGGCGCATTTTTAAAATATTCATTACTAAAAGTGTCCTTCTCGCCTTTATGGCCTTTGAAATTGGTTTAGATTAAACTGATAAATTTATTGGTAACTAAAATTTGAAACAGTAAATAATAATAACAAAAATTTAACTATGTAAATTATCGAAGCAAAAACAGAAAAGAAAGAGGAAGTACTTACCGCAAGCACTAAAGTTAAAATGACTCGTTTCATTACAAAACGTCTCATTTAAAAAAATTGTTGTGGGGCATTGGCCGAAGCGAGCAAAAAAGTTGTTAAATATCGTAAATAACAAAGATCTCTTAACTATCTAACACACTATTTACTTCAAGTCTTTTGAGAAAAATTTCTCATGCAACTTTGCACTCTCTCCCGGACAAAATTAAATTATATCTTAAACAAACGATAACTAAATAATTTCAAAATGTGCCCAAAAACAAAACCTTCATGTCTTGGAATCACACTTAAACATTTGTTCCCATTTTCATGCAGGAATTCAATTTGCTCTTAGTGTCCTCGTTTAAACATTCTTATCTTTATTATTACAGCATAGCTTGGCTACAAAATTAATAAGGAATACATATTTAAAATATAACAGGGAAATAAAAGACAAAATGCTTCTGTCTTTAGCATAATAGATGTTCCAGTTTCTAAAGAGTTATTGCCACAACCAAACACGGTTGTTAGAAATACGTTTAATATTATTGATTAAAATGAAAAATGGTCTGCATGTCGAGCAAATAAAATAGGTGCAGATAACTGGCTAAATGCAACAATACCCGGCGAGATTAGAATTGATATTTATGTATGTAATTACGCTAGGTATACTAGATATTTATTAAATAAATATAAAGTATTGCCCCGTGTAATGTATGTAGAACAGGCAGCAAGAATTAAGCAGTAGGTGTAACTTGTAAGTCTTGTATTGAAATTAATCTCCGCTTGGCGCGCCCAACGGTCTTAGTCTCTCACTACGAATAAATTAAGTGACATTTTGCTTTCTTGTATGCAACAACTGCTTCTTTTCATTTTGATACACATATTAGTTATGCTCGTTAAACGCACCAACTTAAAGCGGAATTTTTTAAATTAGATAAAAAGGTACCATCGATCAAATTTTTTCGCCCCCACTACGTAGACGACATCTGATACTTTTAAACGAATAACTAATGTTAGAACTGTCATACAACCCACTGCACAAATGTTTTTTGATTTTGTGAAACCTATAGAATGACTAAAAAGTCATTTGTAGTAAGTTCTAATAACTTTTCAGCCTCCGTAATGAAGTTCTTATTTTCTTCAATCTAGTCAAGACTAATTAGCAATTATGTTTTAACCATTGATAATGCTCAAAGGTTTTAACCTAATTTACAAGAGAGACTAAACTCGAGGGTAAACTTATACTAAAGGTTTACTAAACAGTTCTTCCCGCTTAACAACTGCAATCACAATCTTTTAGGTGATATTTAGTTTAGTAGCTCAAACAGCTTTATTCTTTTAAGTTGCTTCCACATTCACATATCGATGGAATCTATCTTCATTGTTTTTTGCGTACTTTTTTATAGTCTCTGCTACAGTTTCGATTTTAAGATTCCGATAAACTTCAAAATCTTCTTCTTTTTAACCTATGCTTTCCAGCCTAATTTGACTTTGAGTATCGTACTGAAATATTTTGCTTGATTTAATTATGGTATGGGAATGTTGCTAATTGTGACTGGTATGTTATTCACATATTATTTCTATTAAATTATCCATTTTTATTGTTCAATAATAAATACAGTATCTAAAGCTCATTCATGTCCGATCACATCGGTTAAGATTGTATTCCTGGCAAGACGATCAGCAGACTTATTATTTTTATGAGCAGCGTTACCTGGAATAAGCACTAGTGTCACTAGCATAGGATATGCAAATTTGGAGAATATTTATTAATTATGCGTATCAAATTAAAGCTTTGAAGAAGTGCAACAGTTTACTGATCTGGGAGCAAACATAAATGAAGAAGTTCAACAACCACAGAGTAAAACCTCAAAATTGCTGCAAAAATATTAGGCAAATACTTAGCGGCTTCAGCAATACAACAAAAGCCTGGGTAGAAGCTCAAAAAACTCACAGCACACCGCTCACTCGAATAGCGTTTGCCTCAAGGCGCGTATTGATTTAAGGCAGAATTCGCATACCTCGCTGCGAGGCCAAACGAAGGCCTCGTTTGTATTCATGCTCCAGTGAATACTCGCTTTGAGACCATTATTATTCAACTAAATGTTCGTTTGAAGTAACCACTACGATCGGAAGGCGTCGTATGCCGCGGGTTAATGCGTGGCAAAATCAATTGCTGTTGGCCACGCCTTCGAGGCACTTATACCTACGTATGCTCATTTGTTCCAGTGAGGAATGCAAATTCTGCCTCAAATGAATCGTGTGGGCTTAAGATGAAGAGTAATTAATGTAAAGGTATAAAAGTATGGAAAAAAACGTATTTGGTGGAGAGGATAGAGGTAAATACCTTAAATGGTTGTTACTTATTATTTTCTTCATTTGAAAGACAAATAATAAATAAACATCATTGGGGCCTACTTGCCAGTTTAATACGCCTTTGAATATTACTGTTTAAACGATTAGTTAGTAGTAGTAGATTAGAAATTTAAAAGAAAAATGTAATATTAAAAAAATCCATTTATAAAAGGTTTTGGTATTTTTCCGAGGATCAGCAACAAATTTTCCAGTAAATTTGTTCCCTTAATCGGACCGCCTTAAACCGTTCGGAAGCTGACACTTCAAATTCAGTTTGCGATTGCTGGAAAATTAAAATACCTTTTCGAGGTCTGTTTCAATCCTGCGAGGTAATCACGCATGATAATCCCTTTATACTGGAAACCGATTCGATAAAAACAACCTAAACGTAAAATCACCATTGTTTATAAATGGTAACATAATTCATTATGTTCATAGTAGAGTATTCAATCACTAACAATACTGCTATACTTAAAGCAGAAACTAGGAACTTATCTAATAGTTCGAGCACAAAATTTGAAAAGGCTCTCCGTTTAATTATACTACTTTTCGGCAACAGACGATTTCCCCCTAATTTGACCGCGCTGAATCCGAATATCTCTGTTGTCTACTTAAAATATCGACAGGGACGGAGAATATCCTACCCAAACCGCCAAACACATGTTTTTTGTTTTAGTTTTATAAAAAAAATTTAAAACCAACCTTTTTATTGAAAATTGGAAACAACAGTTTTTGTGGAGAATAAAATTCTTTTTCCAGCGATGTCGATGGGTCGATAAGGTTAGGAAAAGCAAGTAGCTCTTCAGTGGCGTTCGTAAATTGGGATTATTTCGAAAAAACATCTTTATTATAGGTTTTATAAAATTTTCTCAAAAACTACACCACTTGGGAAAAATATGTAGTACACTTTATTATAGAAAATATAATTTCCTTTCAAAAGCTGAAATCGAGTGTGGGATTTATGTCACAAGAAAGTCTCCAGGGGCGTACTTATAAATATAAGTGTTCAAAAATAACCAAAATAATCAATTTTTGTTACATATTTTATGTATTTTTAAAGAAAAATAAGCTTTTTAAGAAAAAGATTGCTTTTTAACTTATTATAAAAACGTTTTTTTGGTAATTTTTGAGAGTGACCCTAATATAGGGCCGTCCCTGGAGAGTTTTGCGGTGCTGACAAAAATTTGTAAAACAATAAGAAAAAGTCTTCGCAGGCGAAAATTTTAGGAAATCTTGCATATAATAACAAAAAAACTACGGAAAAATTTGAAAAACATGGCTCCGCAGACAAATATTTTAGAAAAATTAAATAGATCCTTTTCGGAAAAAAATTTTGCTGCGGAAATTTTTTTGTAGAATATAACAATCATTTTAAGTAAATTAGGTACTTTTCGGAAAAAAATGGCGCCGGAGAAGAAAATTTTTGCAATATGAAAAAACTCATGGTAGATTGAAAATAATTGCACCACAATATTTATTAAGAGCGAAAAAATGGCGCAGGTGAATATTTTAGAAAAATTAAGTTTTTTTTGGTAAAAAAGAAAATGTCGCAGGCCAACGTACAAGGCTCGCCTTTTGTGGACTAGTGTTAGTTTATTTACCTTTTTATTTATTATTACATCTACATATGTTATTGTGTTAATCATTTCGTAAATAAACTTATATTTATTTATTTCAAACATTTTGGGAAAAATGGTACAAAATTTTGGTTAGTTTCAAAAGTATAATGCCGGAATCTGTCAGCTTACCTGATAAATTAAGCTCATTTCTTTGGGGGTCTAATATTAAAGCATCATTTTAGCGCCCTCTGGCACTTGGCGCCCTAGTGCCAAACTACGGCACTGCTTTATATGTTAACCAAAAGTGCATATATTTTTTTCTAGAAAAGGGGTAATTACTACGTTAGCCCCCTCAAATCAAAATCGATGGTATGATTCGAAAGTTCTAATGAAAAACATTTTGTCCGATTTTCTTTTGCCCACCCGATATTTCCTGTGATTTGAATAAACCATAATTTTGTGGGAAAATATTTTGTATAACATAGGAGGTAAATTAATGTTGGTGATTGAGTACAGCGCTAAAACCGAAATTCCGAGTTTTGAAATGAATTTTGTGAAAATAACCAAATCATTTGAAAATGTATTTAGAGATTAACATAATTATTGGTATCTAGTACCGTGTCGGGAAAAGTTAGGACCACAATTTATGTGTTATTAATATTTTCAGGACAGAGACAGGTCCAGGGGTGAGGCAGGGGTTAGGTTTTTGCTGCCTTCTTGCCCCTCTGCTCCGAAAAACCTGGATCGGCCACTGTTTAGGTACATAACGAGACTGTATAACATTGGTGCACCCAAGAATATGATGTGGTGAAGGGGGAAAAATTCTTAAAAGTTTAAGGCAACATGTCTCATTAATGCATCTATTGCCATGCCGAGACTTAGTCTTGTTCGAAGTCTTAACCTACATGTGTATCTAGAATAAATTAGCAATAATATAAAAATACATTTTGACCCCTTACTTATCCTAGGGGACACAAAGTTAATTTTTAATGACAGTTGAAAAATATCTCCGTGAAGACCGATATGCATGCCAAATTTCATTACTCTAAGCCTTTCAGAATTGGAAAAAACACCCTATTTTGAAGTTTTTTATTTCTATAATTTTTACGTTATATTTTTTAAAATAAAAATATTTTTAAAGTATTGGGGTGATTCTTTAGAAACCCATTCAGAGTCGTTGCTCGTATATTACGGTTTTTTTTTATTTTACGATTTTCAAAATTGAAAAAAGAACCCATGGACAATTTGTTATGTCGGTTTAGAACGTTTTTATACGTTGGCCGACGCCTATTCTTCACTTCTTTTGATCCTGACAATCATCTTCTGTCAGGTTTTCTTGACTCATTGATCTTTGGATTGACTGTTGCCATTCTAGTTTAGGGCGTCCTCTTTTTCTGCGCCCTATTGGTTGCCCTTCTAGGACCTGCTTTGGTAATCTTTCGTCGTTCATCCGTTGTACATCGCCGTACTATATCAGTTGTCTTTTAGTGATGTCATCCGTTATGCTTCCCTCGATTCCCATTCTTTCTTTTATAATCTCATTTCTTATATGTATAGATGTTTTGGATGTGTTCTAGATATTCTCATTGATCTTCTTATTACATCTATTTCGTCACTTTCTATTCTTGTTTTGTATATTTCTGTTACTTCATAAGCCTGTAATTACATACAACAGCGTTCTTTTCACCATTGTTTCATATATTATGTTAAATTTTACATTCTATTTTTACCTCTCTGCTCCATAAAATACTGTTAAGATATCCAATAACCTTGTTCTTATTTTCCACGTTTTAATATCTGATTTTAATTTTTTACTCTTATATTGCGTAATACACGGTAAAAAAAATTCTACAATTAAAACACGTTCTTTTCTTGAATAAATTGATTTACCTTAAAACAATTTGTTTTGAATTAAAATATTTCTTTTTAGTTTAACGGAGCGTTTAATCTTCAAATGAGACTTTATTTTTCTTCTTTAATTGTTTCGTTTCAGTATACTCCATTTTGTAACAAAGCAAATTATCTTTATATAAGTAATATTATGCTTCCAGAGAAAACGGTGCCTTAGATTCTTTTAGTTCCAATTTATAATAAAACAATTTCTGTTTCACATTAAAATAAAGAGACATTTTTTGTGCTATATCAAGAAAATATTCTCTTGGTGAATAGGAAAGCACAGATTATTTTACTTCAAAGCAATTTGCTTTGATTTAAGACAATTTTTTTTACCGTGTATAACATTCCCCCCCTTTCCTTCCAAAAATGTTTTTGTAAATACGCCGCTGTTGTTTCCATTACGAAGTATGTATGTTGAAATGACAAATGCACATTACTGTTCGTTAAATGAATATCCATCAATTCGAATTTCCGATTTATAAACTCATTAAATTTAAATGCCACGTGGAAAACACCGTTGCGCTAAAAATATAGTCAGTATTTCATATTAACGGATCAGGTGGCGGGTTTCGGGGGTTAAATCCCTTCAAGACCTGGGTGCAAAAAACATATTAAATTCCGTCTAGTTTGTACAGTCCAACAGGACTTGGGTGCTGTGGGGTCCTGTCGGTTTCTGTCGAGCCTTGTAACAAATCCTGTTGTAAAATTTGTACAATTAAAAAAGTTGATGACCAAAAAAATTAAAAAAAAAACACATAAAAGGTTATCAACCAAAAATTTAAAAATTTATCAAAAAAAGTAATTTTGTTTGAATTGCAAAAAGGTAAATGTTATAAAATTTGTACAGTAAGGAATCAAAAATTAATAATAATTAGTGTAATTTATACTTTATATAAGTATAAAACAATATTTTAGAAAAATACTAATATAAAACAGTTTTTAATTAGAAAAACAAAAATGAATTTACGCACAATTGTCAACCCCGGCGGATAATGATGCGCATAGGGTAGGTTATGATGCGTAGTTTATACAAAAGAATGACAAAACTTTGTATTAGCAATATTTATTTAATAAAGTTAACATCGAATAAAATTTATTTTATAAGGGGTACCTGTGCCCGTGGATTATTTCTGCCGCTGGTACCATAGCTCTAAGTCTTAGCAATATCTTTACCTAAACATAATATTTCACTAATGCAAATTGTAGAACCGAAACGATCCGTCTTATTTTTCGGCCTCAAAAAAAAAATACTCGAGCAGCGATTGTAGGCAATATTGCGTCGCTACTGATCTCACACTCAACTCAGTGACTGGGTCGTGGGATGCAGCACTTGTTACATTCTCCGCAAATACCGTGAAATTTGAAATAACTTGATGCGCACAAATCCCACCGCGCACCATTCCCCAGCTGTCCCCTACTAATGCGATAAATTCTCATTTTAATCAGATTTTTTATTTTGTTAGTACTTTAGGGAGTAGTACCTTATAGTACAACCAATAACAAGTCTAAAATTATAAGTCTGTCAAAAACCGTTATTTAAGTGCATGCCACGGGCTTTTTGGGGTGATTTACTTACTACCCAATTGGGCTGAAATGGAGACTAATAAAAAACACATTTTATAAATAACTTAATTTTAAACTCAAATATAAAACGATCTAAAAATTTAAATTCATTCCAGCAGATAGAAATTTTGTTAGTGCGCCACTGGTTCTTCATCGAAATAACCCTTTTAGTTTACAAGGCAATGCAATTTATCTAGGTTAATTTAAACATTATTTAAACTAAAAATGGGTGAAATACGCATTTTTTGTTTTACATTTTTGATTACATTTACCGCGGTTCGATTCGTAAACCATTTATAACGCCTGTAGTTATTTATTCACAAAACGCTTTTTGAAACAACTTCGTTTAACTTTTTTTTTTCGGTATTTTGCATTAGAGAGATTAAAGTTTTTGATATAATAGTATTTTACACTACAGTTGTTTTTTTATTACATTACCCTTAGATGCACCGTAAGCACTTAAGCGCGATTATGGGTTTAATCGCGATTAAATCCTTGTTGCTCACATACAAAACAACAAAGAGGGTAAATTGATTAGCTAAATCTTCTTACGGTGCATCGGAGGGTTCATCCGACGAACAGCTTGTACACCTGCACCCTGAAGGGCCGGTTTCTCAATTGCGAGTAACTCTGGGCGGTTAAACAACCCGGTGTAAATTTTAACCTAGGGTTAACTCGTGGTTGTGTTTCTTAATTAATTAAAACACGCATGATCGAGTAATTATAGCTATAGCAACTAAAATTAGCAATGATTGACTGTAGTCCTATGGCATACTTTTTACAATAAATAAATGAATCTTTTGTTATTATAGGCCAAGCGTTGCGTACAAAATATGGGGTTCTATTTGCAAAATGTTGAACAGAAATTAAATTTGGTGTGATGGTAGAGATATACATCCCCTGATAGTACATCTAAGTTTGCGACCTCGAGGGGTTGCCGCTTGAGGGGAGGGGGGATGAAAACTCTGCATCACAGCGCTTGGAGAAAAATAGCACCGTTGGAGTAGGTGCTATAAAAAAAGTCAAAAATCCAAGATGGCGGCGCCATTTTGACCATGTTCCTGAGGGGAAGGGGGTCGGGGCTTTTACTATATTTAATGGGACCCCAATAGCTATTGAATACACCCAGCGTTGGATTTATACTTTTTGAAACAATTTTTTTAAAAAAAATTTTATTCCCTAATCGGCCGCTATCTTGAATATCTCAAAATGCTCAAGGGTGCCAGAGTGGAACCGGATCTTTAAAGATGAGATCCAGGTCCTTTGAAAATCTTCCTCACTATTGTAGGTCAACACTAATAAGAAAATATCGACAGTGGATCATGATAAATGAAAAATACCCATATTCATGTATGTGAGGGCGCACTTTAAAAGATCATATCATTTATAATATAAGGTCAAATGGAACGAATCAAGCATCAGTTTACTTAGAAAACCTTATTCTTATAGAAAAAAGTGTACCGGAATTGTTTGGTAGTCATATTTGTTTTATTCCGCGATTAAACTCTGATTTTGTTAAAATTTGCAAACTAGCCCCCAACTTTCACGCGCCGTAAAGCAAAAACTATTGGTCGAAGCGAAAAAATGCATAAAACCAGAGTTGCATATTTTATTTGAACTTTTTATTATAGCACCTACGCCAACGGTACAATTTTCCTCCAAGCGCCGCGATGCAGAGTTTTTACTCCCCCCCCCCCTCTAGCGGCCACCCCCGGAGGTCAAAATCTTAGATGTACTATCAGGGGACCTATGTCTACCATTCCACCATTTTAATTTCTGTTCGACCTTTTGCAAATAGAATTCCCCTGACATTTGGCCTATTATTAATTACCTTGATTTAGTAGTACCTAAAATGTAAAAACAGCAACAATATAAAACTCATAAAGAGTAATAAAATATTTTCTGAAAAACACAAAACTATTTATTGGTTTTTAAAATTGCATGACTAAACGATAGTCATCAAAGTATTATGACCACATTTAAGTAATCCACTGTTTGAGTTAAATACATTCCTGTAATAAGCACAAGGTGTCAGGGCATCTTAATAACTATTGTACAGATTTTCAAGCAATAAATTCACGGGCTAGTTGAAAATTCAAAAACCTTTAAAGGGTTAGGCTGGATAGCAAAAGGTAATTAGTATAAAAATTATCTTTTCTAGCTGAATATTCTATGACATATTCAAAAAATGACCACCTTTTCGTCTTATAGGGATTTACCTGGAAAACGTGATCCAGAACCTATATATTACTAACTACTACTCACGTTCCCGGGATCATTCCCATCCTAGAGTTTCAAGAATACAGCTTCTGATGGTCTACGCGCTAGTTCATGTTTTCAGTTGTATTTATCTCGTCCATAATACTTTATAATATAATTTAAAAAGTTATGAATAAGAAAGCGTTTGCATTGCAAAATTTCAAGGAACTGATAATAAATTTGTCAATACTAAAAACTTTGACATTTTAATATTCCAATATAAGTATTGTATACTGCAGTAAAAATAAACGTGAGGCAGAAATCATTATATTTATTTTAAACAAAGAAGTGACATAGCCGTAGTTTATGGGTTTTAAAAAAATATTAATTACTCACTTATTTTGTAGAGTTAGAATTTTCTGAGTAAGCCATCTAACCTAACCTGACCAGCCGTACTGCTGACGCAATTCTTGAAAAACAATACTTAAATTAAAAATTGTTTTCTTCAGAACATACTTTAAGCAAGAACATTTTCTTAATGACAAAAAAATTATATTTTTAAAATATTGACTTGAATGACAAGAATCCTCAAATGTTTTGTTAGAGAATTATTTTTCTTGGTGTGTTTGAAATATATAGTTTTCATAGAAACAACAAATAGTCATCAGAATATAATATTCTCGATTGAAAAATTGTGCTCTACGTACTTAATTCAAATATACTTTTCTGTGATTTACTTGCCGCGGAACACAAACGATCGTCGCTAAAGAAAATCTAAAGTTTTTTAAAACATGATTTTTCGCACTAAATTAAATTTTAGGTAATTTTTTTTAATTCTTATCAGGTTAATATCTAAGAGTAGGTACGTATACACCAAACTGCTCCGTGAACGCGGGTAATTTGAGAAAAAAATTAAAAAATTCATCTCTTTAGCCGTGACTCTAAGGACCCAAGTTCCAAGGTTGAAAAGGTAGCAAATGACCCCAACAATATCCCAAAAAATTTTGACGGTTCATGTGCCGAACACCCTGTATAAGTATTTCTTAACGACATCTGAAGTTATTTATTTAAAATGGGGAATTTCATTCTTAGAGGAAGAAGAACATTTATTTATCAGAAATTTTTTTTATTCTTAAATAAAACTAATAAAGTGTCTTAAATGGAGACATTATATTTTCATCTGAAGAAAATGTAAAGTTTGAATCAAAATATAAAATTGGAAAAATATTTTTTTTTGAGAAAAAAGTATTCATTTCGTGATAGAAAAGCTACATATTTTCTTGAGGCAAGGCACGTAGGTTTGCCTGAAAAATATATTTCTCGGTGTAAGGTGGTGACAAAAAAATCGTTTAGGTTACTTCTGTGAAAATATATGCTAAATCTAAAGCTAAAGAACAAATGTCTTCCTACGCCACTGAACAAAAGAAAAAACAATCTTCAGTTGTCACTGAGGTTAAGGAGTGGTTTTCTGTGTTTGTATTCTTTAAAGTAAACCGTCGACGCATACCTAAAAAACAAAATTTATATTGTAAATCTTTTCCGTTTTCCAATATAATGTATAGGAATGTAGATAAAAGTACATGGAAATGGTTCTTATTTTCTTGGCAAGTAATAAAGATTACCAAATGTGTTTATGTGGGCAGCACAGAAAAAAAATGGGCAGAGAAAGAATATGTGTAAATGATAAAAAGTAACCATTGAAATTGAATACATTGAAGTGCCATATATGGATTTTCAATAAACGGGACAGCTAAGGTCCCCATAAAAACTATATTGCCTTACTGACAATAGTTCTTGAATTTTTATACCACAAATAAATTCTGAAAGATACCACCCATACTTTTTAAACTATTTAATTTTGTTAAAAGGTCCGAGAGTTTTATTGTTAATAAAAAATATCCTTTTGTGCTTCAACAAAGAAAGTAAACATACAATGTCTCAAATCCTGAAGGGTACATACAGACGGATACAATCATGTTTTTCTTTAATGCACATAAAACACATACTGTGTCTGTTGCTTTTTCCAAAAATGTTCCTCGAGGTTGCTAAATGTTGAACTTTGCTTCGGAAACAAAACCCTTTGGTTGCTTCTTGTCACCGGTTTGCAATTTAAGTGGTAAACCTCAATGCAAAATCGGTAAAGGGCTGCTTTATTTTTTCACAGGTACATGATGTCAAAACTTGGCCCCTGTATATTTATATTGGCGACACGAAGTTAATCCAAATCTAAAATCTGACATTTTATGAGACGACTGTAGACATTTCCGATCGAAAAAATTAAAATAAGCCAACCAGTTTGAATAGAAGTGTCAATATTTTCTTTTTAATTGGCGGATACCACCATATTTTTGCCAATATTTTTCACGCAAACTTATTAATCCTTAATTATAATGGAAAACAAGTGTCATTTCAGGTCTAAAGTCTAAAGTAAAAAACCTGAACGTAGATTTCTTTGCTTTAGAGACTTTTTTACAATACAAGAGACATTTGAAAGATAACAGAACAATAATGGAATTAAAAATTGTTGTGCTATTTATGGAATAAGAGATATAATCCTCATTTTAATTATGCATTCGCGGAAAAATAAAGCCATGAGTAAAGAATTTCCAATAAATTTGTTACTAGCTAGCTTGGAAAATTTCTATACGGTATGTTTTGCTTCTATTGCACTGCGGCAGTAGAATTTCTGCCCACACACAAATTCAGTGTTATGTAGGCTGATTAGCTTGTACACGATATGAACCGCTAATACCATGATAAATTTAACGGAAGATCCAAAATAGGTACGAGTTACTCTCGAAATTTTAACACTTCTTACTATTAAGACATTTTGGAGTGAAAAACAATTTTACAGAAATACACTACGAAGCTTTCAAAAGAGCAGAGTCTCGTTAGAACAGTAGAGATTGCATGAAGAGCAAACCGAGTGTCATTGGTATGGATCCTCCTCTTGATGAAGCATCCCAAATACGATTGTCGGCGATTCTTCAGACACTCCTAGTGTTCAACGAGTTCCTTCCCTTATCCTTCTGTGGGCATTCACTTCCAGCTTTTTAAACGCACCACCGAATAAACTGATGATTCTATTCTATCCAGTTGGCATTTTCGTAGCGAGGAATGGCCTAATGCCCTAAAATGTAGAGAACGTGATCTGTCTTGTGTCTTGCCAGTAGTAATAATATACCTTTCACTCAGCCACAAATGCAGTGATCCAGTTGGTTGGCCTAATCGTTTCCTGAAATACCCTCACACCCTGAAACTCTCAGAATATCAACTTTTTTTGTCTGGTCAGTACCTAATGTGTCTGGATATCTTTTTGATGATCCTCTACTGTCCAATTGGTTGGTCTTCTTGTTTCCAGAAATGCCCTCATGTCCAAAATCACTTCTGTCCAATTGGTTGGTCTCATTGTTTTCAGAAATACCCTCATGTCCTAAAACCCAGGCAAGATAAACTTTGTGGTGTCTTTCCAGGGTTTTTAGTAACCAGTTTTCTCTCTCTTCACTCGCTGGAACATAGAAAATACTGAAGAAGAACTTTGTTATATCTTGTCAGTGATCTTATTACACCTTGCCCTCAGTCATAAAGGCAGAGCTCACTATACTACTATTACTACTAACAGAATAAGTGGTTAATTATTTAACAAACTTAATACATTCCAGTAGATTATTTCACTGGTTGTTTCTTTCTTGGTCTTAAAGATAGTATCATGATTGTAGCCCACTACTTTTGTTGGTTCGGTCGGCATATAAACGGAGAAGATTAAACAGCGACGAAATAATTTTTCTCACTCCGCAACTTTTGGTGCATAGGCGCCAAAATTCTTCGTGCGCTGCGTGTAGTACGACTTTACTAGATTTAATTGACCTCCATTAGCAACCTGTTGACAAAGTTTATTAGTACTTTTTGGGTCTTTCGTAATTATTAAAACATTTCTTTTTTGACAATCGATGTCTTTATTTGTTTATTCTGAGTGCCCACTTGTGTATCTATATTTTTGTCTAAATTATTTTAAGTTAGTATTAAAAAAATGTTGTTCCTTGTTTTCAGAGTATGTTTGTAAACTGCCTGAAACTTCTATCCCAGTAACCTTCTCAGTCTGGGTGCGTTTGTCTGCAACATGTTCCTGCTTTCCAGGAGTTCGCTAATGCATTTAAGCTCTAATGATTGATCTGCTCTGTACTTCCCTTGGTCATGCTTAGAAGTGGCTCCAAGCTTACCGAATCGGTTTGTGAGTGATTTCCAGAGTGAGATGGGGCTAGTCATGTCAAAACACGGACAAAAACGCATTACATTAAATTAATTCGAAGCTTTGAGTTAGAAAAACGACTTTATTGAACGTAAAAAAGTTTTTGCAATTGCTCTAGAATCTAGAAAGGTAAAGTTTAATACGAATTTTCATTAACAAAAATACTTAAACTAGTCTTTTTTTTATTTTATAAAATATAACTATGTCCTAGTTATTCAGTTTACAGGTAGGAAATGCCTAGGTTGAGACCTTTATTTAGGTCACCACACATAAGGTACCCACAAAACACCAAAAGGTACTAATAATGTACAGGGTGACTCGGGAAAATTTTGCGCTGTTCTAAAAAATCTTATAAAGCTTGTAATGGTAGGTCAAATTACAAGACAATATAGGTAGCTACAGATATTTTCGTACTGGCATTTATACAAGGTGTTCCAAGTTAAGCGTACATCATTGCTAACTTTTTTATTATTAAAGTAAATAAAGAAAAAGTTTCAATTGGCACACTATGAGATTTTTTGACGCTCTTTGAGATTGTTAAAACAAAAAACAATCGATTATCACGTTTTAGAGTTTCTTATAAGTACCTAGGTATCTTTCGGAAAAAAATTGTGCCACAAAAAATTATTTATAGAAAAAAGCCACAGGCAAAAAAAATTAAGCACTTTTTGTAAAAGGTAGTTACACGTCGTAGTTATTCTAAAATAGGGTCAAAGAAAATCCCCAAACAAAAATTGCAATTAAATAAAAGTAATAAAAATTTTTAAAGTTTTTGTTAACGCTACGCCGGGTTTAGTGGGGTCGGCTAATTTTAAGCTTGGGGGTGAATTGTGCCCCTGGATAATCAAAAACATAAGTTTTCTTGTGTCGGACTTGTCCGGCTTTATCCGGATGTACGTACATCCTAGAAATAAAAAATAACAATTTGGTTTTAAAATGGTATTAAAAATTACATACCTTTGAATCTTTGACTTCCTTAACACTTCGAGAAGTATAATTTACTGCTGCACAAGATTCAACCAATTTTATTTATTATCTGTAGCATAGGGAACGTTCTTAAATTACGTAATGCAAAAATTCATGATTTTTAACCCCCCCTCCTCCATGTGAAACGCATTAAAAAATAAACTTAATTAAAAACATTGTGTGTAACGCAAGTAGGGATTTAAATTTTCCGGAGAAATTGAGTTATGGAAAAAAACCGGGTTTTTTTCCGGAAAAAACGGAAAAAAACCGAAAAAAACAGAAAAATTTAAATTGTGTTAAAAATCAGTGTAGGGTACTCTGATACGGAACTTAGCCCATATAAGCCTCATAAAAATTTATAATTTTTATTTAAATCATTATTAAGTAATTTTAATAAAAATTTTGACGAAAAATACACCGTACGTATCCAAGATGAAGAAGAGGGTATTGTGGAGGCAGATTCAGATGTCGATGCTTACTCAGATTCAGAAGCCGAAGAGGATCGGACTCGGAGGAAGCTCTTCCTCTTAGTTTTTTTGCCAAATAATGTTTTTGTTTTTTGAAGTGATAATTTGGTTTAATTTTTTTTTACATTTATTTTGTTTAAAAACTTGAAACTAACGTTATTTTTATATCATATGAAAATAAATGTTATTTGCTTTTGACTATTGACCCCACAAGAATGTATAATTTGGTTAATTTACGTTTATTTGAGCTATTTCTTGTATAAATATAATTTGTTGTTGAGAAAGTTTTCCATTTTTTTCCAATGTTTCCAAGGTATGTGAAAAAAATGGTAAAAAACGAGTTTTTTTCCAATTTTTCCGGTTTTTTCAAAGCGTTAAATCACTAAACGCAAGACTAATTTAAGAATGGTATTAATTAATTATAAAAAAGTTAATTTTAACAAAAAGAAATAAACAGGCTGTATACAAATTGGAAAAATAACACGAAATATAACCAAAGAACAACGAACCGCATAAGAAACAATGACGACGCTTTATACATTTTTGCATTGACATGCACTTTTTCAGTTATATCACAGAATATATAGGTTATATACTTTGTGGTTATATTTACATTTTGTTTGATATAGAGCTTGGTTTTTAAGAAAATAGGGTAAAACCTTATTACTTTAATAAACGGACGCCGCTGGAGAGTGTGCCATTAGTACCCCACTGACTTATATATCTTTGAAAAGGAAATTTTATTGTCGACAATAAAGATAATAACATAATTTACCCTAAAAAGCTTAGTTTTTGAGAAAATTTGAAGAAAAAACCCTACAAAAGTTTTGGGGGTGTGGGGTGGTTTTTGCAGCTAAAATTAAAACAATTAATATAATTAGTTTTAGGTTGGATTTCACACATTTGTGATGCGTTTCCCTGTCATTGTGTCTTTAGAGCGTCAACTTTTCAGAAATTCAAACACGCCTATAAAAGAAAGGGAGACAAAATAATATTGGACCAAAAACTGGCCCGGCAACAGCCGGATCGTTAATCTGTGACCTATTCTAAGTGAGAACTAACTGTCAAACTGCGGTCCTCATATTTTTCATACTCAACTACCTCTAGCGCCTGCACTATCTATGTATCAATAGAATTTAACCATGCTTGCTAATAGTTGATTTAGAAAGCGTTTCTTTCGTGCATATTATGGGGTTGTGTCTGTAAGCATGTGTAATTATATTAAGTCGTACTCGTAAAAGAAGTTATGCAGTCAACAATATGTAAATCTGATAAAACATTGTCGTAGAACCACACTAAAGATGTCCTATCAACACATTGCACGGCATTTACTAGCGACAAATAAGGTAAAATGATCTTCGCAAAATCGATAGGTGTCATTTAAAGCAAACGGAGAATCGTTATCTTTTACAAGTCAAACACCTATTAATAGTCAATGGTTCTCAGGATAATTGAGGGTCAGAATTAAAGTCAAATTTAAGGCTAGAAATTCTTCCCAATCAAATCACTCATCTACCGCTGCTTGAAAAGAGATACCAGTAATACGAAGCTCTTTTCAAGCAGTGGTAGAGGAATGATTCGTCGCGACATTGTCGTTTGCGACCGTGGAGGGAATACTTGCTTTATATTAAATATTGTTCAGCAGTGGTGGCTCGTGACAGTAAAGTTTGTGAGTTCTGCCGATAGGGTATAAAAAATGCTATTTTTTTACAGTCTCCAGATCACGTGTATATTATAAAAAGTAAAAAATTGCCAAGTTTGGTTTGGCAAAAATTACAATGCCTAGGAAAAAGAGCGTTTTTACAAAAGATTTAATTCCCAATTACGATTTTCCACGGCTTGAACCACACTTTTTTATTAAAATATCGGGCAATGGCCGTCCTGCTTCTTTCAGTTTTAGTTTTTCTTCATAAGTAAAGAGAGAGAATTTTTTTACATTAATTAAATTATCCACCACATTCATTGTGACACAATTATACAAAAACAAACAACAAACATGACCATAACTCCCGCTCATGCGTTTGGCGTCTTCTAAATAAATAAATGCGCCCGCAAACACGCAACGCTGAGCCCGCCCGCCCGGACTTGTACTGGAACTGCAAGTTTTGCAGCTTTATTTTTGCCTAGATTTCGCTATCTAAACCCATGAGCAAGTGCGGTGCGGGGCGAAGGAAGGGGTTCCTAGCCGAGCACAGATCTCGATAGCCGCCCAGCTACGTTGTGTTGCAATTTAGCAGCGCAACAATACCAATGTCATTTGACCGTGAAATGCGGCCTTCGGCGATGGCGCGCGGCGTCATACTCAACACACGTACGCGATTTGAAGGCCTACTATACCAACACCGGACCGAAAATATACTGCTTTCCAATAATTTTAGAAATAAAATAATTATATTAGAAAAATAGCAGCGGCTGAAAAATAGTCAAATAATGTGAAAATTTTGGGGGTTCTGCAGCTCTGCAGCCCATATGCACTAGCCGCCCCTGTTGTTCATTGTTACTTATTTTCCATAATTTGACGGATATCAATCAAACGAACAAGCAGGCTTCCGAAAAGATTTCAGTACAGTTGACCACCTATTAACCATGAAAATCCTAATAGAACGAGCCAACGCGTTATAGACTAGAAAAAGCTTTCGATAGCATTGAGCACTGGGCAGTAAAAGCATCTTTAATTACTAGCCGAATCAGACAGATACACAGATTTAATAGCAAATATATATAGCGAAGCAACAACATCAATCAAAATTTACGAAGGAACCAAGTCAATCCGCATAAGAAGAGGAGATAGCGTGACAAAATATCACCTAAACTATTTCACCAGGCTCTAGAAGATGTTTTTAAAAACTTAGATTGGAAAGAAATAGGCATCAAAGTAAAAGGACAATACTTGAACCACCTAAGATATGCTGATGATATCGCCTTAGTAACAGATATGAAAGAAGAACTAATAAAAATGTTGGAAGAATTGGATACAGTAGCTAAAAATATAGGCTTGAATATGAACTACACTAAAACTAAGATCATAACAAACACAGATGAAGATATCACGATCAGAATGAACCAAGAGAAGAAGTAGAGGAATATAATATACCTGGGACAAATTATTAAACTAAAAAAAGAAAACCAAACAGCTGAAGTCAAGAGACGAGTAAGAATGGCCTGGTCAGCATTCGGTAAAATAAGCTACATATTAAAAAAAAAAAATCCCCAGTACCTCAAAACGAAAGTGTATAACCAATGTATCCTTCCTGTACTTACCTATGGATACCAGACATGGACACTTACAAAATCAAACATAGATAAGGTAACAAAAACACCAAGATCAATGGAAACACAAATGCTACATGAAAGCTAACAGATAGAAAAATGAATAAATGGATCAGAAATAAAAGAAAAGTAAGGGATGTCAGAGGAGAAGTAGCAAAATTAAAATGGAAATTTGCGGGTCATAATATTAGACAGAAAGACGATCGATGGAACAAATGTATTGTTAACTGGAGACCTTGGGAAAATAAAAGGAGTAGGGAAAGTCCCCAAATCAAATGATTTGGAGAAACATGCGGGAATTAGATGGATGAACACGGTGAGAGACAAAGAAGAATGGAAGTTATTGGGGGAGGCCTATGTACAAAGATGGATCGAAGAAGGCTAAATAGATAGATAGATAGATAGATAGACTTATTTTCCACTTTACTCTAGATATTTCAGACATAGCTGATGTAATGAAGAATTAGAATAAATCTGAAGGAGACAATAAGTATATAAATAGAATGATGTGATGAAACAAATAAGTATGTAAAACGTATTGCGCCTAAATTAATAACTAAACTTCTAAAAAATTGTTTAAAAGATTTATTTGAAATTAATTAAAAGTCGCTTAATCAAAACAGTGAAAAAATGTTTAAAAAAATGAAATATAACACTCGCGGCTCGTGTAGAGTCATAAATTAGGTTTATTCCTGTTTGGAACATTTAGTTTTGGAGCAATTAAAATGATTTTTGTCTCTAGGGCACCACCTATTTTCAGGCTGCGTCCGATTAGTTTTTGCGGAATTAGGTATACCTTGATTTCGTATCTTAGATCATCACATTAAATATTTATTTGTTGCAAGTGTAACAAAATGGGATTTGAATAAATAAATGGTATATTTGCCATTTATTAGTTTTTAAATATTTTTAATTAAATATTCTTTTCCACATTAACAAGCATTAATTACATGCAAGACTAGGTTATGAATAAGTAAAATTTATGGTAACACCAGCGACTTGTTTTTTGGCATGGTTTTCAGAATCGCTGTATTTTAATAAAAGTTGTATTTGGCTAACCTGTCCTTCTGAGCCCTTACATCAAAATAATTTATATTTTTAAACTGGAAACACATTTAACAAAATATTTTCAATTCTTTAAAAAACACCCATTGCAGTTTTGACTTGTAACGGTTTTCTAAGTCGACGCATCTCTGGCTTTTGCTGGTGTCTTTTCTCTTTGTCGAGAGCTAAAGCACGTTTTTCGTATTTCTCTGCATAGCGCTATAGCCTCAGGTTTGGACCAATCAACAGCAATAGGCTTTTTTTTCAAGTGGGGAAATGTAAAATTTGTCAAGTATTTTCACCTATATAAGATTTTTATTTTTGTTATTCCATAACTATTTCGATCTGTAGATTTAGAGTTTATTTTTAATTTCAATGCTTTCTATTAGTTTTCTGGTTTTCTTAACATCAAGCACAAACCTTTCATTCACCTAAAATCGGCTTTTTAGTAAATACAATATTCAAAACCTAAACAGTAATATTAAATTATTTAATCAACGTTTTACAAGTTGTTAAATAAATATATATTTGCAACAAACATAGAAATGTTGCTAAAACCTAAAAGTTTAACGAGTCTAACTATTACAATACAAGAGTTTAATAGTTGTAACATTAAACAAATATAAAGAAGTGGAAATGTTAAATTTTAATGAAGAAAATTGATTAGGTATGTATGATTTTCCTACATTGTTTATATAATTGAGAAAAACACTTACAGTAGTACTTTCTCCAAGAACCGCCAAATTCTTAGTAGTAAAGAAGTTACGAAATTTCAAAAAACGTCGAAATTGCCACTCACTCATTCACTCACTCACTGACTTATGTATAGATCATCAAAATTCTACTGTGCTTCCAGACATGCTACAAAGCTGAAATATGGCACACTGATAGAAATTATGACCAAACCCCTGGAAAAAATCAAAAAACCCCAAAATTTTAATTTACTTCTTTTCGCTATACATTTATAGTTATGTAAAAGTAACATTGCCCACTTCCAGAAACGCTAGAGAGCTGAGCTTTGGCAGACTGATAGGAACTATAATAGAACTATAGGAAAAAATTTAAAAAACCCCAAAATTATCATTTACTTCCCTCCCCTATAAAAGTAAACTAATGTAAAATTAACATTGGGCACTTCCAGAAATGCTAGAGAGCTTTCGATAGTATTGAGCACTGGGCAGTAAAATCATCTTTAATTAATAGCCGAATAGATCACAGATACACAGATTTAATAGCAAATATATATAGCGAAGCAACAACAACGAAGGAACCAAGCCAATCCGCATAAGAAGAGGAGATAGGTGACAAAATATCACTAAACTACTGAAACTATGATAAAACTATAAAAAAAATTAAAACACGCCAAAATTCTAATTTACTTCCTCCCAACTAAATGTAAAGTTATGTAAAAATAACACTGCCCATTTTCAGAAACGCTAAAGAGCTGAGCTTGATAAAACTATACGAAAAAATTTAAAAACATCAACATTTTATTTTACTTCCCCCTCCTATAAAAGTAAATTTATATAAAAGTAACATTAACCACTTCCAGAAACGCTAAAGGAAGGCTGATAGGAACTATGATAAAATCATGGGAAAAAATAAATTAAAAAACCCCAAAATTTTTACTTACTCTCCTCCCCTATAAATGTAAAGTTATGTGAAAGTAACATTGCCTGCTTCCAGAAATACTAGAGCGCTGAGCTTTGGAGAACTGATAGGAATGATAAAACTTTGGGAAAAAATTAAAAAACCTCAAAATTTTAAATAAGGCATTGCAAAAGTTTTGAACAATATTCCGCACATTTTACTACTTTAAAAATTAAATAATATCCAATTCCTTTAAAAAATAAGGGAAATCATAGGAAAAACATTTCATGTCAAAAAAGCCGAGTACGCGAAAATGGCATTCCGTAAAAAGAATGGAGATAAAAGTAAAGCAAAGTTCTCCAATACAAATTTCAAAATGAAAGGTTCTAGTTCGCAAATGTTTTTCTAGGCTTGGCTATTAGGGCTGCAAATGACTCTTAGGCACAGTGCTAAATTGAACATAAAGAAGTTTGGCTGTAATAGTAAGGCTTAAAAACACATTTCCAAACTAGTAAGAACCTTTCATTTTGAAATTTGTATTGGCTTTACTTTTATCTCAATTCTTTTTACGAAATGCCATTTTCGCGTACTTGGCTTTTTATTTACATGAAATGTTTTCGGTATGATATATTATATATTATGAGATTTGAATCCAGAGCTCGAAAACGGAATACCCGAAAAGCTCCTGAACATCATAAATTAACGCGTTGAAAACTTTTATTTTACATTTGCATCGGGAAATCAAAAATAATCGCGCTACGGCCCACGCTAGCCTATTTCCTATTTATAATGTGTCAATTGGAAAACGTTTTTTAAGCTATTATGGATGATCATACAGAGGCGGACACAGCCTTTCGAAAAAAGGGGGAAAAACAATTATTTAAATTGAACCTTTTTTGGTTATAGCTTATCAAAATATCAAATTTTGCAAAGTCGTATATCAGAACAAGTAGTTTAGTGGCCTATGGTATCCCATGGGATAGTTGTGGAATATTTTTTTGAGCTGCTCTTAATCGAGTGGTAATAGATCACAAAATTTTAGGTCACCGGGTGTTTGCCTTCAATTTTAGTAGGAGCGCCAGTGTGACGTCAAAAATCCAGTGGCGGCTCGTAGAATAAAACTCTGGAGGTTGCAAAGGAGAATCGTACTTTTTTAACACACAAATATACGGATCGAGCTTTAATAATAAAGAAATAAATTAGAAAATTAACATTCAATACACACCTATCGGGATTTACTTAAACGGACTACACGACAAATTAAAATAAGAAATTAATTGCCCCCCCCGAGAATTTTTTGAATATACAAAAAATTATTAAAAAGTAATGTATTTGCTAATAAAAATTCAAAATTTTTGCTTGCGGCGCATGAAAGTGTCTTGTGTTATTATCATCGAAATTACAACCATTGACTAAGTCAATAAAATGCTGCTTAAAAAAATATATACCGTTTTTTACCAACAGAGAATGTCACCTAAGGTGCCCCCCCACCCCCTGAGAAACACTTCTGGATCCGGCCTTGTGGCTTCAGCCTCCAAGCCCTCCTTCCTCCCCGCGTAGGCCACTGAATTACATACTTACCTTTACTACCTACATAATATGTCTCCCTTTAAAAGATGTCTTGAAAACCTTACACAACAAAAAAACGTTATTTTATTATTATTATTATTTATAACATAATTTTTTTCACAATAATATTTATTTCTAATTTATTGCTCTTTAGTTGAGTGGTTTATAGTCAAAAATCGTGTCCCGTGGGATGGCTGTGGAAGAGGCGCCAAATTAATATCTTTGTTAGTTTTTAAGATATCGAGCTTATTTCTTTACTATCGTAAATGGTGTTCTATTGCAAACAAAAAACAAAGCTCACTGAGCGGCTTTGAAATCCACGCATAGAAACAAAATCTCGCGCTTTTTGTCATTTGCGAATTGGGTTGCATTCGAGCTGCAAACCGAGAGATAAAGCCGTCGCTGTGGGCGGCCGGCGCGCGCGGTATAAAAGGTGCGGTAGCGTATAAATGTACAAAATTCTGGTGGGAATTTAAAAATATATAATTAATAGTTCTTTTATTAATTTACCTATATTTGTTGGGGGTTGCGCAAACCTGCAAACCTATGGACGAGCCGCCACTGCAAAAATCTAAGATGGCGGCTTTTTTCATGTATTTTCATATACTTTGGCCGGTAATTTTTTTTTAATTAGTTTTACAGAAAAATTGTAAATACGTTTTTTGTTTGCAATAGAACACCATTTACGATAGTAAAGAAATAAGCTCGATATCTTAAAAACTAACAAAGATATTAATTTGGCGCCTCTTCCACAGCCATCCCACGGGACATGATTTTTGACTATAAACCACTCAACTAAAGAGCAATAAATTAGAAATAAATATTATTGTGAAAAAAATTATGTTATAATTTTTTAAAGAAAATAATGTTTTTTTGTTGTGTAAGGTTTTCAAGACATCTTTAGGGAGACATATTATGTAGGTAGTAAAAGTAAGTACGTAATTCAGTGGCCTACGCGGGGAGGAAGGAGGGCTTGGAGGCTGAAGCCACAAGGGCGGATCCAGAAGTGTTTCTCGGGGGGGGGGCACCTTAGGTGACATTCTCTCTTGGTAAAAAACGGTATATATTTTTTTAAGCAGCATTTTATTGACTTAGTCAATGGTTGTAATTTCGATGATAATAACAATAGACACTTTCATGCGCCGCAAGCAAAAATTTTGAATTTTTATTAGCAAAAACATTACTTTTTACTTTTTTGTATATTCAAAAAATTCTCGGGGGGGGGACAAGTGCCCCTAGTGCCCCCCCCTGGATCCGCCACTGTGAAGCCAGCTACTAAATTTTGAGCCCTTAAAACCTAATTTATTCCCAAAAATCAAGATCGATCTGAGCTCAAGCCCCCCCAGGATCCATCTTTGTTTATCGATCCGCGCTTAAGGCCCGAGTTAAGGCCCCCCTATGATTAATTGCTGCCTACGCCATTGTAGAATTGACACTTTTTGTTTGATTTTTAAACCCACAAAGTACCCTTCTTTATGCGCCACTGAGAAGAAACTAAAGCAACGTGCACGAACATCCAAAAATATACGTTATAGACATAACAACAAAATTATAGAACGGATTATAATCAAGCCAATTTAAATCAGAATTTATATGGCTTCGTTTTTGAGTATCATTCCATAAAGTCCTCAATTTATTGAGGCTTTTGAAGCAACAATTTCCAATTGAGCCCACAAGGAGCTTTTGGAGAATTTCGGCTCTCTTATATATGTATATAAGCATTAATTTGGAGGTGAATGTTACGATAAAATAAAAGTAGCACATAGTTGCTCTGGTAGAGGGACTGTAAGATTTACTGAAGGATCTTAACTTTAGGATATTCAAGTGGGAAATAAAAGTTTTTAAAAATAATTTACTTAACTAATAAGAACAATACTACGTTGGTTTAAAACGTTTTTCTACGTTGTCCGACGCCTATTCTCCACCTCCATCGATCCTGACAAACATCTTCTATCAAGTTTTTTTGACGCATTGATCTATGGATTGACTGTTACCATTTTAGTTTAGGTGGCCCTCTTTTTCAGCGCCCTATCGGTTGCCATTCTAGGCCCTGTTGATGTCATCCGTTATGCTTCCCTCGATTCCCATTCTTTCTTTTATGATCTCATTTCTTATATAATCTGTTCTAGGAATTCTCATTTATCTTCTAATTGTATCCATTTCGACACTTTCCATTTTTGTTTTGAATTTTTCTGTTACGCGTTCTCTATTCAATACAACAGCGTGCTTTTTAGCATTGTTTCATATATGTTAAGTTTTATATTCTTTTTTATCTCTCTACTTCATAAAATACTGTTAAGACATCCAATAACCATCTTTGCACTTACTACTCTTTTTTATAGTTCTTTACGGTCTGTTCTTGTCTTCAAATGTGACACCCAAGTATGCATACTCATTGCATGGAGATATTGTTGGTCCATTGTCTAGTTCTAACTCACTTGATTCGTTTCCAATACATACGTACTGGGTCTTCTCCACGTTCACTGTTAACCCCCACTTTTGGTAGTCTTCCGTTAACTTTCTCATCATATACTCCATGTCTTCTTGTGTTATTTGCGTTTCCAGTTTTTAGAACTACTGCGACATATATTTTAAAAATAATTAGAGAGATACAACATACCTGTCTTATGGTGGGTGTGCTTTCGGGCTGTTCGGCCGTCGTCGTTGGAAATTCATTCTCGACGTTTCGCCATCTCGAGTGGATGGCATCTTCAGGAGATGTTGACTGTTTGTCCGCTTCTCGAAGACTGTTTATCTGGTCTGTTTGTTACTCTGTCAGCCTGTCAGTCTGTCAGTCTGTCGCAGACAGCCCGAAAGCACAACCACCATTGGACGATGGCCGCGAAAGCCTTTCACAATTTGTATCCCTGTCTTAGTCCTTTCATTACCAGGAACTCGTTTAAAGGTCGATTTCCAATTTTAAGTTTAGATTTTTACCCCTTGTATAGTTGTTGCATCGTATGTATGATTAATATTAATTTGCTCTAATACTGTCCATTATTTTTTTTTTTTTTGTCTTTATATTTCTGGCTCTCCTTTTCTCGATTACTTGTTTGAGACAAAACACATTATCAATACAAGATCTGCCTGCACGAAACTCACTTTGCTCTTCTTCTTCTTGTTCATGAAAATTATTCTCTATTAGATCTCTAAGAATCCTACCGCACAATCTACTTGGAGTACTGGTTACTGAAATTCCTTTGTAAGCGTTGCAATCCAGCTTGTTTCCTTTTTTATGTATTAAGGATATGAATGCAATTTTCCAATCATCAGGTAGTAGATGTCCGTTTATGCATTGATTGATAATATATGTGAGATTTTCTAGTAGTTCCTCTAATCCATATTTGAGCATTTCAGCGTATATTTCCCCAGGTCTGGTAGCTTTTCCGGATTTAAGCTTTTTAATACTATTCTTTATAATTTTTTTTCGATAATTACTTCCTCTCCATATACTTCTATGGCTCTCTTCGAAGAGGCTGACAGATATTCGGGTCTCGTTTCCTGCAGCAGTCCCTTGTTGTGTTCTGTCCATTGTTCTGGTTTAATGATCTGAATGTTTTATTTTTCTTTTGTTGGGTTGTTTAGCGTAGAAATTAATTTCCGTACTTCAGAACTCTGCCTACCTCCTAGGTGTGAAATTATATCGTGGCATTTGCGCTTAAACTTTTAATATTTTTTTGTGCGTATTAAATTTCTTAGCTGTCTTCTGGTTTTACTATAGATTTCTAGGTCTTATTGCTATTTAGTACTGAGCCAATATAAGCCAAGCCAAAATAAGAACAATACTCCTGGCGATAAATTAAGAACCAGATGACCAAAATATGCTGAAATGGAAGCAATTATGCAACAAAGTCAAACTGAAAATATTCTATGCATTAATAGGACTAGTAAATCGATTATAAATTTTGTATCTTGCTTTTGGTATTGGGCAGATAAAAATAATAATTGATAACTAGCACACTTCATTTCTTGTAGGAAATTTAAAATGCATGTTGGTATCTAAAATAAAATAATAATTAATGTACCTCGAGATTTTCTTTGATGTGTCAAAATAAAGTATTGGGTCATAATTTAAAAAAGACAGCAAGGTCTTAACGATAACTAGTCTACCTACACGGTTTGTATTGCATGTCCGGATTGCTAGCGTTGATGAACTGTAATAATTTTTCAAAAAAAAAAATAAGAAAGTGGATATTCTTAACGCATATGGTGGAGAAACTATAGCAAATTATGAATTTGTATAAAACAAGACAATCTATATACCTGCAGACAGAAAGTTTAATATTTAAATTAGTATTAGATACAAATAAGTATTAAAAACTTATGTTCATCTGGTCTGTCTGTCAGTCTGTCAGCATGTCACTCTGTCGGGCTGGCAGTCTGTTAGTCGGTCGCATGTCGGCCTGTCGATGTGTCGATCTGTCAATCTGTCGCTCTGTCGGCCTGTCAATCTGTCGCTCTGTCGGCCTGGCAGTCTGTCGGTCTGTCAGGCTGTAAGTCAGTGATAATTTTGTAACAAAACGGGATTTAAATATAAATGGTAATATTGCCATTGAAAATATTGTTTTCGACATCAACAAGCATTAATTACATGAAATACTGGGTTAGGAACACGTAAAATTTATGGCAACGCAGTGACTTGTTTTTAGGCATGGTTTTCAGGATCGCTGTATATTAATAAAAGTTATATTCGGCTAAACTGTCCTTTGAGCCACTAACATTAAAATAATTCATATTTTGTAACTGTAAACAAATTTACCAAACTATTTTTAATTAAAAAAAAAAATATACTGTATAATTTTGATCTGTAACGGTTTTCTTAGTGTTTTTTTTTTCGCTGGTGTTTTGTCTCTTTGTTTAGACCGTTCAAAGCACAGTCTATCTCTTAGAGATCAAACCAAACAACGGCTGCAAGGCAAGGTTGTTTTCGCTAAGACTAAATTTTTAGAGGGTATTTCTTTAGTTGGTTTTTGTACGCTTCACTTCACTTGAATCAAGAGGGGGTTTTTGTTTAACTGGGGAAATGTTAAATCTGCCAATTATTTTAACTTTCTATAATATTATTCTTTTTGTTGTTCCTATTTTGATCTTTACTTATACAGTTTCCTTTAAATTTAAACCTTTTTATTATTATTGTTTCCAGTGTTTTAAAATATTGTTTCTATATTGTTCTGGTTTTCTTAACATCAAATAAAAACCAGTCGTTACAAACCTAAATAGTTATTATTGTTAAATTAAACAGTTACTTGAATAACTTTATTCAATCAACGTTTAAAATATTGACAAAGAAATACATTTACAACAAACATATAAAAGGTATCCAAAACATAAAAGTTTAAAGAGTGTAAATATTAGAATACAAAATATTAATAGTAGTAAAATTTGATATTTGTTTAATAAATATAAAAAAGTGAAAATGTAAAGTTTAAAGTTTAAAGAAGAAAATTAATTTTGTATGATTTTACTACATACTTCCTTCAAGCACCGCTAAATTCCATTTCGAGGTTGTATAAGATATTAAATGTAATAACTTTTATTACTCTTATCAATTATTCAAATTGTTGCACAAATTTGTAGCTCGCAACGTTTAAGTCTTAGCCACTTGATTTGACAGTACCACTGTCAACGAGGTCGCCTGTTACAATTTCACTCAATTCATAGCATAAATTAAAGTTGCCAAAAAACGACTGCCCGAGGAAGAATGTTTTAAGTAAGAGGCATTTTTCGAAGTGAGTGGATAAGAGTTACGAGGTCTAAATTGCTCCAAAGGGCTGGGCAGTTATCAGATGATAAATTTGCCTCATTACTATTTTGCGTTGGTTATTAGTGTTTTGAAGCAGATTAAAGTGAGCTAAACGTGTTAATAAGATCTAACAGCAGCCAATTTTTTGGGTAACGTGTCGTTATTTTTGGCGCCTTCGGCGACTGTCCCGCCCATATTTTGATAAAGTACGAAATTATACTCTTTGTTCTTTGAACGCAGTGCATCAACGCGAAATTATTATTATACCACATTCTACCGATAACGCTCTTCACTTTACTTCATAGTATAAAATAACATCCCACAGTCTATCCACATCCAAAATTATCTTATCGTCATTGTCTATAAACAATGTTAAAGCCACGTAAAATTTACAATACAATAGCGATTCTACGGAGGGCGGGGCATGGTAAGGGGGGTAATTACTACCCCGCCCAAAAAAATGAATAAGGTGTAAAAGCTGGTAGCGTCTACATACAAGAATCGAACATAGATGTTAAATATTTAAAGATAAAGATCACTGCACACACATTAGTTGTTCTTTAACTATACCATCTTTCCCAGACAACTGGAGTAATATTCCGATCCAAATATGTATTCTCTGTCAATATTAATAATTGTGCTTTAAATTTGCCATGTTTGTTTCTGCAAAATGCAAATATTTTAACCAAAATTACAAAAAGCGTCTTTGCTACCGACTCGTATCAACTCGCAGCAAAACGAAACTAATGGCGATGTTCAGGTAGTGGGACTGCTATACTGCCATCGCGCCCTCTATGGTATATATTTGTTTAATGTTTAAAAAACAAAACATTTATTAGCTTCATATATCTTAAATTCAACGTTAGAAGTGAGATCTAGGAAAAACATTATAAAAATAACCATATATTGATGGTATTATTTTTAATATTAGTGAAATTATGGTTTCTTTAATGCTGGTTTCTTAACGTTATTAAGAAATATATTTTTGGTAATGCTTCTACATTAAATTTTCGTTAGGATTTTCTATATGTTTTTTAATGTGAAAAGTTGACTTAATTTTAACACAAATTTGTGTTAGAAAAAAAAAATTTCAACATCTATTTAACGTTTTTACGATTTTGTGCTTAGTGAAACCCCTTCCAGGGGTAAAGTTTACCCCTATATTTTGAATAGGGAAAGTCAGTCGAGTGATAATTTGTTTTAAAGGTCTCTCAAATGTCTTTACAGCCGTGTAAAATCCATAGATTCGTATCTGAGATATTTTTCTCCAAAATTCTAAATTTACCGTGGAAGAATGAATATTGGAGTTAAATATTGCATTTAAAATACGACATATTTTTATAAAATTTTGAAAACCGAATCTAACCGAATGCCAACCGTGATTAGTGAGTACTGCTCAGTAGCCCAGTCATTTAAGGTGAAAAAACCCTGAAACACATCCTCACATGTTCTTCGTCAAAATCCTCATTAAGCTTCGCTAGATATAAGGCCCCAAATGTTTTAAAGATCAGTTTTTTTCTCGAAAGCTTATAACTTTAAAAAAACAGGTGAAGATAGATAAAATACGCAAAATCATTAGTTCTATAACGCAAAATTAAGAGAAATACCTAAAATTTAAAAAAATTGATTAAAAAAAATTCTAATTTTATTTTTTTCCTACCCTGTACTTGTTTTAATAGTAAATAATCTTAAGCTTGATCCCCACTTGTACAAAACACCATGTGGTCAAATTTAGTTTTTGTTTCTTTAACGTTAAACAAGTAACAGTTAGGCCAGTAGCCAATAATAATAAAAAAATATGTTTGTACAATTAGGCAATCTACGAGAAAAAAGCGTACATAAAAAAGTTCAACATTTGGGCACACTTTTATTATATTTGAAATTGCAGCTAAACTGCTATTGATAACAAAAATAATGTTTCACTAAACTTTGATGAAACAAAAGGGTTTAAACAAAATAAGTATACCCTTAGTTTTTTAAGGGTTTGAAATTATAAACATAGGTATATAAAGTTTTACCGAAGAGTCATTGTATCTTGATTTTTCCCCAAATATATATTTAAACTAAAAGCTTTAGTTTCTAAGATATATACAAAAAAAATTATTCATGTATATATATATAGCCTGGTTTTTGTCAGCCCTGGCAAATAATCATGACATAAAAATCTGAAAAGTGCATATTTGAGTGAGTATTTCTTAAAACGTTATGTAAGTACCTAAGTGTTTAAAATTTTCGGCCTTTAATAAACCACTCTTATGTTCCATTTATTTTGCCTAAACCGCTTTGTCACATTTAAGTTTAGTCAAACACAGTAATTTTCCAAAAAAGCTGAAAACTACCTTTTATTACTACAATGAAAACCTAACCTTATTTTGATCCAGGGATTGAGTGGAATTACTGCTTCTTCTAAGTTCATATTATATTGTGTAAGAACCTCTCTTTCGCTCGTTCCACACTCTTCTTTAGATCCTATCTTTTAAGGCCTTATATATGTCCATTTTACATTTTATATGTCTCATGAGATTAAAAAGATCCTAAAATTGTGACTTAGGTATACTAAATTTATTTACAAGGAATCGAAATAAATAGAATAACTTTAAAAAAACACCGCCAAGAAAATTGAACGTATATTATATACACGGATTTTTTTTAAAAGGTATTAGTAGCCTTCGTGGGTTATTTCTTACGTTTTAAATTTGAATAAAATAAGTTGGTCCAGTGATACTTTGGTTTAAAGATAACTGGAATATTTTGAAAATTATTGATTCTTTTTCGAAACATATACCTCAAATTTTCAAGTTTAACATGGACTCATAAAATTAAAATTAAATCAGAAAAATATAACATTCTGATTTAATTATTCGTAGTAGTAGTAGAAAAAGTTTCACTAGACTCATTTTCCCTATTCAAAATATAGAAGTAAAGTTGACCCCTCGAAGGAAGTGCGTGGTAAAAAAAATTCGACAGGGTTTTTCCAAATTAGTACGTTAAATACCCGAAAAAGCTTAGAAAGAAACAGTTAAACCTTTTAAAAAAACAGCCTGTATGTCTACCTAATCATAACTGTCCTTCTGTTAATTAATACTAAGAAGTATTAAGTAGAATTTAAGAAAATTACCTTCACTAGTTAGGAAAACAAACATTTGGCCAGCACAATGCTTCAGCAGATATTTAAACTTATAATTATCACCGTGAACATTATTAGAGAAAGTAAAGAAATATCGACGAGTCTATAGATTTTCCAAAAATGCTCAATATTCTTATAAATAAAAAGCTAGGAGTACAGTAAAATGTGGTCAATAGAAACATTTTTGAACACGATTGTTTAAACAGTTAAAAGCAATGATCTTAGAGAAGATAGTAATTAGCCATTAGCTAATGTTTTTTAAATTAAAGTTTTTTTTTAATATAAAAAAGTGACAATTTTCTATTCACCTTTAAATGAAGTGAACATATTAATTTAGACCAAAATTATTCAGTTGCTATTCACCCCATTTTACCGCATTTGTTGATTATTGCTTAATTTATCTAAGCCCACCATCTCTTTCAAATTTACTACTACTACTATGTCGGTTTAGAACGTTTTTCTATTCTCGACCTCCTTCGATCCTGACAATCATCTTCTGTCAAATTCTTTTGACTCATTGATTTTTGGATTAACTGTTGCCATTCAAGTTTAGGACGCCCTCTTTTTCTGCGCCCTATTGGTTGCCATTCTAGGACCTGCTTTGGTAATCTTTCGTCGTTCATCCGTTGTACATGGCCGTACCATATCAGTTGCCTTTTAGTGATGTCATCCGTTAGCTTCCCTCGATTCCCATTATTTCTTTTATGATCTCATTTCTTATGTGATCTATTCTAGATATTCTTATTGATCTTCTAATTGCATCCATTTCGACACTTTCCATTTTTGTTTTGTATTTTTCTGTTACGCGACAAGTCTCTATTCCATAAAACAGTGTGCTTTTCACCATTGTTTCATATATGTTAAATTTTACATTCTTTTTTATCTCTCTGCTCCATAAAATGGTTTTAAGACATCCAATAACCTTTCTTGCTTTTACTATTCTTTTTTCCAATTCTTTACAGTCTGTTCCTGTCTTATCAAAGGTGACACCCAAGTATACATACTCATTGCATGGAGTTATTGTTTGTCCATTTTCTAGTACTAACTCACTGGATTCCTTTTCAATAGATAAGTATTGTCTACGTTCACTGTTCATTCCCACTTTTGGTATACTTCTGTTAACTTTCTCATCATATACTTCATGTCTTCTTTATAATTAGTCACAATTACTTGGTCGTCAGCAAACTGTAGTGTGTATATGGTAAATCGGTCGTTAAGTTGTATTTCCATGCCGTGCACTTTACGTTTCCACTTTTTTAGAGCTACTGCGATATATATTTTAAAAAGAGTTGGAGAGATACAAAATCTCTAGCCTTTTGTTACCAGGAATTCTTTTGGAAGTCGATTTCCAATTTTAATTTTAGATTTTGACCCTTTGCTTTGCTCTAACACTGTCCATAATTTTTCTACTGGACCGGTATCATATGCTTTTTGTAGGTCCACAAAGGTAACATGAGTCTCTATATTTCTGGCGCTCATTTTCTCAATTACTTGTTTAAGACAAAAAACCTTATCACTACAAGATCTACCTGCACGAAAGCCACTTTGCTCTGCTTCTTCTTGTTCATAAAAATCATTCTCTATTAGATCTTTAAGAATTACATTATTGCTTAATTTATCTAAGCCCACCATCTCTTTCAAATTTGCTTTCCACAAAATAAACTCAGACATACTTTGACTTTTTTACAAATAACCACCCTTGTTCCGCAGTTAAAACGCATACTGAAATTTAATTGCATTCCTTAAACGCCCCCAGGAAAAAACACTAATTAAGTTTAAGAAAATTGTTACTAAAGGGTAGGTATTATGCAACGCAACAAAATAAATAAAAAATAAAGATGCAGCTGCTGCATCTTTCATCAAAAGTGCAGCAGGTAATTAAAAAGTCAAATTTTAAGAGCAATTGTTGAGACTGTATTTTTGACGGTCTGTGAAGTAATAAAGTGGTTACCAATGAGTACACACCTCTTTTTTTACCTGTGTTGAGGTGCATGTCTCATTTCAAGAGGGAGAGAGAGCTACTACCGTGCAAAAAGTTGTTAATCGCGTAAACATTTCTGCTGGCAACACTGAAATTCTTTAAAAGTATTGTAGTGTATTAACACTAATTATGAAAATAATTGTCAGGAAACGTAACTTAATGTTTACACAAGTGTCCTCAAATAGGCCACTTTCTCACTTCAGCTTATCTTAAGTTTTAACTTAAGTAGTAACTCGACTTAAGTTATAAATTTACTTTCTGATCTTGAACTTATTCGTTTCTTAACTTAAGTTGCAAAATCTCTGGCAACGCTGCAGAAATCAAATTTCAAACGTCAATTAATGATGTTTCTGACGGAAAGCAGCAGATATTGTCTTTGGAATTTCTTTTGTTTATAATTTAAATAAAGTATTTTTAAACAACTGGTATTTTGATGTGTGTACAGCGTGTTCTATTTTCGATGGGATTAAATGGGAAACTCGGTTATTATTAAAGATATTGATTTTCTGATTGTACCTTACCGTGCTCATTTTTTGATTTATTCCTATTTTGATTGGTTTCATGCTATTATTATCTTAAAATGATAAAACTTTAATATTTATTTGATTTAAGGTAAAAAAAAATATTTAATATTTTTTAAAAAATTTTAGTTTGAACCTGGAAATTTCCAACGTAAATATAAATTAAAAATTGCAAGACACACCAGTTGAACGATTTTTAGTTTTTGAGACGTTAATTAAAAGATTTATAAATAAAGTAAAAACCGTTAAAAAGGTACAAAAATAATATCATATTAATTATTTGATGGTAGCAAAGCAACTCATGAAAATCACTTTAACATGGAAAAACAAAAGTGTGGAACTGACATTGTCATTTTACTTGTCACTTTTGTGAATAGCTCACTCAAACTTATTCTAAAATGGCCAGAAATCGACCATATCCAGATTTTGAAAAATGTAATATGTTTGACTGCTTTATTCAAGCAACAAAATCCCAATATTTAAACGGCAGAAATATTTTTATGCAAAATACGCAAAAAAAAATTACTCAAAAATATCTTACACATAATGGCAATCAGTTTGAGCATTTATATCATTAAAGAAAAATTAGTTATTATTTTTTGTATTTGTCGTAGACTTTGTTTCAAATAAATCTTTAAATTAAAGTAAAACAATTTTAATTTGCTAAGTATGAAAAGAGTTAAACTAAAAATCATTCAACTAGCAATTTGTAATTTATATTTATGTTGGAAATTTCCAGGTTCGGGCTAAAATTTTTTTAAAAATATTAAATATTTTTTTTTAACCTTAAAACAAAAAAATATTAAATTTTTATTATTTTGTTATAATAAAGAGCATGAAACCAATCAAAATAGTAATAAAAAAAATCCAGGTCCGTATTTAATTTTTTTATGATAAATACAATATCTCAAAAACTAAACAATATTTAAAAAAATTGACAACGTCATTTTTTTTTTCTAAAAAAGTTGCTATTAAAGGGTTTTTACAGAATAAAAATATCTTGTAAAATAAGCGAGATATAAGGGATTATTAAAAATGCAATTTTTTCAAACACTCCCTGTATTAGCGAAACTACGGGGTATAGAAAAAATCTGATTACATCATTTTTAAAGGCTCAAAAAATGAGCACGGTAAGGTGCAATCAGAAAATCAATATCTTTAATAATAACCGAGTTTCCCATTTAATCCCATCGAAAATGGGGCACGCTGTACAGTCCCATTTACCCTGGGAAAGCGAGTCGTTGCACAAAAGTCTAATTCGGATTTGGAAATTCTTTTATTTTTTTTTAAATAAGTTTCAAAAATTAATTTTTAAAAAACAAAGAATTTTTTTTTAGAAATTTTTTTTCCAGTGATTTTCAGATACAATGCTCATGGCTAACCGTTTTTTAAGACATCCGGGGCTACGAATTTTGAAACAACAATCCAAAACATAAATAAGTAGCAACAATTTTTCGTAACTAAGCGGGCATAGAAAGATTTTGTTTCTCTTGTATTTTTCCGTGGGCAGCTCGAAAGCTATACCCCCACGTTGGTCCAAGATCTAATGGACACCTATTAAGTGTTGACAGTTAACTGTTTCTTCCTTAAGGGACTCTTCAGAACACCGCATTGCATTGTCAATGTGACACTTTTGTAAAGCTACAGAGACGGTATATGAATCTCGTCTTACGATATTGGTAAGAGAAATGAATAAATATAAAAGGAACTACCAGAGTAAACATAAAAGGCAGGCAGATGAAACGAAAAACAGTACCCATGACCGTGACATAATTCGTCCCTCAGGTCGGGTCAATGCATATTGCATTTTGTCCACCTTCGCAACGTTTTATGTCGAGTTAGCGGAACGTGAGCCAAAGTTTGTAGTATTTTTCTCTATAGCTGTACAAAAGTGTCTGTCACATTGATTATGCCGTATTCTGAAGAGAAAGAACAAAACAGTTAACTGTCAACACTTGAGATGTCCATTAGATCTTGGACCCCCGTGGGTGTACAGCTTTCGAGCTGTCCACGGAAAAATACAAGAAAAACAAAATCTTTATATGCCCGCTAAGCCACGAAATATTGTTGTTTTTTCTGTATACAGGGATACTAAACTTCACGTTTATAAATAAGTTGTGCGAAAAAAAGGAAACTAAAAAATAATAAAATGGACAAGGAAAGAAGGAAATTAAATTAAAATTTTCATGATTTGCTCATTGGCTGTGTGGGTTTGAAATACTTATTACACAAAACGTATTTAAATGCCGTCAGATTTAATAATAATAAAATGATTAATATATCTAAAAGGCCTAACACAGTACGACAAGAGCTTGAAGGATTTTAGCATTCAAGAATTACGCATGTTAAATGATGATCATTTTTATTCTTGGAAAATGGCGGTCTCCGTCCGTATGAAAACACTGGGTTATTAATACGTTTTTCAATTCAAAAGAGATAAATCTGACACATTTGCATAAAACGATGCCATATGAAATTATCGTAGTCGCCGGGCTTTATATTAATGAATCGAAAAATGCTTTCATTACTCTGGAACTAATCAACACAATAAAGCTATTGATTCCAAAACAATCAATCGAGCCCTATACCAATAACTTTCTGTAGGGTGTTTCAACTCAATTCTTTATTTAAGAAATCACGAGTGCGTGAGACAAAGTATATGAAGGTAGATTATCTAAGTGTCTGTTGACAATTACCCCTCGTCCCCACCCCTGGATTTATGTAGGGTAGGAAAACCAATAAGACTAAAATGGCCAAATTTTCAAAATTCATATTTAAAAAAATATACAGTTTATCAACAAAAGCACCGAGTTGCGGTATGCCATCGAGATGCGAAAAAACCAAACCCTAAATAAAGATCGGAAAAACGTCATTTAGCGAATTCCAGGGTAGGTAATCACATAGGACCGAAATGGCCAAACTTTGAAAACTCATATTTCAGAAACTATACAGTTTGTCAACAAAAGCACCGAGTTGCAGTATGGTGGGGCCATAAGGATGCGAAAAAATTACACCATAAATTAAGGTTCGGAAAAACGTCATTTAGCGAATTTTAGGTTAAGGAATCCTATAGAACCAAAATGAACAAACTTTAAAAATTCATATTTTACAAACTATACAGTTTATCAACAAAAGCATCGAGTTGCAGTATAATGGGGTCATAGAGATGCGAAAAACCACACCCTAAGTTAAAATTCGAAAAAGTCATTTAGCAAAAAGTGAGGAATCCCATAAGACAAAAATGACCAGGCTTTGAAAATTCATATTTTAAATACTATACAGTTTGTCAACAAAAGCACCGAGTTGCAGTATGGTGAGGCCATAAAGATGCGAAAAAACTACACGTTGAGTTAGGGTTCCGAGAAACGTCATTTAGCGATATGAGGGTAGGGAATCCCATAAGGCCAAAATGACCAAACTTTGAAAATTCATATTTCAAAAACTATACAGTTTATTAACAAAAGCACCGAGTTGCAGTATGGTGGGGCCATAGAGATGCGAAAAAACCACACCTTGCGTTAAGATTCAAAAAAATGTCATTTAGCAAATTTTAGGCAAACTTTGAAAATTCATATTTTAAAAACTATACAGTTTATCAATCAAAAGCACCGAGCTGCAGTATAATGGGGCCACAGAGATGCGAAACAACCACACCTTGCGTTAAGATTCGAAAAAAATGTCATTTAGCAAATTTTATGGTAAGAAATTCCATAAGACCAAAATGACCAAACTTTGAAAATTCATATTTCAAAAACTATACAATTTATCAACAAGAGCACCGAGTTACCATATGATGGGGCAATAGAGATGCGAAAAAACTACACCTTGAGTTAAGGTTCCGAGAAATGTCATTTAGCGAATTTGAGGGTAGGGAATCCCATAAGGCCAAAATAGCCAAACTTTGAAAATTCGTATTTTAAAAACTATAGAGTTTATCAACAAAAGCACCGAGTTGCAGTATGGTGGGGCCATAGAGATGCGAAAAAACCACACCCTAAGTTAAGATTCGGAAAAACGTCATTTAGCCAATTTTAGGGTAGGCTATCCCATGAGACCAGAATGGCCAAACTTTGAAAATTCATTTTTTAAAAACTATGCAGTTTATCAACAAAAGCACCGAGTTGCAGTATGGTGAGGCCATAGAGATGCGAAAAAACCACACCTTGCGTTAAGATTCAAAAAAATGTCATTTAGCAAATTTTAGGCAAACTTTGAAAATTTATATTTTAAAAACTATACTACATACGGAGTTCGGTGCCAGCTGGAAGCAAAATTGGCCGACAATATTAGGCTACCTATAAAATGAATGAAAATATTGAATTGTCTTTAAGCCCTTATGGCTTTATGTGTTTTCAATTAAGGCAGTACACCTTCCTGACAATATATCAGAATAATATCTGATAAGCACGCAAATATAGCCCAACCAAACTATTCTGATAACAAACAAGGTCAAAATATTCAAAAGAAAATATATTTTTTTCAATTTTAAATTTATTCTCAGTATATATACTTATTTAGTTATTTGAAAAAGAATATTGTTATGTTTAAACGAAATGTATTATAGTCTAAACTGGAGACATTATGTTTGAAAGAAAGAAAGAAGAAATTTTATTTTTTAGAAGTAAAACGATACAACTGATTTAAAATAATAATTTCTACTCAGAGGATATTTTCGTTATTTTTTAGACTGTTACTAGATTGAATTAATACTTTTGTTTTGATAGTTTCAACAAGTGACAAAAAATGGTAAACCGGTCTTTTTCTAAGCAAGTTGTGAGTAAGTTTTCGTAGAAAATCTTGGGAAATGATTCAAGATATCCCTGTTTCACACAACGGCGCTATATTTGCGGCAAGCTAGTACTTATACGTGTCCGGAATTTTAAATCTACTTCGCCCACATAAGTTCTCGATTGACGGCTATCAAAAGTCATCTGCAATACTATTTTGAGCGGAATAATAATCAATAAAGCTTTAGAGTTTTCTCAGGAATGCTGTGTAGTAACATTGCCCTAAAAACGTAAATATGAGGAATATGCTAAAAAATTTCAGACACGTAAATCGCATTTGAATACAATCTCGAACGAAATACGTGTAAACATAAACTAAGTGTAACCTAACCGTGGTCAATTGATCGAAAACGTATCCTAACCAGGGCGAGCCAGGGCAGATGATGATGATGAATCATATGTGAGTGCTAGTGCCCCAGGTTTTTTCGCAAACTCTTTTGCACGTCCATAAGGATAGAGTGGCCTTGCGGGTTACCTTTTCCAAATGGGCATTCCAGGTAAGAGTTCTGCAATGGAATTCTTTCACCATTAAGCTCCGGAGGATTCAGGAAATCTAGCTTCCTTTTATGGGTGAACGGTATAATAACTGTTTTGCTGGGATTTACATCTGTTCCCTGTCAGACCAGTCTTTTACCGTGTCTATTACTTCTTGTGTCTTCTCAGAGATTTCACTCTCTGAAATGTCTCTAATAATTGCTCCTACGTCATTTGCGTATCCCAATACCTCTACATCCAGCGATTCCAATATGGCAAGAAAATCATCGTTAAGTAGAGACCACAGGAATGGAGCAGCTCTAAAACTTACCTTATCTCGAAGTTACGAGTTTTCTCAATCACTCGATTGAGAAAACTGATGAATCCCATGATGGTGGATTTTATTCCTCGGACGCACGCTGATTCAAAGAGGGAATTGGGTAGTGCATTGTTAAATGCTCCTGCTATATCAAGAAAAATGCCCTTTGCGACGCACGGAGGTTTAAATGTAGAAATTACGGGGACATTCGACTTTTTTTTGAAATAAACGAAATTATTCTGTTTTATAATGATTTTAGGAAAAATTACAGTGATTGTGAAGACTATTTAGATTTTTACCTTTACACTTAATACATAAGTAGCACAGTTATAAAGGATGTGGTACCATTAACATGAGAAAAAATGTCTCGGTTAAATTAGCTGGAATTTAGGTGTCATCTAGATCTTGGTTCTGTTAAGAACATATAAAAAAATTTCCCCTTTCTTTTGAGTTATTTTTAAGACACAGGCTGTCCAGAAATTGACGATATTTCCATTTTTTAAAGATTTTTATACCTAGATGGGTAATGAGAATTTTTTTCAGCAAATGTGATATAGCTCATCAAACTAATTTTTTATTTTCATTTTGTTGACCACAATTTTTTGCACTCCAAACAATAATACTTATAAAAACATAATATTCCCTGAGAACAAGTTTATCCCTTACTGTCCCCGTAATTTTTACATTTACACCTTTGTGCGTTGTTCCGTGTTGCTGGAAGGTGCTCTGGCATTTGGCTTTATAAACATGCTCATTAAGTCAGATAACAACAACTTTTTTATTCCTTTTGCAACTTTTCCAATAAAAAGCAATTTTTGAAGAAAACCACAATATTTTGTCGGCTATCAGATCTTTATCGTCTCTAGGAAAGCACTGTTTGACAAAGTCGACCATCTTTTGCCTCGCAACTGACGAATTAGCAATAGCAACCATACCATTTTCATAAAGAAAATCAAATAACTGTTTTCGAGTTGTTCCAGGAGCTGTACCTATAGCGAGAAAAAAAATAATATTTTACAACATCGAAAACAATCGACCACAATTTTGATATAAATGAACGTTTTTATTTTTATTAGCTTCATCCTCATTTTTATCGCTTTTACTTTGGGCAAAAAAAATTCACTGATATTAGTTCAAAGTGGGGGTTTATTCGGCCTTTAAAACTGTATATTTTATCTTTATATTATACCATCAAGTTAAGAACTTAATGTCCCCGTAATTTTTTTATTCAGACCTCTATGCGACGCCTTTGGCATCGAGGGTTTCCTTGATTTTTCCAACAAAGTTGTTTAAATCTATTTTTTCTAGACTTTCCTGCTTGGTATGCATATTGGTTTGCATTGAGCGGGTGGGTCATTAAGGCACCACCTCTGATATGTGCGTCTATTAAACATAAAAGAGGTGAGGCTTCTGGGCCGAATTGATTTTGGACTATTATCTCCCCGACCAGCCTTAGGTATGTAAACTACCTTAACTTTAGTCAAGCTGATTGGAATATAATTGTATGCTAGGCTAGCCCTATACAGTTTCACCAGGTAAGGTAACTAGCACTTCCAGGCATTTTTGTACTAGCGATGTGTATGTCCGATGTCGACGGTTGAGCTAACACCGATTTCGACCTCCCAAAAAGAGGAAAGCGGAGCTATAGTTTAAAAAAAGAATATAGGAGTGGAGTAATGTCCTTACGTATATTATAATCTAATCGCCTTCTTTTTCTACGGCCACAGTTGACGCAGTTAGCAGCGCCCTCCACCGGTAGATGACTGAACCATTTCTATACTTTACGGTTTCTACATTTTATATCTTGATAAATTACTTTTTGACTTCAGTTTTCTACGTTTAATTTTTCGTTCAATTACATTTTCTTTGCTTTATCATTTCTACTAAATACTTTTTACAAATTTTGTTTCTGTAACTTGCTTTTCTATAAATTATGCGCACCCAGAAAGTACAGACGATTGGTAAAGGTCTCCCAAATCTAAGCAAACGTAGAAAAAAAGTATTAAAATGAAAACAAGTTTTTGTGGCTAATCGGGCAAAAAGAAGGTTTTGTTGCCCTCATATTTTTCCGTGGGTAGCTCGAAAGCTTAACCTCACGGGGGTACAAGATCTAATAGACACAGTTAACCTTATGGGACTCCTCAGAACACCGCTTGGTCAATGTGACACCCTTGCGAAGTCAATCAGACAGTTTTGTCTCTCATCTACCGAGATACTAGAGAAAATAGAACAAGAGCAGGCGAGTATAAAGTGCTATATATATATATATATATGTATATATATATATATATATATATATATATATATATATATATATATATGTATATATATATATCGATCGATGAAAAGATCGATTGCAAAGAAAAAGGAACCAGCGGCGTAGCGTGCCTGACGGGGCGGGGGGGTTGACAGATAGGGCGGCCATCAAAAGCTTGCGACCAGAAACAAAAAAAAAGGTCATCATGTTTTTACTTTCCAATCTTGCGACCAAAAAAAAATTAAGCTTTGGGCGCTTCGAGCACCCCTGGGGCGCCAGTACCATCGGGGCGGGGGGGGGGGCGACAAACCATCCGTTACCTACGACAGCACTTCTGTCTTTTAGGCCAAAGCAACGTTGATTATTGATTAGCGTTTTTACCCACCTTCAGTTTCCATGAATTTTTTTTTCATGGCTAATCGGGTAAAAAGAATTTTTTGTTTTTTTCATATTTTTCCGTGGGTAGCTCGAAAGCTTAACATTCAAATTCAGCAGAAAATATTTTTGTGTTACAGTATCTAAAAATGTTGAGCCTTATAAAGAAAACTAAGTAAATAAATTTGTAGAGAAAATAAGGGTCGTATTTTGTTAAGGTTTTTTTAACGATACGTGGGTTGAAACTGAATGCTTTCCACTCTCGGATGGAGCGAAGCAACCATATGGTTTGATTTTATGTAACACTTTAACTTATTTAAAGGCCGCTATTTTATTACGGAATTCGTTTATTTTACCTTTAGCCGGCGAGAGTGGCGCTATAATTTTCCACTCCAGCGTACCTAACCAACAATAGAAGCTAAACAGCGATATTTTAAAATAATAAATTTTTCTTTTTCTACTATTTATGTGCCTCGGGTTAATATACTACGTTAAGGTCAAAATTGTAAAATACACAAGGTTCTTTAAATAAATAATGCTGGGTTTATATAGAAAATTAGATAATAAATACGAACGCATAAAATACGAAATATTAGTAACCGAAAAAGCTTTATGGGAGATTATACTACTAACTAGAGACAATAGGGCTGTTATAGTGCCAGGTTATATTTTGATAGTTTTACATTGTAAGCAGACAGTTGGTGTTTTAAAATTAACATGACAAAGTCGAATTTAAAAATAGAGAATTATTCTGACAGTTTCACATTGAAAACCGGCAGTTGTCTTTCAAAATTGACAAACCAAAGTTGAGTTTATTTTCCATTAATAAAGGAAGGCAGTATTTATTCCGGTTCGTATAGTAAACAAAGGCCGTATATTAAAAGATTACAGCTGATCTAACAATGAAAGGTTTCAAAATACTACTATTACTATTATGGCGGTTTAGAACATTTTTCTACGTTGTCCGACGCCTATTCTCCATCTCCTTCGATCCTGACAATCATCTTCTGTCAGATTTTTCTGACTCATTGATCTTGGATGGACCGTTGCCATTCTAGTTTAGGACGCCTTCTTCTGCGCCCTATTGGTTGCCATTCTAGGACCTGCTTTAGTAATCTTTCGTCGTTCATCAATTGTACATGGCCGTACTATATCAGTTGCCTTTTAATGATGTCATCCGTTTTACTTCCCTTGATTCCTATTATTTCTTTTACGATCTCATTTCTCATGTGATCTGTTCTAGATGTTCTCATTGATCTTCTTATTGCATCCATTTTGACACTTTCCATTTTTGTTTTGTATTTTTCTGTTATGCGACAAGTCTCTATTCCATACAACAACGTGTTTTTTACCATTGTTTCATATATTAAATTTTACATTCTTTTTATCTCTCTGCCCCATAAAATACTGTTAAGACATCCAATAACCTATAGCTTTTAGTATTCTTTTTTCCAGTTCTTTACACTCTGTTCCTGTCTTATCAAATCTAACAACCAAGTATATATACTTATTGCATGGAGATATTACTTGCAAAATACTACCTGGCTTTATTCGAATAATTCTGTATTAAGTGCTTTATTTACCTTTAATAAAGGAAGGTTTATTCCGTTTCTTATAGTAAACTAACAAAAGCCTTAGATTGAATTGAAAGATCACAGCTGTTCTGGTTTTTTTATATATTTAAGACACAACAAAAATTAAAAATCGGAGCCGCGTCAGCAAAACGAAACGAGCGGTTGGTCACCTTACTACCTATTAACCGATAAAAAAAACTGTGGGCGTTGCCCGCCGCGGATTCTGGTTTCGAATTCTATAGCGACATGTCGTCCTCTCTTTCTATATTTTGCAATTAGCAGGCAATAAAACATATCGCTATGGAATTCTACAGTGTACAGAATGCCGGTCCAGCGTACAGACAAGGATTGTTGAAGCAATTTTTGTTTTTAGTTACCTGTGTCTACTCGATATGCAGCGGGGTAAAGGCGTCTGTTGGTTGTCATAAAAACGTCGCATGCTTTGGCGAGGCAAACGATCGGGTGTTGCACCTGCGTACATTATTGAAATAGTGTCCGGTTACCGACGTATTGTTTACATTCGATTCTGATTTGATTTTTATTTTAATTATGTTCCCTATGTATACCATTTCACTGCAAATTACAACCCTTTTTCAATCTATAGCGACGATTAATATCACAATATGGAACCCCACAGATTGATGGAAATATTATTTGAGAATTGAAGCATCTTCAAGGAAGCTTATAAGCTGTTGCGCTTAATAGTGACTATTCGATCCACTAGTGTTCCGGTATAGCGCAGCTTTTTATGTCTCAAACGTATTAAAACTTTCTATCGAAAAAAAACTGTTAAATGAATTAATGGTTTCACAGCCATTTTAACATGACACTATATACAAGTTCGAAAATTTAAAGGATAGACGAATTGGCCTCAGATACAAGCAGTAAAATTTAAATTAAATAACAATTGCATCATCGTGAACCCACTACATACCTGATTTTGCTGATTTTACAGAATTTAGGTAAGTTCCGAAAGCAGGAAAACTATAAGATCAATTAAAAAAGAAACATGCAGAGATATCATTTCACCAATACCAGACAAAGAATGGGATGAGCATTTTAAAAAACTTTTAAGAATTCAAGGAAGACGCAAGAGACAATATAATTAGAACGATGGGATCTCCAGTACCCCTCACAATCTCTGAGGTCAAAAACGTGTGCACAACCTTAAAAAGCGGTAAATCTGCCGGTCCCGGAAATATCCCAGCCGAACTTATTAAATATGGCACTGAAGAACTGTTTTGGAGATTACGGAATCTTTTCCAAAAATATTTAAATGGTACTGTAGCACCAACTGAGTGGAAAACGTCATATATATCCACAATACACAAAAAAGGAAGGAAAGATATATGTGACAATTATAGAGGTATATCTGTGACTAGTACGCTAAGCAGAATATACGGTAAAATAATAAGAAATAAAGTGGAGAGCGAATATAAAGACATGGAGGCAGAAGAACAAGCTGGTTTCAGGGCGGGTAGATCGACTTCAGATCATCTCTTTTATATAACCCAAGTTATTGAAAAGAGAATGGCATACGGACAAGAGCTGCATCTGCTTTACGTCGATTTGCAGAAGGCATATGATAGTATACCTCTAAATCTACTTTGGAAAGCGTTGGAAAACACAAACATAAGCGTACAACTAATTAAGGCCATCAAAGAGTTATACCGCAATAGTAAGGCAAAAGTTAAAATAAAAGCAAAACTAACCAAAGGCTTTCAAGTAAATAAAGGTCTTAAACAAGGTTGCTGTATCTCCCCTACGCTCTTCAAGATATACTTGGAAAAAGTCCTTAAAGTATGGAAGAGAAAATGCCAAAACATGGGAATTCCGTTGGACGAAACCACCTTGTATACTTTATGTTTCGCCGATGATCAGATAGTAGTGGCTCAGGATTATGACGACCTCGAATATATGACACGAAAACTAACAGAAGAGTAAAATAAGTGGGGACTAGAGGTTAATCTCAATAAGACAGAGTATATGTGTATCGGTGGAATGAAACAGGATCTAATCTTAAATACCGGGCAGCGAATTCAGTCCTGTGATGAGTATAAATACTTAGGTCTAAAAATTACAGCTGACGGAACACTAGACAAAGCTATAAAAGATCGAAACGTACAAGGAAGAAAAGCAATAACTTTATTAAATGGAATAGTTTGGGACCAAAGTATATCAAAACATAACAAAAAGCTTATATATAACACCAATGTAAAAAGTATTATTACATACGGCTCAGAAGTATGGCCAATCAAGGATAGAACAGAAAAAATGCTTTCCTCTACGGAGATGGACTATTGGAAAAGAGCAGCAGGGAAATCAAAAAGAGAAAGAGTTACAAATCAAAGAATAAGAGAAATGATGACAGTGGGTGAACGTACTTTAGTGGATGATATAAGAACAAAACAGCTAGTGTGGTACGGACATGTACAAAGAATGAATGATGAAAGACTACCTAATCAAATACTACAATGGAAACCAACTGGCCGAAGAAAACGAGGACGGCCAAGGAGAAGCTAGAGAGAAGGAATAGACAGTGAAATAAGAATAAGAGGCCTAGATGATGAATTATGGGCAAACAGAAACAAGTGGAGATTGGGTATCGGAAGACGTAGAACGTTGTGAAACCGATAAATATATATATACAGTGAAAACTCTCTTTGCGGACACCACTATTAAGCGGACACTCCCTTTAGGCGGACAAATTTTTTGGAACCATGCTTTCGCCTATTTCTTTACATGTAAAATTCACTCCTATAACCGGACACTCTAATAACCGGACTAGGACAATTTTTTTTGGTTAAAAAACTCTGAAACCTCCCTTAACCGGACGTGAACCTCTGACATCGGGCCGGACCGCTGCACGACATGGGCATAATTATTATGTAATATGTTGGCAACAATGCACTCTGCAGCCGGGTAATTACCTCTGTCGGTTTTAATGCGGAGACTAAATACTTCTGTCGTATTTGCAACATTATTTTATTCGACTGAACTGCTGTGTTTATTTTTATTGTGCAGTTGGGTAGTAATAGATCTCTTTAAAATGGCGTCTAGTATAAAAAAATCTTAGTTTTCGTGAAAAAATGGAAGTTGTTAACGTTTCGGTGAAGGAACATCTATCAGCACGAAAGGTCGGCGAAAAATTTAATATCGGAAAATCTCAAGCAGCGGAAATTGTTAATAAATATATATCAAAATTTCACAATTCTCTCTCTTAAGCGGACACCTCCAATAACCGGACAAAGTCGACGGAACCGTGAGTGTCCGCTTATAGGAGGTTTCATTGTATATATGTAAGTTCTTTCTAGAATAGGTATTTACAGTGTTAGCATATTGTCATATTTTGTGTGTATAAAAAATGGGAAGAGGGAAACCGTGCGTCAACTATTGCAAAAGTCATCAGCCGCCACTGTTATGCTAGTTTTTTTTACAAAATACAATTTTTGTTCACCTTATTATATGTTTTATTATTATCTATAAACTTGTTACAAAACAGTTGAGCTGTTAAAAACTGCAAACAATATTTAACACAGTAAAATTCGAAATGTTTTTTAAAAGCAATAAAAGTTGGTTTTGGGTCTTTTTGAATAAAGTTACACTTACTTCAGAAACGTGAAAAGCGCGATTTCTCGATTTTTTTTATCAAAGGATGCATTTCTCGAATAAAATGCTATCAAAACGTGAAGTTCATATTTTCATCTATTTGATGTCTGCGCCTATAATATGATTCAGATACTCTACTGGGCTAGGAATTTGTAAAAGCCGTAATATTTGATATAAAAGATATGCAAAATTATTGTTATTTTCTCTATTTTAGTAAACTAGCAAAGACCTTATATTAAATTGATAGTGCCTGGCATTATTTCAGCCTAGCTTGATTGAAGTCCTAAAATCACTTTGGGCACTTTAATTGGGATATGTTTAGATCAGATTTAACACATTTGTGTCTGTCCTAGTTCCTGAGACGTTTTTCTGACTTTTGTCTCCAAGATTTAATAGGTTTTCCTGGCTTTTTTCCAGTTTAGAAAAAAAATTTGGTGGTTTTCCTTATTATAAGTTTTTTGTTATCCATAAACTCACCATTAAATTGAACTTTTTGCTCGGTTTAAGCGTTACAAACCAGTTGATCTGTCAAAAACTGCAAACAATTTTTTAATTTAACACAGTAAAATTCGAAATGTTTTTTTAAAAGCAATAAAAGTTGGTTTTGGGTCTTTTTGAATAAAGTTACTCTTACTTCAGAAACGTGAAAAGCGCGATTCCTCGTAATTTTTTTTATTAAAGGATGCATTTCTCGAATAAAATGCTATCAAAACGTGAAGTTCGTATTTTCATCTATTTGATGTCTGCGCCTATAATATGATTCAAATACTCTACTGGGCTGGGAATTTGTAAAAGCCCGTTATATTTTATATAAAAGATATGCAAAATTATTGTTAAAGAAAATTCTTGCGCCAGCCAGACTCCTTTTTGAAACGGTGAAACGGTATGCAAAGAAAAAATAATAAGAAATGTCTTATTTGGCACATAAACGCCTTTTCTCTATTTGTTTCAGAAGATTTTATGACATCATCAAATAATTTCGCGTTATATGGAAAGTATGCAACAATAATCAAGTTTTTAGCATCAGCACCTGCTGCAAACATAATATGCAGGCCACACCCTGTAAAAAACTAGCTTCAGAAGTAGATTATTTCTCCTATCAGTAATTATCTTTTTTGTAAGTCAAGGCGGATTTACGCCCGTAAGCAATTAAACAAACAAGTATAAGCACGTTATGACTGAAAATCTTTTATGCAAATGTCAATTGTCCCTTATGTTCGCGACAATGACATTTGTACGAATTGTATTCTGTCAAAACGTATTGTTCGGCCAGAAGAAAATGAGGCACAAATGAGATGACTTTAATTAGCGTTATCTTACTCCGTCCAGTGGCGTGTTATAATTTTTTAATTCATCATTATTGGGCACAGTACTTATGTATTGGAAACGAATCAAGTGAATTAGAACTAGACAATGGACAAACAATATCTCCATGCAATGAGTATGTATACTTGGGTGTCACATTTGATAAGACAGGAACAGACTGTAAAGAACTGGAAAAAAGAATAGTAAAAGCAAAAAAGGTTATTGGTTGTCTTAACAGTATTTTGTGGAGCAGAGATAAAAAAGAATGTAAAATTTAACATATATGAAACAATGGTGAAAAGCACGCTGTTGTATGGAATAGAGACTTGTCGCGTAACAGAAAAATACAAAGCAAAAATGGAAAGTGTCAAAATGGATGCAATAAGAAGATCAATGAGAATATCTAGAACAGATTATATAAGAAATGAGATCATAAAAGAAAGAATGGGAATCGAGAGAAGCATAACGGATGATATCACTAAAAGACAACTAATATGGTACGGTCATGTACAACGGATGAGCGACGAAAGATTACCAAAGCAGGTCCTAGAATGGCAACCGATAGGGCACAGAAAAAGAGGGCGTCCTAAACTGGAATTACGGAAGATGATTGTCAGGATCGAAGGAGGTGGAGAATAGGCGTCGGACAACGTAGAAAAACGTTCTAAATCGACATAGGAGTAGTAGTATTACTAGGTATTAATTTAATATTTTACTGCTCCTAAGCCTTTTTTTTCTGGAAAATTTCATACCTTATTTTTCTTAAAAAGAAATATTTTTTCAAAACTTTTATGTTTATTATATTATATATATACCTACCTATTTCATTGGGTAGGTGCGTACAAATCTAGAAACGTAAAAAATATCAATTGACTTTCAAAAAAGTGCAAAAATCCAAAACCATTCGTTATATCTTTAAAATTGGAACTCCACATAGTTTTATAAAAAAATTAAAAAAGTGTAAATGATACGCCACTGTTTCTTTTTGAATTTTAGAATGTGCCTTGTCATCCTGTTTCAGCCCAGAATTGTGAACGGGCCGTACTCTAATTCAGCCAGCGGTAACAATAGAAATCCAATAGATGGGTCTGAATTATGAACGGACTGGAGTCGATTTCGTTAAACGTACCAGACGAGTACCGTGTTTTCTTGTAATATAAAATTTTTTTCATGGTAAATTTGCTAAAAATGAAGATCACCCATAAAACAAAAGTGCTGTAAACAGTACTTGCTTGCCTGATTACTTACCAAAAAAATCCGGCCTTAGGTTGTTTAGAGAAAACACAAGGTCTTTCAAAAACAACAGTGCAGAACAATGCAGTGTTCAACATTTTTCCACTATCAAAATAAAAGCTTTAAGTAGCTAAAACGAACATGTGGCATCTAACAAGTTAAATATTTATTTAAAATAATCCACGGGGTGTTTAAATAAGGAGCTCCTACGGCTCAAGACATTAAACGTGACATTCCTGTTTTTGTTACACATACATTAAGAATTTCCAATGTTGTGTCATGGTCGTACTAAGTATTTACCACATCTTTAGCTTCTTGAATTCTTTTTGTCCGTTAGTTAAATAATTTATATAATATGTATTTTGCTTTGCATCGCTGACTATTGATGGAAACATAGGTTTTTTATTCATATGGATATTTTGAAGGTTTATTTATTGCACTAATATTTGTTTTATCAAATATTTTTCTATAGGATAATGAATTGTAAAAAACGTAAATTTTATATTCAAACAAGTTTTCGTGGCTATTCGGGTAAAAAGAAGTTTTTGTTTCTCACATATCGAAAGCGCAACATCACGGGGGTCCAAGATCTAATGGACACCTAATAAGTGTTGACAGTTAACTGTTTCGTCGTTATGGAACTCCTCAGAACACTGCTTGGTCAATGTGACACCCCTGCTAAGTTAACCAAACCATTTCGTCTCTCATCCTACGTCTATAGTAAGAAAACCTTCGCAAGAACCGCCATCTACCGAGATACGAGAGAAACTAAAACAAGAGCAGGCGAGTATAAACTGCTCTATATATCGATCGATGAAAAAATCGATGGCAAAGAAAAGGAAACCATTCGTGACCTACAACAGCACTTTTGCCTTTCAGGTCAGATCAACGCTGATTAGCGTTTTTACCCACCATTAGACGTGAGCGTCAATCAGTCGAATTTTTAAGCTAAATAATACTAACAAACATACTAAAATTTAGGGCAGGTTACTAACAAAAGATATTGTTGTGTTCCTTTAACAAAATGACATAATTTTTAACTAAAGAGTAGTTATGTTTTTTATAAATCAATGTCTAACTTTTGTTGCCGATTTTTTTAACTGATACAAATCAACTTGGCAAATAACAAACGACGCTGAGAAGCTAATGTAGTACAAAGCCGTTTATTAACTGATCACGCAGTTATTTCAAGCAGTGAAAACAGCAATTGCAGTTGGTTAAACTAATTTAATAAATGAACCACTACATAGCTGTTAACCTGCCTGGTTTTATGTAATTGTTATGATATTTATGACAGTGAGGCACTCATAAATTTTAGCGGGTGAACGCTGAACTATAACTCATTGGACTTACTAGCACGATAATTTATATAATATTTTTGCAGCCCTAGTATAAACGTATAAATTTTCGCAATTAGAGGAAAGACGGGTAAGGTGAACCTAAGGAAAAAATTCATAAATACTATAACATATTTAACTATTTATCTAGTTAAAATAATACACAACCTAAAAATTAGTAAAGTTACAAACTTTAATGAATACAAAATAAAACTCTGTTGCAATTTATATATTATTACACTGACTTTTTTTATTACCTATAAAACAAACAAGACCCAAAATATTAAATTAAAACTTTAACTTACAAAAAAAAACTGCAAAATATTGTTCATATAGAAAAATCTTATGTTTCTTTAATGACAATTAATTTAGAGGTTTTAGTTTAAGTTCAATAAAACTTAGAATGTGACTACCGACTTGTTTCCTTAACTTTTGTGTTTTTATTAACGGTATTCCTTTTGGTGTTGCGACATTTGGTCCTTTGGGTAATGAAGCTAAACAATTATTCAATGAAATTAGTTATAAAATAAAACATCTAAATATGCACGTAGTTTCATTATCCAAAGGATTACTCTGGTGGTACAAAGGGGAATTGGTTCGGTTCGGTTCGGTTCGGTTCCGGCTTGGGACCATCCCTATTGAGCAAGGTTTGGATGAAACTTTTTATATTTAGATTTTTATACTTAATTTTAATAGTTACTGTTAATCTTTCTTTAATTTTTAATATTTTCGACAAGGTTTTATAGCTTATACAACGTCTCTAGATATTTATACTGTGTTTTCGATAGTTAGATCCCCAACAACGAGGTTTGGATTTTTAAGACATGTCTCCATAAGTGCACTCCAAAATTTTACTTTAAAAAATATTGTTACGGGTTCTCCACTCGCAATTGTTGAAAACGATACGTCAATTTATTTCGACAAATTATGTACAAAAACACGCACTTAAACTGACTAATAACTCGCTGATAATTCACTACTATAATCGGTCTATTAACTTCGTGTTAATATCTCACGACCACTACAATACGTTATCTGTGACTGACTCCTGGTGCGCGACCCCGGCTCTATATATAGGATCGTCCATCTCTCTCGAACTTTCCGGCAGCCTTCGACGTCCGGAAAGTTCCCGCACTACCGAGACCGCAAGTCACAGACAACGCAACTAAAACCTAGACTAAGAATACAACCTTAAGATAAATCGACCTAATACTACACTAAACCTAAATAAATTCCAATTATAAAATTTAAATAACTTAAATTTGTAACACTATCCTCCTCTTCAGGTTTGATCGTCTCGATCAACATTTCCCAGGTAAGGTTTTAGTCTGTCTAGATGAACAACTTTCATCTTGGACTTCGGGCTTCTCTGGATTCGGTAGAATACATCATTAATTCTCTTAACAACTTTATAAGGCCCTTCCCATGGTGGTGTCAACTTAGGTGATCTTCCTTTCTTGCGTTGAGGATTGTATAGCCAGACTTGATCATTCTCTTTGAACCCTGAAGAGTTTGCTTTCAGGTCATATCTCGCTTTCATGCGGTCACTGGCTATTTCTATTCGCTCTCTAACCACTTCATGGATATTGTGCAGCTTTTGCCTTAAACGTTCGACATAGTCATTAACCTCTAAGTGTGCTTCTTCAGGTGAACCAAACATGATATCACATGGTAAACGCAGTTCCCTACCAAACAGGATACTAGATGGAGTAGCTCCTGTCGTATTGTGAATGGCGGTTCTATAGGCCATCAAAAACAATGGAATATATTGGTCCCAATCTGTTTGGTGCCCATCAACAACTTTGCAAAGATGTTCTTCTATTGTTTTATTAAATCTTTCAACCATGCCATCTGACTGCGGATGTAAAGCAGTAGTCCGTGTTTTATGTATTCCTAAAAGGTCACAGAGATTCTGGAAGAGCTTTGATTCAAAGTTTCTTCCTTGATCTGAATGTAGTTCCAAAGGAATGCCAAATCGGCTGAAAACATCATTTACCAGAACTTCTGCAACTGTAGCGGCCTCTTGGTTAGGCAAAGCAAAAACTGATAATGGTATTGTTGTAGCTTTTCTATCCATCTCGCGACTTGCCCCTCAGGTTGTTTCATTTTCATGAGCCACTGTAACGCAGCATGATCCATTCTAATCAGAAACTCTTGTCCGTAGAGATATTTGTGAAAGTGATCTACGGATTTAACTATGGCTAGGAGCTCCTTTCTAGTAATACAATAATTTCTCTCTGGTTTGGATAGCTTCTTGCTGAAAAATTCGATGACCCGTTCTTCTCCATCTTGTACTTGGGAGAGTACTGCTCCTATGCCATCGTTGCTCGCATCAGTATCTAATATGAATTTTCCTTTTGGAATGGGATATGCAAGAATCGGACTAGAACATAATGCTGCTTTTAGTCTTCTAAATGCTTGGTCACATTCGGTATTCCATTTGTAAGAAGCTTTGTCTTCTGTAAGTCTATGTAATGGAGACGCTATTTTGGCGAATCCTTCTACAAGTCGTCTGTAGTATGTACACAGACCCAAAAAGCTTCTCAATTCATGTTTGTCACGAGGTTGAGGCCATTCTTTTATTGCTTGTAGCTTCTTTTCGTCGGTATGGATGCCTTCTCGGGAAACGACGTGACCCAGGAACTCAACTTTTTCTTGGAACAGAAAACATTTCTTCGAGTTTAAATTAAGATTTGCGTTCCTGATTCTTGAGAATACTTCTCGTAAATTATCTAGATGATCTTGAAATGATTTCCCCATTACTATGACATCATCCAAATAGACTAGACAGGTTTTCCAAGTAAGGCCTCGTAGAACGACTTCCATTAGTCTTTCAAATGTAGCTGGGGCATTGCACAGGCCAAATGCATCACATTAAACTGATAAAGTCCACTTCCAGCAGAGAATGCAGTCTTCTCTATATCTCTTTCAAAGATTCCTACTTGCCAATACCCACTTTTCAGGTCAAGAGTAGAAAACCAATATGATCCTGCCAACGTTGTTAATGTGTCGTCTATTCTTGGCAGTGGGTAACTATCTTTCTTGGTCACATCGTTAAGTTTCCTGTAGTCGACACAAAATCTAGTACTTCCATCCTTTTTAGTGACCAACACCACAGGAGATGACCAAGGACTTGATGACTCTTCAATAACACCGTCGCTGAGCATTTTATTAATGACATTGTGAACTTCTTCTTGCTTGGCCATTGGTAGTCTTCTTGGGGGTTGTCTTATCGGTTGGGCATCGCCAGTGTTGATAGCATGTTGAATAAGGTTTGTGCGTCCCGAACTACTCCTAGTTTCGAAGATATTACTTTGTTCTTCTATAAACTCTCTCGCTTTACTAAATTCTTCTGGAGTGAGATGTTGCCAAGTTGACTCAATTTGCTGCAGTACCTCCATTGGTAACTTGCTTGTATCCTCGGAAGTTGGCTCCTCACATCTTGTTACTTTCTGTACTGGTTCAAATAATGCTACCACTTCCCCTTATTAATTTTGACACTATTTGGGAAAATATTGGCGACTCTAATCGGGATGTCTTTATCGGTTTTGTTGTGTTTTGTTGGCTTATGAGTCCGACGCAGCTTGATGTTTTACTTTCTCCTCCCAAAAATTATGGTCTCACTGTTACCGACTAGTCTTGTTGTGCATACTGCCACCACCTTTATTGGTTCTTTATTGATGTGACTATTTGACAAAATGAACTCTTCGTTCCCAAATCTTAGGGTATTAAGTTTATTATCAAACGCTAATCCATGTTTACTTATCAGGTCCATTCCCAAAATAAATTCGTCTTCTATGTCTGCAACTAATACCGAGTGGCGAATCTTCAACCTCCCCAGCTGTAGGTCTATGTCTGTCTGCCCCAACACGTCGGCGGATTCTCCAGTCACAGTCTTAAGTGTTATTTTCTTTTCTGTTGGTCGAATTTTATATCTCGTTGCAATTTTGAACTTAAGCAATGATATGGCAGCACCAGTGTCTACTGTTATATTAACTTTTCTTCCATTAATAAGTCCGTCGATGTTAAGACTGTCAGCAGTATGTTTTAAGCTCTTGATAGAGTAAATTTTGGGGGCTTCTCTTCCATTAGTTAACACCCTCCTTTCCGTGTTGAAAAGTTTTACTTTTTCCTGATCTCTGCTATACTTTGTCCCGCTAGATGGTAGGCAAGACCTCATTTGGACACGACAATTGCGTTGAATGTGACCTGTAAGTCCGCATCTAAAACACTTTACATTTGGAGGGGATCGTCTGCCTTCTTTTAAAGAGTCAATCTTCTCTTTCAGTGATTGAAGAATTTGCCTTAGCGTCTTTGAGGGAACCTCTTGTTTATTGCTCATTTCTTCACCCTCGTGAATTGAAACAGCCCTTACTTTTGGCCTGGACATATTATTTGATGACTCGATTTCGAGGGCTCGAATCAACACTTCACTGCTGCTGTGGAAGCGTTCTCGACGAAGTAATTTTGCTAAGTCCGTGTCTCGCAAGCCGTTAATAAAGCGATCTACCGTGAAGGGATCTCTGTAATTTTCTGGCATTTCTGGGTAAGCCAAAAACATCAGCCTCCTGATATCCGCTTCATACTCTTGTAATGACTTCCCTGCTCTTTGTTGACGAACATTTAATTCTGACCAATGTAAATTTCGCAAGTGTTCGTCTCCATACCTTCTTTCTAATGCTGCCACTAAAACGTTATAATTCTGTTTTTGTTCGGCTGGAATCGACCGTAAAAGTCCCAGAGCAGGTTCTCGTAGAGCTACTAACAAGGCTCTAGCTTTTTCGTTATCGTCCCAACCATTTGCAGCAGCGGCAGCTTCAAACTGTTGTTTGTAGGTGGACCAGGAAGAAGTACCATCGAAATTTGGAGGTTTGATGTTTTGGTTGGAATTCACAACACATCCCTGAGCTTTTATTTTGTTGTGTTCTTTTTGGAGCTGTATAAGCTGTTTTGACACGTCCTGGAATTTTTCTTCCATGGTTTGAAAAACTTCTTCTATTACATTCTGTACCTTTTCTTCAACATTATGTACCTTTTCTTCTACATTTTGCAATTTATTTTGTACCTTTTGTTCCACACTATGCATTCTTTGAGTTATTTCTTCCTTAAGATCTTCGGTTGCAGTCTTAAACTCTTCTCTCAGCTGTTCGGAGTTGCTTTTTATTTGGTCAAAGTTTTCCTGCATGTCGTTCTGGTTTTGTGCGATGGTCTGTCTCATATCATTCTGATTTTGTTCAATAGTGTGTTTCATGTCGTCCATGGTGTGTTTCATATCGCCCTGGTTTTGTTCAATGGTCTGCTTCATGTCGTTCTGATTTTGTTCAATGGTCTGTCTTATATCGTTCTGGTTTTGAGCCATTTGAGCTGCTAGAGCCTGCATAATTTTAGTTAGATCTTCCATCTTTGCCGATCCTTGTCTAGTAAGCATCAACTTCCTGATAAATCACTTAAAATGTTTATTTTTTGGTCTATAAAGCTAATGTCGTAGTCGGTTTTTTTTTCAATATCTCCTGTGATTCTTAATTAGGACCTAATGGAATGTTCTAGAATATACTAGTAAATGTCACTCTTTCTGCTACTAGGCAATGTAGAAGTCACTTTTTTTGATTATCTCTTTTGGTTCTCGAATAGATCGTCGTAGAATGTTATGGAATATTCTAGAAATTCTTTCTAATTCTCACTATTTAAATAACTTAGCTAATGTCGAAGTCGGTTTTTGTATATCTCTTCTGGTTCTCGAATAGAACGTCGTAGAATGTTTTGGAATATTCTAGAAAATCTTGGTAATTCTTACTTTTGAAATAACTAAGCTACTGTCGAAGTCGGTATTTGTATATCTCTTCTAGTTTTTGAATAGAACGTCGTAGAATGTTATGGAATATTCTAGAAATTCTTTCTAATTCTTACTTTTAAAATAACTAAACTAATGTCGAAATCGGTATTTGTATATCTCTTCTAGTTTTTGAATAGAATGTTATGGAATCTTCTATAAATTCTTTTTAGTTCTTACTTTTGAAATTACTAAGCTAATGTCGAAGTCGCTTTTTGCAATAGAGCGTCGTAGAAAGTGATGGAATATTCTAGAAATTCTTTCTAATTCTTACTTTTTAACTAAGTTAATATCGAAGTCGATTCTTAAATATCTCTTTTGGTTTTTGAATAAATCAATATCGAACTTCTTCGAATATTCTGGAAAAATCACTTACTGTTTTTCTGTCCAATTGTCCTAGCCGGTGGTACTATGTAAGGATAGTCTTTGCACTATTTATTTCTTTTAATCCCACTTCTGACACCAATTGTTACGGGTTCTCCACAATAATTAAAACTCGCAATTGTTGAAAACGATACGTCAATTTATTTCGACAAATTATGTACAAAAACACGCACTTAAACTGACTAATAACTCGCTGATAATTCACTACTATAATCGGTCTATTAACTTCGTGTTAATATCTCACGACCACTACAATACGTTATCTGTGACTGACTCCTGGTGCGCGACCCCGGCCCTATATATAGGATCGTCCACCTCTCTCGAACTTTCCGGCAGCCTTCGACGTCCGGAAAGTTCCCGCACTACCGAGACCGCAAGTCACAGACAACGCAACTAAAACCTAGACTAAGAATACAACCTTAAGATAAATCGACCTAATACTACACTAAACCTAAATAAATTCCAATTATAAAATTTAAATAACTTAAATTTGTAACAATATTAAAATTTGATCATTCTTTAATTAATAATGTGCTCGTATGCAGAAATTGCAAGGATCGATACCGCCCGCACCCCTGTGATGTCTACCGCGTCAACGGTTAGCGTTGGCTGTTACAGCACCTCATGTTGTAACGTGTCATTTTTACGTTTAAGGCAAACGTTACATATTTGTTTTATTTACGTAAATAACCAAAACTATTCGATTCGGTTTTCTGTACACAAATTAAGGGTACTTTATAGAGTTAGGTTTTGAGGTTATATAGTGTCCAGAAAGTTAGCTTATAAAGGAGGCATTCCATCGAATTACTGTGGACACTGCGCACATCGTATTATTTGGGCATTCTAATTGGAGTTTGAGATCACAGGTTTCGGGAAAAATCACATAAAAACTTTCGATTGTTTTGTTTATCTGTAAAATTTCGTAATTCTACTTGACGTTCATGAAGGTAAACAGCTGTTCTGCTGGGGTATGGCGGCGTTGCCGCATCACAAATGGTTTCAGTAACAGGAAGAAAACATTTAGATGAACATTTCATTCGGTTATGTTTATTTTCGAGGATATTGGGACAATAATTTCTCTTCCGAACCTCATATCCTTCACGGATTAGCTAGTTTCGATTGCACGAAAACATATTTGGGTCCACGGTTTGACCAGGAACAACCGAGGCACTGCCCACTTTGATATCTTTATTAATTTGATAAGGAGAAGATAAAATAAATACGAGTTATGCACTTTTGTAAATGGGAGATAAACGAGGGATAAAAACCAGGACTAAAAGAATAAACAAAATCGTATTTTTATATTATATAAATTTATATATAATCATAGTTAAATAAATTTAATATCTAGCTCAGTTAGTCGGATCGAAGGGTTATGTAGGGCTAGCTAGTGGTGAGCAAACTTAACATCTGAACACTCTTGTGCCGAGTTTAAGCAGTAGTTCAATGTGTATTTTTAGGTTCAAGTTCAGAAACAACTTTATTAATGTAAAAATGTTTTACAAAGGTGGCGTCAAACTATATGAATCTTAGAGAAAACATATATAGAGAGCAAAGGAAACTTTTGACTAAAACTATAGCTAAAATACAACTAAAATTCTACACTTAGTATAGCTTTACTCATATGGGAATTGGTTGAGTGTTCGAATATTCCTGAGTTTGATGCATGCTCTGATCTCCAGTAATTGATTTTACAGTTGATGGTTTCAATGCTGAGCTTCTTATAGTCCGGCTGGTTATTTTCCTCCTACTTGCTATATTGGCGGGGGTCCGGTAGGCAAATGTTCGGTCTATGTATGGAGGGTGTCTCGATGTCCTTGTTATAAAAATTTCCAACCGCAGAAATAGATCCGACAACACCTCAATGTGCGTTTTAGGTATTTTCGATATCCCCTTGGTTGATGCTGGCCCTATAGACCGGTATCGAAGTGTTAGTGTATTTCATCATTGGTTAGTTTGAAAACCGCGGATTTTTTTCCAGGCTCGCAAACCGGAGCTAGGGATTTTTCGGCGGGAGCGTTTTTTTTATAAATGGATTTGCTTCCTTATTTGAATTTAACCGGGAAAATTAGGTTGGTACTGTCCCCACCAAATCTAGAAACGATTTCCGGCAACTTAATTTTTTTGTGTTCTTGACAAAGTGTTTTTTCTCTTTTTCTTAAAGAGTCGGCGGTGGGTCGACAACAGTTTCTGGGATCGCCATTGTTTTTTGGTTATTGGCACTGCAGCGATTGCAGGAGATACCCCAGAAACTGTAGAAGTGAGTCCGTCGTGAGGCGTATTCTCGTGGACGGCTCGTATCCTCTTTGAAAGGGGCTAAAAGGCGACCTACGCCATTCCTACGGAAAGAGCAGTGCCCTGTCCAATCCATCACTGGGACGGTTGTGCTGGACGCTGGTGTGAAGCCGGGTGTAGCCTTCTAACCCTGGGAAAGGGTTTTTATGCTCGGGGCAAGTATCCATCAACACTCGAGACCATGTGCTGCCCTTGCGTGATGTGCTAAGCGGGCACTAGGGGAGGCGCGGGCAAACCAGGACCGGAGTAACAAGAGGAATGTCAGAAAACACCACTTCCAGGTTTAATAAAACACCAAAGTAACAATTAAATAATTGCAGGACCAAGGTAGGAGCAAGCCTTTAGATATAATCATTTCATATGAATTTTCAACATAATTTAGATAATCTTTTCATATAAATTTTCAGTATAATTTAGACATTATCTTTCCATATACCTTTTCAATATAATTTTAACACTTCTTGTGAACGCAAGATAAAGCAATTTTGCGGCTTAATTAACTTAAGTTCTACTGTCAAATTGCTATTGAGTGTTATTCTGCCCCTAACTTGTTTACATCCATTTCATTTATTTATTTATTTTAATGTTTTTGGTATTTTATCCAACTTTACCATTAAAATGAACAAGATGAACTAAATTTTTGTGTTATTTGTACAACCCAATGACTAACTTTGCAGAGACAAAAGAGAGATGAGGTTATATTTTTTTGCGGTTTCCTTACGTTGTTTTACCTCATGGGGTAGATCTCGGACTGGGTTGCTGTCTATCTCATTCTACCCAACGTAGAATGATGACAGCAGATATTTGGTCCAGATCTCCCCTATGACAGAATAATTTTGGAAGTATTTTTTTTTTAACAATCATTTATATAAGTGAGCCTTACACTGCTGACTCAAATGTAGGTACACTGTGACCTGTTGGAAATGTGCATCTACCTATAAAGAACTTTCTATTTGTGTCATTTTGATTCATTTATTAATCTTTTAGAATTTTATTTTGTTTACTAGTCAATTTTTTTTTGGGTTTTTTAATTACACAAATACTCTGGAAGCCTCGGAAGTAGGTAGAGTTTCACTGTTTGGCTACAACGTTTGGGTTGAACTGTATTTTAATTAAGATCTTCTTTGTAAAACATTGATATTAAAACACTGTGGCGCTTAAAATTTTCTTATTTCTGAACCCCCCCTTCTCCACTGTATAAAAGTTACCGGGCATATCAATGTTTTACCTAGCTGAAAAATACAGTTCTGCTTCCAGATATTTGTTGATTATTCAGTAATTTTTTTTAGTGTCACAAATTGGCACAGCGTTATTGTTCTATTTACAGTGTCACAAAATGGCGGCAACTTCTTTTAGTTTGCCACAAATGTCACCCAACGCATTTTAATTGGCCACAATGTGCACTTTAAATTATTTCAAAAAAGGTCAGACGCCTTTATTTTCAATACAAAACGTGTTTGTGTCATTTTTTAATTATTTGCTCTACATTATATAATATATTGGCACATTTGATGGCACAAAAAGTTGCGCTTTGCACGTGCCGCAACTTTTTTTTGGATGCAGCCCCAAAGTTCTACACCACGCGCGGCCACTGATCGTAGGTTGTTTAACATATTGCTGGATTTGATTGAACGATTTTTGATTAAGGATGGTTAATCAAATATCTTTAACAACATTTTCTTTTTGCTTGAATTCTGGACGAAATCCTTATAGGCAATCGTGCTTATGCGTATCATCAATAAAGCGTATTAAATTTTATTCAAAATCAATACCTCTAAAATGTCCGTATTTAAAATAATAACCTGTCATTCCAAATCGAAAAAATGAAGAAAATTTCACGTTCTGGCATGTACGTGATGGTTATGACATGAAAAATCGGTAAATATATAAATTTACCAGTTTTTCTAGTATGAGAAGTAAAGAGTACCCTGCCCACTGCAGTTTGTTGGATTATAAGCACCATAGGCGTACGCAGCATGAAATTTAGGGGGGGGGGCACATGCAAAAAGTTAAAAATAAGATAAGAATTTCTTGAATTAAACGAAAAAAACCTTAACCTATTACAGTAAAGCGAAACGTCTGGGATCTTTATGAAATCTGCTTAAAACTCCTTCTTCAACATGTTTGTTTTTTTCTGAAACTAATTTCCGGTGTATACTCAGCATGCACAAACTACTTAATCTACCCCCTGTCATTATGGATCTTAAACAAGTTTTGACTCTGCATAGAGTACTAAAAGATCATTCTACGGTACTTGTTGTACATGGCAATGTTAGCAAAATATGTAGAGCCGTTTTGTTGATGGAAAAAAAACCGCTTGCTTTACAACTGCTATTTCCAAACTTTTTAACTCCTCTTTATTTTTTTTTGTCTTTTCACAAATTGTACCATTTCGAGTAATCTAGTTGTTGCACCAAGAAGGCGATATTATGTATACATTAAAAGTTCTAACTTAATTAATCGATTGTTTGGAAATAAGAAAATTATTAAATTATTTTCAACATTTAAGGGGGTGCAATTGTCCCTCCCTGCCCCTGCCCCTCACTGCATACGGTATGATACACTCATTGACGAGTTCAAAAAAATCTATAAATTGGAAATCTTAGCATAAAGAAAAATTTAATTATGGTAGGGTCAAGTAAGTTAAATACAAGACATAATATAATATACAGGTTGTTCAAAATTCGATGTTTTTGGAGGGTCTCAGATGTTTCTAGTGAAGACAAAAAACTGACTCGCTCGAAGCTCGCTTTTTGAGGGAAGCTTCATAGTTATGGAACTGCATTTTGAGTGAGCTGTTTTTAAGCTACTGCTCCATTTAAAGTGAAGACCGAAGTATCATCGGCACCGTACGATTGCACAGCGTCTAACAGGAATTGGGTCCTGTTTAGTCCTGTTGGGGGTCCTGTTGTAAAATTTGTAAAGCAGTGGTATAAGCTGATGACCTAAAGTTTTACACTTGACGTTTGCGAATTTTACCTCAACAAATAGGTGACGCAGGATTTTCCTCCCCCCAATTTTTATACATATATATATATATATATATATATATATATATATATATTAGGTAGTAGGTTCACGAATATGCAATTGCAATTTAATATAAATTTTACTGCTTGTATATGAGGCGAATTCATCCATCCTTTAAATTTGTGAACTTATTTATAATGTCATCGTAAAATGGCTGTAAAACCATTAAGTAATTTATTAGTTCTTTTTTATATAGAAATTCTTGATAAATTTGTCAGTCTCTCCTATAGTGTGGTAGTTTGCAGGTAGGTTTTAATATGTTTGAGACAAGAAAAGCTGCGCTCTACCGAAATACTAGTGAATGGTATGGTCACTATTTGGCACAACAGCTTATAAGGTTCCTTGAAGATATTTCTATTCTCAAATAAATAAAACCGAATCAGAACCGAATGTAAACAATACGCGGGTAACCGGACACCTGATTCATTGCCCTGCCAAAGCATGCGACGTTGTCATGACAACCAACAGCCGCCTTTATTCCCCGGCATATCGAGTAGACACAGGCGAACGAAAATCAAAAAATCTCTTTAACAGTGCTTAACTGTACGCCGGGCCTGCATTCTGTGCATTGTAGAATTCCGTAAAAATATAGAAAGAGAGGACGACATGACATGTCGCTATAGAATTCGACAATATAGGATCCGCAGTGGGGAACGCTTACGATTTTTTATCGTTTAAAGCCGCCACTGTCCATCATAACTTGGTGTTGTCCAGTTAAATACTCAATAACCGATTAGATACCCCCTTGACCCTTCATGCGGACGCTTTTGAAATACTAATGAATGGTTGGGTGCAGAAATTTTAACTGGTAATTCGAGATTAATGGTAAAAACTGTAATAGCTCTAATAAATTGACTGTCCATGCCCACAGCTCTTGAAATAACATGTTAACATGGAAAACAAACTGTAATTAGGCCTAATTGTTTATATAAATTGGCGCCGGTTTATTTAGGATTATTAAGTCAGATTAGAGTAAGTTGTTTGACATTCCATGACTTCCTAGCTGTTTGCTTGATTAAGTTATTACCATGATGACACGCTATTTTAAAGGGCTATTTCCTTGACATTATCATGGTCGTTATACGTCTTTTGTTTACTATTATCCGAGATATCCGAGTTGAATAGATATTTACTATATATAGTTCATATTTTTATTTGGTCATACTGTTGATATAGAAAACTATTTCGTTTGTCATTTTTAAAAAATTTTCAATCAAAATAAATTATTTACAAACCAAAATTTTATTACCCGTGAATTTAAAAATCAAAAAAGTTTTCGTGGCTAATCGGGCAAAAAGAAGTTTTTGTTTCTCTCATATTTTTCCGCGGGTAGCTCAAAAGTTTAACCTCACGGGGGCCCAAGATCTAATGGACACCTAATAAGTGTTGATAGTTAACTGTTTCGCCCTTATGGTACCTACTCCTCAGAATACTGCTTGGCCAATGCGTGTGAATGCGAAGTTATTCAGACAGTTTTTTCTCTCATTCTACCTCTATAGCGAGAAATATCTTGCAAGACGCGCTACCTACCGGGATACGAGAGAAACTAGAAGTAACTGCTGTCTTTCAGGCGAGATCAATGCTGATTAACGTTTTTACCCACCCTCAGACATAAGCGTCAATTAGCGGAATTTCCAAGCCAAATATTACTAACAAACGAACAATAAATTATTTAGGTAAAAAAGGCTAATAATAACCGAAAAACCGATAAACCAATGTTAACTAAATTCGACACAAAAATTTTGCGATACCTTGCGATAAGTTCATTCAATTTTAGGGGTGATGAGGGGCTCCAAGAGGGGAGTACGGAGTTCAAAAATCACAGTAGCAACCAAAATGAGGTGTTCAAAGTTAGATTAGGAATGACAATTCCAACAATATTTGTCATAACGTTAAAGTTCGATAGAGTTTTCGACATATGATTTTTTTAAAAATCATACCTTACGAACCAAAGCAGCTAGCGAAATACGATTTTCACATTTAGATTGGGAATTGCATTGTTAACAAAATGTGTCACAGCTCTTGCAGTCACAGGTTTTGAAAGTTTATGCATATCTCAGAAATGAAAGCAGCTAGAATAACGTACTTTTCACAAAATGATGAAGCTGTCCGTGGCTCCTGACACCATTTTCTTTTTGAGCAAATACCTATGTATCAGCTACATAAAAATACCTTTGATTTTCGTATTTTTAGGCGCACAACTAACCCAGACATTTAGGATTTTTCATTCGTTGGGCGAGTTTTAAATGTAATTTAGGACTACCCTTTCATTCATGTCGGTGGCCGTGTCGGATGAGACTGGATATCTCGTGAGAGTTTGTAACACAATCTCTCAGTCGGTAGGCAAAAGGACCGGATACTAGAATACACGGTTTGTGGTTTTAAAGGTTGCCAAGGTACCCATATTCTTCTATGTATTTTCTCTTCTCTTACATTTCATCTCTGTTAAGGTAAGTAAGATGATGTAGGAAACTAGTTACTTACGGGTACGGAATTCAAGTATCCAAGTCATTGAGAATAAGGCGTTTTGTATCCCAAGTATACATAAGTCGTTGACTAAACTGTTTCAACGTTGTGTCTAAACGTTGACGTTGAGTCAAGCTCGACCCTGTTTTCAACCAATTTGGTGGATGATTTTCTGGTCGGGTAAACCTCGTGAGGGTTGTGCCGTAATGACAAAATACATATTGACTGCTAACTAATTTACCAGAAAGTTTTTGTAATGCTTTTAAGAATTTATGCAACACTTTATTTATCCACTAAAAGCTTTTCTACCAACATTTTATAAACGCATCAAACTCGGTGCAACTCCATTTTGACGTTATCATTGCTGTAAAGTGTCTCAAGATATATATTTGTTTTATATGATATATGGAGTTTGATTTGCCCATGAAAATAAAGAAAGTTTTCGCATATCGATAATTGTTCAAACCTTAGTCAAGCCCACGACTGCGGTAGAAAACGTTGAGATTTAATAGGAAATTTAGTACAAATTTTGGACCGGAATACTGTTTTGTAAACGTTGTTATCACAACTAAAAATATGCCTCAAATATTTGGTTTAAAAGAAAATGTCGCGAACATTTGCGTGGATCACTTTTAGCAGGGTAAGCGTTGAAAAATCGTAGGTTAGTCGATGTGGGCATAGTCGATCAAACAACCCATCAAATCTTTTACACAACGCATACGAGGTAGATAGTACTTCCTTAGAGGCATCTCGGCCTTAGTGTCGGCACCGTTAACAAACGAAAAAAAAACACTCTATATAAACAAAGTAATATTTTTAGCATAATCACTTTCTTTCCGATGCCTACACATGTGCAAAATAGAGCATAGAGAAATTGAACTTCGGATATTGATCTTTTTATAATTGACAAGTAGAGCGGGTGTAGGGCTTCCGCAGGTTTATTATATAAGGTTGATCCAGGCATCGGATCGGGGCAGGTGCTTCTGGCATCCACGAAATGCTGACAGGTAATCTCTGGGCAGAGGATTTTAGGATATAGGCGTCATATCGACACTCTTATTACGTATTAAGCACTCTTAGACCTTGATATTATTACAGTCAAGGTTCAATAAAGGTACAACAGCGATGTCATCAGTGGCGACTGCAGGGGTGCAACTAGCAGGGCTATTTTGGATGGGCTCAAACACCAAGTCTAAAACCTACAGAAATCGAAAAATATTACTTTAGGAGTGGGGTGTGTGATGGCTTAACACACTTCAAAATAAACAAAAAATTGCTAAAAAATTCGAAAAAAGTCGCGGCGCAGGCAAAAATTAAGGAAAAGTAAGTACCTTTTGGAAAAAGGAACGCCACAGAAGAAAACTTAATAAAAACGAAAGTTTTAGAAAATTAAAATAATTTATAGGAAAAAAGGCTAAAACTAAGTATGTAGGTACTTTTCGAGAAAAAAATGGCGCCGCAAAAGAAAATTTTTGTTATGTCAAAAAACCACCGGAAAACTAAAAACAGGCGTCGCAGATGGAAATTTTGGAAAAAATAGGTAGGTTCTTACTTTAAAAAAAAATGGTGGCGTCTTTTTATAATGTTGTTTTTTGTTTCAACGGATGTACTATGCTCCAAGGACGTAACGAGTTTTAAAAGAGAATAGACACTTATTGGAACAAAATCTGACCTTATTTTAAAATCGACCGTAAGGTGACAGATTTACATATAAAAAGCAGCTGCTTTCCTTCAAAATTCGGCCTTTGTGTATTTAAGAACCGGATTCATTAGTGCGACTTTATTTCTAAATTTGGCTTTGGTATGTCCATTTTAAGAGGTCAGCTGTCAGAATAAAGTCGACTCTAAAATAAAGTCAGGTTTTATTCCAATAAGTCCCTATAACGTTTGTATTGGTGTTTATAATGTACCCCTTCCCTTCGCAGCAGGCGAAAATTTCAGAATGAGTCAGCAGTTTTGGTAAAAACGCCACAGAAGAACATAGTTGCAGAAAACAAAAGTTTCAGGAAATTAAAATAATAGGCTTAAACTAGGTAGGTGTACTTTTTCAAAAAAATGGCGGTGCAAAAGAAAATGTTTGTTATGTCAAAAAATTACTGGAAAACTGAAAAAACAATTGCGCTGCAGCCAAATTTTTGGAAAAATTGGCAACAAATTAAAATATAAAATAAAAACAAACAATACAAAAATGTACAATTTTAAAACCTAAAACAGACAGACGAAAGTTTTCTTTTCATAAATACAAAAGTTACAGGACTTCCTAAATTCAGACTTTTTTAAAGCCCCCCGTTGTGTAGAAGCGGCTTAATATACCTATTTAAAATTTGGTTTTTATATTTAAGCTTGTCTTGAAAAGTGAGCCTCGCAATTTAGGATCAGTTTTTTCTTTTTTTTTTCTCTCCCATAAAAACACCTGAAATCCACAAAAATATTGAATTTGGGATACCCTGGAGAACCTTCGACCACAAAAATATTGTAGCTTTTCAAGTTCTATTTTGCCTCTGCCCTAATATTACGGCTTTTATGTTTCCATCTCCCATGTTTGATTCCACCTCAAATTCCTCTTGATTTTCAAGTGCTTTTTATGCTACTCTTCCTGTATTTGACGTGATAACCGCCTCGCCATTTCTGACCTATAGGTAAAATTTTACAGATATATATCGTTATTGTTAATTATTAAGGAATTCTAACCTATTTTCTATATATCTACAGTAGGAGAATTGCTAGGGGCTTTCGTTAAGTTTCCCAGCATGTGAGGGGACGCTATTGCTTTCTAATGCACGGTTAGATAGGCTTTCTCTCTCTAACGCATAATCCATACGGCAGAGAAATCTGAATTTGGGGATAAAATAGCTGCCGCATTAAAATTTTGGTGATTTTTATTTGGGTTGTTTTTTCCTACAAACAAGGTTTTTTTTGGGGTATATACCCTTACCTTTAAGCAGTGAATTTTACACTACAAACTAATTGTCCTCTATTAGATTAGATTAAAGTTTACATACCGTGAACTTTTTTATAATTCGTAACATATAAAAATAAGTTTCTTAAATATTTCGTATAGTTTAATTGTGATTCACAATAAATTTAAACATGTTTTTTATGAGTCGTCTTCTGCGAAATCATCGGGCAAAAATCAGGTCGCGCCCTTTTCAATAAAAATTAAATTTTAAGACCGCGAAAGTCATTTTATAGGGGTTGATTTTAAAGTTGTCGCCTAATAAAAAGGCCGTGTTTACAGCATGGTCGTAAAAAATCGCCCATCCAATTTATATTGCCATTTAAATTTGCAAGAATACGCATTTATTATAGAGTCATGTGCTAAAAATCTGTGTAATGAAAAAGGTTTCATCTACCAGTAGCGTAGCTAAATTTTATGTTTTAGAATTTTAATTTAATGTGCGATTTTTTACTATATCAATTAAATAATAACGAGACTTTACTATATTATATTCACTATACTTCCCACTGGCGAGGAAAGTAAAAAATACAATAAAAAAGTTATATCGGCATAATTTATTATCCAATGAGATTTACCCTTTCCCACATATGTACGTCTATAATACTGATGAATTTGAAGAAAAATGAAGGTCATAAATATGAAAAATATCCGAGTATGTGTCTTTTTTCCGGAGTGGAGAAAGAGCTTTTATTGAAAAGGGTCCGGTGAGGTATTATAATGTGATAACTTCAAAAATAATGGACTCAATTTTTAGAGCAGAATTTTCGTTTTATAGACTGCATCTATCTTTTGAATAGGGGTTTTAGGTGAATTTAAAACATCCTTTTGTCTTTCAACGTTCACCTTGACATATTTCCAAAGACTTTATTTTTAAAGTTAAGATAAAAAACATTAAATGTCCAAATTTTTTAAATTACGCAATATTTTAAAAGCCCTTGAGACCAACTAAAGGCATGCTTTTTTCCAATCAATATATTTCTATCTAGAAAGCGACGCACAGTGCGGACTCCTGTGGGCAATATTCGAAAAACTGAGATTACATTTTAAAAGTTTTAATATTGCAAAAGTATAGATAAATGTCCAGTTTATCTGTAATCATAAGCTATTTTTTAGTCACACTTGCGAAAGGGAACAAAATAAATAGTTAGTCATTATTTTAAAAGAGGTACATAAAAATCGTATAAAATACCTATCAGAAAATTAATTTTACTGGTTCTGCATTTGAATATAAAAAAAATTTTCTTTAAGCATTACAGTGATATATATTTACGCTATTTATTTAAATAAAATTTTGTCAAATTGACGTCTCGCTTTTAAAATAATTTAATTAAAACTGTTATGCTTACAAAATTTTTTTTTAAATTTTATTAAGGATATAAAAAATTGCAAAGATTTGCAAGGTCTGGCATATATCCTAAATATTAGTCCAATGAATTAGCAAAAAGATAGCATAAATATTTTTTGCTACTGGCTGCTACTAAGGGTGCTGTATTTTTTTAAATAATATATTTCAATCCTAATAATTTATAACACATTGGTTACCACCCCGGTTGAGAGGCCTCACATCATCTACTGTTTAGGTATACCCTTAAAACCAGTCTTGCCGCCATTTGGGCAAATATAAAATTGTGACAGCTCTCACCAACGTCAAAAGCAAGGTGTCAAAAATGACACTAAATCTGGAGAAGATATGAGGCTTATTATTCGGTGATGTCGAGTGGTTATAGGCATGGGCGCACCCAGGAGGCCCGCCCCCCCCCCCTAAGCCTAAGATTTTTGTATATATTTTCCACATATTTCATGAATAAACACAAAAAATGACATGAAATACGAAATCATGAGGCCTCGGGCCCCCCCCAAGACATATTCCTGGGTGCGCTACTGTTATAGGTGATAATAAATTTTATGAAAATTCCCAAAATATTTATGGTACTAAGTCACCTTATACTACTGTGAGCAAAATGGAAAATTAAATATTTTAGAATCGCATCGGCCGTTTTTTGTCAATGGGAACGCACAAAAACAATAATTTGAGGTAGACAATAAAATTATAAAAATACTGCTATCAGTCTTAAAATATATATGCCAAAAATTATTCTGCTGTTTGTGTGGGCGAATATTTAAAAAATATAGTTTTTTTGCACTATGGAGATCAAAAGTGCGCTCTTTATCACAAATTTTAGGGATAAATAAAGTGACGTTCAAAGATAAAACGTAAAAATGGGAAGTCTGTTTTTCTTGCAAAATAATTTTAATAAAAACGGGGCCCAAAAATGACTAAAGTATCTTTTGAGCACTCGGCGAACTGTAGCTGCATACAATTTTTTCTTCTCGGGATAAAAGTGCCACTTAAGTCCCTAAGAAGATAATATACTATTTCATTACTTTTTTTTTACTTTTAGAACGCATAAGCATAAAACTTTTAGACTTGTTAAATGAGGCCACTCATTTAATTAACCACGAAAGTCTGAAGGTGTTAAATATTTTCAAAAAAATTCAACCCTTCTTGGGTTTAGAAGAATGTTCTGACGAAAATAATCAAATTCTAAATAAGGCATCATTAAATTTTTGCAAAAGTCTCAGTCTCAAATGGAAGCTATCGGGACGAAACAAAATTTATTTTCAAAACCGTTATTTCGAATGGTTAAATAAAGATATTATATCTGAGAAATTTTGTTATAAAAAGGATTCAGAAAAATCAAAAAATACAGATTCGGAAATAGAGGCCGTACCCGGACCGAGTCGTGGACGGCCTAAAACGGCTTTCCTGGAATCATCTGTAAGAACAAAGAGACTGAGGGTGCAATGTGTGGGTGTGTATGGTAAAAATAATTATTTTGTGGTTGCTAATTTAATTTTTCTGGAAGGGACTTAGCCCCCCCCCCAAGGCTTACTAACTACGCCCATGAATCCGAATAAAAAAAATAATTTTAGTTTAATTTCTAACACAAAAGTAAATTGATTTTTATTTTTAACGTAACTGTAGGTTAAACTGAATGTACTTTAATTTATTTTTTAAATATTTTAAATAAAATGACATATATATATATATATATATATATATATATATATATATATATATATATATATATATATATATATTTTAAAAAGTTTTACTTATTTTAACCTTTAGACTACCCTTTATCACATACCCTTTAAAAAAAATAACTTTTTTGAAAAACAACAAAGATATTGAATATTGTCCAAAAACCCTATTTTTGTCCGCACTGTGCGACGGCTCATGTCAATACAACATGGTAGTGCCAGAAATTTGAGTCAGTAAAAAAAAATTCGGGGTGTTGCGCCCAAATGTTTACCCACAAGTTATTAAGAACACATATCCACTCTTCTACGATGTTTGGGGTTCCTAGCTCTAATTTTTTAAAATTAACCCATGCCCACTTGAATTCCACCATGAAATGACTCAAAATTTATCAAAAAATTGTGCTGCAATAATTGAAATGTATTGTAAAATGCGTAAATAAAAACATCCATGCTCCACGCACAAAAACAATGCGAGTAATACGACTATGGCCTGTGCCAGGCACCAAATTTCTTTGATTTTTCCTATTTAAACAACGCTAAATTATCCAACATTGGCCCTATTTCTCTCGGAGCCGTCAGAAAAGTGGCACACAATCATTGGGCAGCGTGTCCTAAGCTGCTTTGGATTTTAGTGGCCCATTCATCTCGTCGTGTCGAGTTGGAGTGTGATCCATACAATTGCTCAGTGTTACGAAATTTTATATAATTAATAAACTTAAGATGTTTTAAAAATGAATAAGAAACGTGTTTTTGTCCTGGTACCGTCGCACTACCTCACGAGCCGCCACTGCCTCTAGCTATAAAAAATGATGACTCTTATTTTTAGATAGGGAAGGTAAGTGACGCTTTAAAGATTTTTTGAATTGAATTTTTTACAACGCTGGTATTATTTAAAAAATGTACTTATTCTTCTACTGCAATAATTATTCGCATTAGAAAATTCCCTCTTTCACTTTCAGGGGTAACTTATCTCTGAAATTAAAATACTGACCATAGCGCAAGTATCATCGGCTGGTTGGAAAAGTTTTTATTAACGTTTTAACGATTAGTTGTTTTAATTTTTACTGATCTGTTTTAAAGATATTTGCATTTGCTACTAAATGATGAAATCATAGTTATCACCATAAGACGCCGTAATTTTTTTTTAAGGAATCAAACATAAATATTAGGACACAAACGAAATACCAGAAACTAATGGTATAACCAGAAAAAGTCCCGCTTCTTTGGTTTGTCGTAGGAGGAAAATATTTCTTCTATTTTTGTAGGATCTCGAACAATAGTTGACAGTACTAAATTTACCACAACTGACACGGAATTACCTAATAATTTCCTTGATCTAGGAGGTGTTTGGGTGGTCTACAAGAAACGTCACATAATTTTCGTCGGGTTCAATACGAAATAATGAAACAATAATGAAGCTACAACCACAGTCTATTTTAGTTCTTACTTACTCAGTAGATACACCAATCTTATTAAACTAAGGATGTATGAATGTTCATACATTCTTAATTAAGCGATAGTTTAGGATCGAGTGTAGGGACTATCACTAGAGGCATACGAAGCTGACGACGGTTGGTCGTTGGGCTGGTGAGACATTTTTTTATACGTTATACGTCGAACAGGTGAACGTACAATGAACGTTGGTAAACTAATAGGGACCTTTTGCAGGCACTCCTTTAGGTAACTTTATCCTTTATGAATGCGACATTAAATAACAGATGTCACGTGATATTTGGGTGTCCAATTTTGACCTTTTCTGTCAAAACGACAACGAATTTTCGTTTTTTTCGCTGTTAGGCCGCCTTATTTGTGCTAAAAACAAATATGTTTTAACCTATAGGTCTACGCTGTTACCATAGCTATAGTGACCTATTACTGAGCAACGACCAAGTTTTATCCCAGAAACCACCTTCGTTTAGTTTCTACCATCAAGAAACCAACTACTACCACCTTTCCCTAGCTTCTACTACTAAAAATCACGTTTCCCTTACTTCTAAGATCAAAAAACCAATTACTACTACCTTGCCCTAGCTTCTGTCACCAAAAAAACAACTACTACCACCTTCGCTTAGTCTCTACCACTAAAAAATCAACCACTTCCTTATTTGGTTATAATTGTAGTAGTTAGTTTTGTGGTGGTAGAACCTAGACAAAGGTAGTGGTAGTTGGTTTTTGGCTGGTAGGAGCTAGGGCAAGGTGGTGGTAGTTGAGTTTTTGATGAAAGAAGCGAGGCAAGGGTGGTAGCAGTTGGGCTTTGGTGGTGGTAATAGTTGATTTTTTGCTCGTAGAAGCTAATGGAAGGTGTAGTGGTTTTGTGAGGGTAGAAGCTAGCTGCGACTGGTTTATTTGCGCAATCAAGCTATCAGATCTGCCCCTCATATCCACACAAAAAGGGTTAACGAAGCAATCTTAAAATTATGAATATATACGTGACAAATTTTCTAAAAAGAACTATCAAAAGCGAAACCACTGGTAAAGCATTATTATTTAAACTATGTCAGAACAGTTTAAAAACCTGTAGATTGTGGCCAATTGCTACATGTAGAGAAAAGAATGAATTACTGTCATACAAACAGTGACGCCTACTGTGAGTATCTCTTTTATTTTTAAATCCCGATTAGGCGTTAAGTTACCTGTGTTAAGGGTAACAATGGGTCATATGTCTCTAAAATAAGACTGGGGTGTGTGTATAACGAACCGAGACGTAATACGCTCTTACACCCACGATAAACTAAAACACAGTATATTCTTACGCAGGTTTGTCCCACTTCTCCGAATTATTGATTGTATAGTATTACAATTGCAGGTTCGATTCGGTTCAGTTCGGTTCGGTTCGGTTCGGTTCGGTTCGGTTCGGTTCGGAGTTGATTGGTTTCATCATGAAAGCGTGTAGTAAGAAAGGAAGTAGTCCTGTATTTCGCAAACGAAAGTCATCAGTATTGTGAAAATTTGTACGCTATATCTACTATTATACAACATGATTAAATACTATAAGGATCATGGAAAATTATTACTCTATGTAAGATAAGAATTACTGCATATGTATAAAATATGTAGTATGTAAGAAAAAAAGGATAGAAGTTTACACGTGGTTATGCCCATTATTTCAGGATAGTAAGACCCACAGCCAATATCTGTCCTCTGTGCGTCCCGGTAAAGTAGAGGGAGGTAATTTCATGGCTTGAGCTAGAATTTCGGTGAAAAACAAATACCTGCTTTTTACCTGTTACCTAACAGAATGACGAAAAACTTCGTGAAGACGAGAGGTGACAATGTATTCCCCTACGTTCCCTCTACCAGCCGAATACGGGTCTAAAACAACGAAAAATATTTCAAATCACCGCCCAAAATATATTTTTATCTCTCTTCTCTCTTACACACATTAGGCACAGAAGCAGTCTATGATCCCTGTTTCCATGTACAAGTAACACGAATTTAAAATAATTGCAATATTTATGTCGTTATTATACTGGATGTATTTTTCTGTGTATATTTAAATTTCAAGATTTTTGCCTGTGCACCTTGCAGTATGTCTGAGCTACCCCACGTACAAACAAATTTACCATTTTATGTGTTCGAGACCCATAAAGTGACCAAATATACTGGTAAAAAGCTCTTTTACATGCCGCAATTCCAGTAAAAGGTTTCTCTGTAAAGCAAATATCTCGGGATAAATTAGCCTTTGAACAAGTGTGGTCAGACTATTTAGTAACTTCTTCTATATTTCTTTTGACTTATTTATTTTTAACAATTCTGCAAAACTTTCCTTTTTCTTTTTTTAATACTTTGAAATGGTGTGTGAAAAAGCCTCGTGTGACTGCAAATGACCACACAGAAAAAAACTTATTGGATAAAATAAATATATATTTGAACCAGTATATATCTATGTTTAGTATAAGCCAGTCATAAGTAAAATTGAAAGAACTACAATAAATAATTAGTAGAAAATACAAAAATAGTTGATTCAATTACATATACGCTTCATTATGTTCTGCTACAGTTCAGCATAATAAAAATGCGAGAATTGCAAATTCAATTCAATCATAATTAGCTAAATACACAGGTACTTAAATCAGTTAAAAATGTCGTCACCTTTCTCACACAGAGAACTAACTAACAAAATTATGAAAATTGAAATATTTTGCGGTGTAACTGTTCCCATACAACTCTTTGTTCTCACGAAGTGGCACATCTTCATTAAAAATAGTTCAGCTTTGGTTAATAAAATCACTTTTGGTCTAACTGCAGAAACGGACATACTTACCCATTTTTCGTTTTTAGCTCTCCTGACGAATTTATATGAGCCATATAAAGTGGCAACCGGCGAGCTTTGCAACATTGAGGGGAAGATGGCGCTGATATAAATTCGTCTAGTACGCAATATTCAGGGACTACTAGTACGATTTACTTGCATGTGCGAGTTCCGAGGTTCATTTCTATCATATACATGCGATCATAGTAATTGTCTCTGAATATTTTGTACTAGACGAATTTATTTCAGCGCCATCTGCCCCTCAATGTGGCAAAGCTTGTCGGTTGCCACTCTATATGGGTCATATACTCATTGATGCTAGTTAGATCCCATCGTGAGAAAGGCGACGATGTAGGTCAAATAAACAATATATTGGCCTGATCATGATGGATTATTTTCAATGCACTCTTTAAAAGCTGCCCTACTTATTTTGAAACTGGTAAAAAAAATTGTTTCAGATTGTGTGTTCCATTGAAGCCCTCTGTATACTTGCGCAAGAGATTTCGCGATTGCGCGTACAAGGAAAATTAATTTGTTTTGCGTGAAAAAAGTAATGACCAGTAGGCAGAACTGAGAGATATCGTATCAAAAAAACGTCAATTAATTATCATATTATGCAAATATCTCCCTTGTATCAAGGTACTTACCGAGATAAGTTCACCTTAAGCCGTTTGGTGTGCTTAAAAATATTGCCGGTCACGCATATCTTCATTAATTATTTTGATACACATGCCAGTAATATAAATGTCACAACTTCCGAGAACGTAACAAAAATTTTAAAGACTAAAAATATTTTGAAAACTAAAAACGATACTGTTACACCTGAAAATACAAAGCTCATAAAGGCAGTTAACTTGTTAGATTATTCGCAAATGAAATTTCCAGTCATGTTTTTATTTAAGTATACAGGTTTAGAGTTAAAAAAAAACAAAACAATATTAACGAAAAACACCTAATAATAAAATAAACTATTAGCTTCGTGATAAGATCCCTGTCGAATACTATCATACGATTTTAAAGTCTAAATTAAATAAAGTGAACTGATCTACATTATAAATTCATTATAAAATATAGGTAGCTTCATGATAACATATGTAGGTTATACAAAACATTTAGCGTAACAACATATTAAAACAAATGGGACGTCAAGATTTAAAGATAAAATACTAACAGTTATTATAATTTAAAAGAATATTAAAAATAAAATACAAAAACATAAATTAAAGTGGGTACTTAAAAAGAAAACATATATATAAAATAGATATGTAGACATATCGGTAACACTTTATTTGACTAGAGTCGTTAGAGAAAAACAAAAAAAAGTATGGCAGCTAATGTAAACAACATAATTACAGTTATGGCAGAGGGAATAGTAATGGTAGCAAAGAATTTAGGATAAAGACAATATATGGGGTTGCGATTTGAGATTTACAAAGAATGAGAAAATAATTTGTCAAAGGTGTAGAACGCGTATTTAACCAATACATTTTTTAGTTGTTTTCTAAAACGTTTTTATGTCTGCTGGAAGATGATTAAACAGTTTGATGTTCATGAATTAGTGCTGTTGATTCCAGTATATGTTAGGGTTAAAATGTTAAAACTAATAAATAAAGGTCGACAAAAATCTCTTGGTGAGGCACCAGTTATAAAACGAACTGCTCGTTTCTGAACTATAAAATCAGATTTAAAAAGGTAATCTGAACAAGAACCGCAAAAAGGAAGTCCATTATAGCTAAGATGCGACTGAATAATAAATAAGATTTTGCAACAGAAATAATCAGATTCCGGGACACAGCCCGCACACATAAGGAACCATAAGAATGTTTTCTGTAAAGAGAAATTATATGTGATAGGGTTATTTCTAAAAACAAGGATGCTGATGAACTTACTGAAATGGGATCAAGAACGTGGCCAAAACCACATCGTAATAGCACTTTTAAAGATATTTTAAAAACTAAATAAAATAATAGTCGCAAATGCAAAATACAGAAAGCCACAAAGCTTGGAAGTACTGTCTGCTATTAAATCCCAAGGGCACTAGGTAGATGGCAAGACATAACAAGGTTCAGCTTCTTTGGGTTCTAGGGCATAAGGATATTTATAAAACCCACGAGGTTTAAGAACATTTAAAGTGCTTCGAAGAGGCGTTGATTTGATGAGAGTTTTTAAATTAAAGATGTTTGTCCTTGACTTTGTGACCTTATCAATCTAAAACTACCTGGGTTTTGTTCTGCTGTTTACTGTAAATCTTAATGTAATTGTAACAAGCTTTCTCTCCGCGGGCTCTAAGTAAACTAAAGCTGGATTTTAGCTGTTTAAGGCTTTTGTTTGTGGCTTGTAAAACATATGGAGAACGGTGCGCTCCTTCTGCCCCCTTAGTGCTTAATTTACGTAATGTATGTAAGCAGTTAGCTGCTACCGCCGCCACTCTATTGCGATTTAAATTTTTTGGGCGTCGTCGGTCATCGTTTTGGCGCCAAGAGTTTTATGCCATCAGACATTTTTTTTGGGATGTTATTTTATCCTAAAACTTTGGGAGGCTCACGAAAAATCTAACATCAGCATCACAGTACTAAAAGCTGTTCAAGGACTTTATCTAAAGACAACACAAGCAAAATAAAGAAAGGGCATGGATAAGAAAGTGCGGAATACCACTGGACGATTATGTACTGTATACTCTCTGCTTCGCTGTTAATCAAATAGTCCTGCCTCAAGATTACGACGATTTAGAATATATGACCCGTAAATTAATTGTAGAATACGATGGGTTGGGGGCTGGAGGTAACTCTTCAGAAAACGAAATATATGTGCATTGGTGGGGAGCAATAGTACAAATATCTGAGAATGCAGATCACTAATGACTGTAGTTTAAATGAAGAAACCAAACACAGAAATAACCAAGGATGATAAGCAATTAGACAACTCAACAGTATTCTCTGGGATAAGGCTGTATCAGAACAAAACAAACATAGAATTTACAACAACATAGTGTCATCAGTTATCGTAGTAACGCTCCTGAAAAAGAAAACTCCCAAGTTTCTTGAAGCCACTGAAATGGATTAAAAATCAAAACTGGAAGAGTGAGAAATAAGAGAATTCGAGAAATTATGAATGTTAAAAAAGATCCAGACTGAATTGGAGAGAAGGATTAGACAGAGAAATCAGAGAAAGAGGTGTAGATGAGAATCTCTGGAATAACCGAGACTAATGTAGTATGGAAATATATATTTTCTCCTCAATGTTTTCCAAGCAATACTGGAGAATCCTGTCAGAACTAGCTAATTCGAGGTTATAAAAATGCCTTGCAAGAAGAGAGCTTGGAAAATCATAGAACAGAAAAGCCGGAAATGCGCATAATGTACTCTATCATGAGTCACAATAAATTCGTTGTTGGTCGCCCTGAAATGCTGAGTAGTTTACTTAAAGTCAAACCATCATCATCATCATGGACCTTAGTTTTTATGCTGATAATTTCATTGCCAAATTCTAAAGAACTACCAATTTCCAAAGAAATTTTGTGAGATCAGAAAACTGCGTATAGTTGTAGAGATATCTAAGCTTTTGATATTGTATATCACTAAATGTTATCGAACATTGTATTTTTTTGTTGGCGAAAGAAAGAGTTATATTGAACGGGTGATATAAAAACGACAGACGCCCAAACGGCGGTGTCCATTAGTCGCTTACTGACGATGCTATTAAATGCAAGCTAGCTTGAACCCCAAAAACTTTGTAATAACACCGGCTCAGCTGTGCATATGTGTGCGGCTAACTATAATACTAATTATTACACCACTGGGCAAGTTGAGAACATTTCATTTAGTAAGGAAGCTTTTGAAAATTTCTTTTAGTTATAATTTATTAGTGTCCAGCTTAAAGCTTTCCTTATCTTTCTTTTTAGCAACAATAATTATTAATATTAATAACCTTATCTCCTATGTTTCAATTAATATGTTACAAAATAGATAAACAAAAATGTCCACTTACCAAGTTTTTACCTCCTATTTTAGTCACTTCAAGCTTCTCTCAGCCACTGATTTGTATGAGGAAAGGCCATTTTATTTAAATAGCTATTATTTTGTCAGTTTATTTATATAAATTAAATAGTTTTAAAAATGCAACTTTTTTAAATTTATTAATGGCTTGCGGTAGTTGCGGTGCTCTATTTATGTCTAAAATATCTTTATGCATGTGCATTAACAGGAAATAAATGATTTTTTAATTGATCCACATATACGCTAATGTTTGTCGTCTCTGAGGTCGTAACCATCTCGTTCTCGCAAATAATATACTAATAGACGCTTAAAGCTAAGTAAAATTTCATAACCTGCTAAAATCAGTGCATCAAACTGAGCACGTTCTGCGCTTATAGCTGATTTTAGAGATGGTACTGACACAGTAGGTACTCAGAAACTGTTTTTTTAAATATCAGTCCGCTTTATTATTTACCATTAAACTACGCAATAATATTCTTAATATCAGATATTTTATCCCCATGACTGGTTCAACTCTCTGCAATGATTAGTGCCGGTCGGCTGAGCTTAAGTTGATTTTCGCTCAAGATGTGATGTACGCTGTTTATTGTAAAAATAGCTTGCGCATTTTCTGACGGTAAGTACCTTTTTTACAGACTTTTCAAAAGTTGAACAGTTAGTGGGTTCGTAATGGGTTAGTAATATCGCATGCGCAGTAACCAAAGCTTTGTCTACCTGACAAGGAACATTAAGAAATAAGGGGGCTCTTGGCTTCGTGTGTAAGAATAAATGGGAAGGGCCTGTAGTTATGCGATAAGGTATTTGATAAATAATAATGTAACATAATGTTTTATAAGCTCTTTAAGATTAATTTATGACTGTAAGCAGTTAAGTCTAGTAAAGTAAAAATTGCTGTAAGTGTCTAAGATGACCCCCCTCCCTAAAAACGATAAAATCCGATATAATAAATCAAATTTTTAATAAACGCTTTTAGCCCCACACACATAAATTGTTCAAAATTGACAAAAGATTTTTAATGGTTGTCAAGTTTGCCTATACGCGCGTCCGTTGTGCCAGTGATGAATTAATCGCGTCGGACGCTTACCGGTTTTCTTATTCTATATTATATGTTATATTTATATTTATAACACAAAAAAGATTATATAAAATAAAAACAAAAAGGGCATTCTACGTTGATACTCTTTTTTTATTTCTGCCTTAATTTTTGCGTGCACAAGCTAAAAAATCTGTGCAAAGAACAAATCTATTGTTAATGACTTCTAAAACATTCGACTAAACTCATTTCATCTATTAAGCCTTCTTGGATCCATCTTTGGACATAGGCCTCCCCCAATATCTTCCACTCTTTTTTGTCTGTCCCTGTGTTCATCCATCTATTTCCCGCATGCTGCCCAGGCCAATCTCACTCGTCTCTTGATTTCAGCTGTTTTGTTTTTTCGTTTTTTAGTTTAATAATTTGTTCCAGGTATATATTCCTTTACTTTTTCTATCTTTTTGGTTTATTCTGATCGTCATATCTATCTGTATTTGTTATGGTTGTAGTTTTTGCGTAGTTCATACTCAAGTCTGTATTTCTAGCTGCTGTATCCAGTTCTTGCAGTGGTTTTATCAGTTCTTTCTTATTTGTTATTAAGGCGATATCATCTGCATATCTTAGGTGATTTAATTATTGTCCGCTTACTTTGATGCCTATTTTTTCCCAATCTAATTTTTTAAAAACATCTTCTAGAGCCTGGATAAATAGTTTAGAGGATATTGTGTCACCCTGCTGACACTTTTTCTTATGCGCATTGGCTTGATTCTTTCGTGGATTTTGATTGATGTTGTTGCTTCGCTATATATATTGGCTATTAGGTCTGTGTATCTGTGATCTATTTGGCTACTAATTAAAGATGCTTTTACTGCGCAGTGGTTAATGCTATCGAAAGTTTCTACAAAGTCTTTAAAAGCAATGTATAGTGGAATGTTGTATTCGTTGGCTTGTTCTATGCAATATATAGTGGATTGTGATATTCGTTGGCTATTACGTTTTCCATGGTTAATAGGTGGTCAACTGTACTGAAACCTTTTCTGAAGCCTGTTTGTGTTTTTTTGTTGATATCCGTCAAATTTTGTTGTTAATCTATCTGTTAATATTTTCATGATAAGCTTTTAAAGTACATTGAGGAGTGCTATAGGTCGATAGTTTTTTAGGCGTGCTTTACCGCCTTTCTTGTAGAATAAGGGTTATGGATTCTTTCCAGTTGTTTGGGATTATTTTTTCCTTTAGTATTTTATTCAGGAGAATATGGAGGGTATTAACTACAGCTTTACTCCAAACTCATTATTAAACAAAAAAACACAACTAGTTAGTTAGAGATTTAATTTTTTTATTAAAAGGAAAAAATGTGTCTTGTCAGATGGCTAACAAACTAAAAATTTTAATTTGTTTTTCCTCTTATTTTAATGTTCTCTTGTTGATAAACTGTACTTCGTCAAAATCAAAATCGTTTAAAGTATTTTTCATAAAGTTTTTAACCGTTTTTTAAGCTGCCCTTATATAAAAATAGGCAAAAACGTATTGTTATTTTAAAGTTTAGAGTTTGCTGCTTTTTTAATCAAAATTAGGGACTTGGTATTAACGGAAGGGGTAGGATAATATTCGGTACCCACCCAGAGGAAATGTCTATAAATACCTATATCAATAATCTCCTTATGTCACAAATATGTCGAATAATGATATAGAGACAATCGGATCTTAAAAAACACTAAATCTAATTCGTTGTTTTTTTTTTTAAGTCTGTTGTCCCTTCGCCTTATGAAAACTTAAATTACGAGTATTTTACTTAAGGGAATTAAAACAATGTTAAAATGATGCAGATAAATACTTTGGGAACTGCTCTCAATCTATTTTGTAAATTAACACATTTTAGAGTTTTCGGTTTCCATAAAAAACCTCTTTATTTTTTTTTCGAATTTTATTTTTATTTTGTTTCAATTTTTCATAGACTAAAATTTTGTCTTACACAAAAAATGGTTAGTCTTAAATTTATATTTATCCTAAGTAAATGGGTTAATTATTAGTTAATATAAAATTTATCTGAAGCAAAATTGCATAAAATTGCGAGAATTAAACGCAAAAAATATAACTGGCATTCTAAATTTAATAATTATTATTTTAATTATTATTTCTTTATTATATATACTTTGGCACTACCAGCCTACTACTACCAAAATTTCAAATATATAGTAATATGGTTTCCAATAGAGGGTGAAGTGCTGTGCGCAAAAACAGAACAGAGAAGATGTGTGACACCGTAAGCTGCGCGTCGCCATGTCCGAAACCGACAATATTTAAAAATTAAAAATATAGTAAAAATTCACTTTGAAATTCCGCGAATAATTAAAATAATTGTGCCGCCATCGTTTTGGAACTTCAAGCCACATAGCTCTTGTATATAGGTGTACACCTAGAGTTCTGGAACTTCAAAACAGCGATAAGTCCCTATCCATGAGGCTATATCACCATTTTCTTTCTCTTTCAACTTTTCGCTGCAATTTTTAAATTAATTTCTTTCGTTAGTTAAATGAATTTTTTGCACCAATATTTACAACAGTCCACTAATTCTACCACAAATCCATCTGAGCCATCGGAGTGCTACATAGAGAGTAATAGTGGACATGTAAAGATGATGTCTGAGAGCAACTCTCAACCTTTCAATCGATTTTAAACTTGAAGCGACAGGAATATAGTGGTAGAAGTAGAGCAGAGAGAAAGACTATTACCATGCGCGTCTACTTTTATAAACGTCAGGAAGGGTCAATTTCAAGATAGTACTTTGAAATTTACAAACACTGGAGAGTACTTAACTGACAAGAAAGCTTTTCTAAGATTAAAATCATGCTGACACACGGATTGGAAAAGCAGCATTTGTCAAGAATAAAAAAATTTTCTGTAGCAAAGACATACATTTAAAGCTTAGACTAAGAATGCTAAGATGCTTCATATGAAGTTAGCGAAGCACCCTCGTAAAAATGGCTTTTATCAAAATCGAATATGGTGGATAATTTGCCGCTAATTAGTCGTGAATTAGTTGTGGAAAAATTAATTTTGTCGCTCTTATTTTTGACTGTTTTTGAGGGTGCTTCGCTAACTTCATATTTTGGCACCCATCGCAAATCGAATCGCTACTAGGTGGATAATTTGCCGTGAATTAGTCGTGAATTAGTTGTGGAAAAATTAATTTTGTCGCTCTTATCTTTGACCCTTTTTTTGGGTGCTTCGCTAACTTCATATGAAGTTAGCGAAGCACCCTCGTAAAAATAGCTTTTATCAAAATCGAATATGGTGGATAATTTGCCGCTAATTAGTCGTGAATTAGTTGTGGAAAAATTAATTTTGTCGCTCTTATTTTTGACCCTTTTTTTGGGTGCTTCGCTAACTTCATATGAAGTTAGCGAAGCACCCTCGTAAAAATGGCCTTTATCAAAATCGAATATGGTGGATAATTTGCCGCTAATTAGTCGTGAATTAGTTGTAGAAAAATTAATTTTGTCGCTCTTATTTTTGACCGTTTTTGAGGGTGCTTCGCTAACTTCATATGTTGGCACCCATCGTAAATCGAATCGCTACTAGGTGGATAATTTGCCGTTAATTAGTCGTGAATTAGTTGTGGCAAAATTAATTTTGTCGCTCTTATTTTTGCATATGAAGTTAGCGAAGCACCCTCAAAAACGGTCAAAAATAAGAGCGACAAAATTAATTTTTCCACAACTAATTCACGACTAATTAGCGACAAATTATCCACCATATTCGATTTTGATAAAAGCCATTTTTACGAGGGTGCTTCGCTAACTTCATATGAAGTTAGCGAAGCACCCAAAAAAAGGGTCAAAAATAAGAGCGACAAAATTAATTTTTCCACAACTAATTCACGACTAATTAGCGGCAAATTATCCACCATATTCAATTTTGATAAAAGCTATTTTTACGAGGGTGCTTCGCTAACTTCATATGAAGTTAGCGAAGCACCCTCAAAAACGGTCAAAAATAAGAGCGACAAAATTAATTTTTCCACAACTAATTAGCGGCAAATTATCCACCATATTCGATTTTGATAAAAGCTATTTTTACGAGGGTGCTTCGCTAACTTCATTTGAAGTTAGCAAAGCACCCAAAAAAAGGGTCAAAAATAAGAGCGACAAAATTAATTTTTCCACAACTAATTCACGACTAATTAGCGGCAAATTATCCACCATATTCGATTTTGATAAAAGCTATTTTTACGAGGGTGCTTCGCTAACTTCATATGAAGTTAGCGAAGCACCCTCAAAAACGGTCAAAAATAAGAGCGACAAAATTAATTTTTCCACAACTAATTCACGACTAATTAGCGGCAAATTATCCACCATATTCGATTTTGATAAAAGCTATTTTTACGAGGGTGCTTCGCTAACTTCATATGAAGTTAGCGAAGCACCCTAAAAAACGGTCAAAAATAAGAGCGACTAAATTAATTTTTCCACAACTAATTCACGACTAATTCACGGCAAATTATCCACCTAGTAGCGATTCGATTTGCGATGGGTGCCAAAATATGAAGTTAGCGCAGCACCCTCAAAAACGGTCAAAAATAAAAGCGACAAAATTAATTTTTCCACAACTAATTCACGACTAATTAGTGGCAAATTATCCACCATATTCGATTTTGATAAAAGCCATTTTTACGAGGGTGCTTCGCTAACTTCATATGAAGTTAGCGAAGCACCCAAAAAAAGGGTCAAAGATAAGAGCGACAAAATTAATTTTTCCACAACTAATTCACGACTAATTAGCGGCAAATTATCCACCATATTCGATTTTGATAAAAGCTATTTTTACGAGGGTGCTTCGCTAACTTCATATGAAGTTAGCGAAGCACCCTAAAAAACGGTCAAAAATAAGAGCGACAAAATTAATTTTTCCACAACTAATTCACGACTAATTCACGGCAAATTATCCACCTAGTAGCGATTCGATTTGCGATGGGTGCCAAAATATGAAGTTAGCGAAGCACCCTCAAAAACAGTCAAAAAGAAGAGCGACAAAATTAATTTTTCCACAACTAAATCACGACTAATTAGCGGCAAATTATCCACCATATTCGATTTTGATAAAAGCCATTTTTACGAGGGTGCTTCGCTAACTTCATATGAAGTTAGCGAAGCACCCAAAAAAAGGGTCAAAAATAAGAGCGACAAAATTAATTTTTCCACAACTAATTCACGACTAATTAACGGCAAATTATCCACCTAGTCACGATTCGATCTGCGATGGGTGCTTCGCTAACTTCATGCTCATAGACTTGAGGCATTTGAAAGATGGTGCTACTGACGTCGAAGAATTTTGAAGGATGATGAGGAAGTGACTAACACTTTAAAAAGAAGAAAACTTGAATATTTTGGACATGTAATAAGAGGGCCCAAATATGCGCTACTACAAAAAATAAAAGGAAAGTGATGTCAAGGAAGGAGAAGAACATCCTGGCTTAAAAACTTGAGAGACTGGTATGGACTAACCTCAACTAAATCATTCAGAGTAGCTGCTAATAAAATTAGAATTGTCTTGATGATATCCAACCTTCGACGAGGTGACGGAACTAATAGAAGAAGAAGACACACAAAAAATAAAAATAAGGATAGGATACTTTTGGTATGTACCTCAAACGGATCACACATCAAATAATAGTTTATAAAGCATAAAGCGGTCTTTTGTGTGCTTTTACCGTGTAAAATCCTGGCAAAAGGTACCTACTATAACTCTTTGATTTTAATCCTAGGCCCGGTGTTTTAAAGAAATTTATGATACCAAGAATAGGCCAACGAGATAAAAAAAAGTAAATTAAGCAGGATGCAAAGAACCGACACGGGATGGTAGGTAGACGTAGATAGCAGGGAGAGAGAAAACCCGATCGAAACAAAAATATATAACAGTTCACAAATTAAACCGATCGACGGAGGTCCTTAAAAAAATCCAATTATTTTAGGCCCAGTGTGAACCCAAAATGTGTTTTGAATAATTTTCTCACTACCCACGATGCCTTATGGGTCGTGGCAAAAATTTATTTCAAATAAAAATGACACCTACGTTCATCCACGGTTGAACGAACTTTAAAAGCTGCATCAACCTATCAAGTATAGTCTCAATACAAAGTACACTCTGTATACTTGCAAAAATAAATTTATCGCTCCTAATTTCCACGTTAAAATTAGCAGAGAAGAGCCGTATTAGCAGAAACAAAGATTTAATCATTGTTGACAGTGATTTAACAATGCTTAGTTTCATCGAAGACTTTCTTCTCCTGTTTTTGTTTGTTTTTTGTTTTTGCTTTGTTCTCTGTTTGTTTCTTTTATATCTCGTTTATTTATTGCATGCGAGATTTTTTTTGCTAAGCAAACGATCAGTCGAGCTTCAGGAAGTTTTTGTCGCGATAGTCATTGGAAGAGCTTGATAATAGATGAACGCAGTTAAAGACCAAACCCACTTATACAATTATTTGAATTTGCCATATACTTATGAAGTAAGCAGTATATTTCTTTATCTGGAAATAGCGTGCCGAAAGTGAGGTTCACAAAGGATTATCAACGTTCTGCTTCACTTACCTGCCATGTCGATCTTTTTTGCGAGACTCTTTTAAAAATTTGCACCTTGTTTTTATGGATTGCATTATTTTCTAGAAGCTTCCATTATTTTCTATTATTTGCCTTGGTTTTAGCCGACGCGACTTTCTGATTATGCAAAAGTTTAGTGCAGAGCAGTTTGATATGATGTGATCGACTGATTCGTCGGTTTCATCACATAGTCTGGGCTACATCTCTGTGCAGGGGTTTTCTCAGTGTGCAGTGACCGGTTGATTTTTCCGTCATTTCACCACTCTGATTGGTTTCCTCTTTAGTTTAAGAAAGTCGACTACTATGTCGGTTTAGAACGTTTTTCTACATTTTCTAACGCCTATTCTTCACCTTCTTCGATCCTGACAATTATCTTCTGTCTACTACTAGATATTCTTATTGATCTTCTTATTGCACCAATTTTGACAATGTCCATTTTTGTTTTGTATTTTTTTGTTACGCCACAAGTCTCTATTCCATACAACAGCATGCTTTTCAACAATGTTTACTATATGTTAAATGTAAAAAAAAATTAACTCTATGCTCCATAAAATACTGTTAAGACATCCAATTACCTTTTTTGCTTTTCCTTTTTTTTGCACTTCTTTACAGTCTCTTCCTGTCTTATCAAATGTGACACTCAAGTATACATCATCATTGCATGGGGATATTGTTTGTTGATTGTCTAGTTCTAAATCACTTGATTCGTTTTCAATAAATAAGTACTGTGTTTTGTCCACGTTCACTGTTAGCCGCCACTTTTGCTATTCTTTCATTAACTTTCTCATCATATAATCCATGTCTTCTTTACCATTAGCTACAATAACTTTGTCGTCAGCAAACTGTAGTGTGTATATCGTAAATTAGTCGTTAAGTTGTATTCGCTGGATACGTTTCCAGTTTTTTGAAGCTACTGCCATATATATTTTAAAAAGAGTTGGAGAGATGCAACAAACATTTCGTTACCAGGAATTCTTTTGAAAGTCGATTTCCAATTTTAGGTTTAGATTTTAACTCTTTGTATAGTGCTTTTATTGCTTTTATGTATGTATGATTGATATTAGTTTGCTCTGGCCATAATTTTTCTCCTGGAACAGTATTATATGCTTTTTGAAGTTCTACAAATTTAACATGAGTCTGTATATTTCTCGGTAATATAGAGATTGTTGTCATTCTTTTGCGGTGATTACAGTTACAGTTTAGTTAATTTAATAATGTAATACCCACTATTTTTTGTGTGCGTTGTTGTAAAAATTAACCGAATTGGTAAGTAAAGTGTTGAAAACTCCATTTAGACATTGGACAGGGTACAAACAGTATAATAGTTAATCTAGTCCATAATATTTTGAGTTTTTCACAATTTTTAAAATCCTTAGCCTTAGCTATCACTGCCTTATACATTATATTAGCTTAAAAATATATAGTATATATTCGCAAACGCGTATGTATGTTAGCTTATCTGTAATTTAATTATTCCTTTCACACATAATTAATGGTAGAAACTACCCATTAACATGGCACTACATAAGAAGCTATCAGTAAAGAGGCGAAAAGTCCTAATCTTTAAACAATTTGAATAATCGATTATCTTGGTCGAGCTATCGCGAAAAAAATATTAAAACGGGCAAGCACAAGCGTGTGCAAAGGAGGAAAAAAATTAAAAACTGCTTTAAACAAAAATATTTTTTTTTTTTTGTTAAAAACAGATTGTACTCTTTACAGGCTGTCTAGATTCAAAAATGTTTTCTGAATTCTTTTAAGAGACTCGATATTAACCCTATAACAAGAAGACCAAACACAAATGCAACTTTCAACATGATAATAATTAGTGCTGTATAAAGAGTTTTAAGTGCATAGATGTTCGTTAAATTAAAACTAGCATTCGAAAATACTTTTTACAATACAATTTGGACTAAAAAATAACCCCGAGGTCTCTGATGACTTCAACTTCATCAATTCGTCTACTTTTAAAAAAATAGGCATTAGATATTCGTCTGTAGCCTTTACTAATATGAATATGAAATTTGAACATTCGATTCCCATCACACCAAAGATCAAAGCAATTTAGATCATTTTGTAACAATAAAATATCGTCCTTACTTTTAGTTATATTTTTTTTATATTACCAAAATATTCAAAACCGTCACAGTTTATAAAACATCATTTTAAAAAACAGTGGTGCAAGATGAGCACCTTGTGGTACAACAAATCCAACGAGGAATGGCTCAGAAAACGAAGAATCTTTATTTTCACTATTTGTTTTCTATCTTTCAGATATGAACAGATCCATTCAAGCAACCTGCCCTCTATATCCTAATATTTTAGTTCTTTCCTCAACAAAGAGTGACTGAACCTGTCAAAAGCCTTAAGAGGCCGGTGTAAACAGCATCATCTGTGTACCCACTCTCCAATGCTTCTGTCAATAGATCTACCTCTCATGAACCAATGCTGCATTGTAGTCCTGATATTCTTGATTTTTTCACACAGAAAATCATTCACCAATGATTCAAAGACTTTTGAAATCTGAGAAATGAGGCAAACAGTCCTACCTTTCCCTTTGTAAACTGGTGAAACATACGACGTTTTTTACATGATAGAAAAAATTCCAATTGACAACGACCTATTAAAAATAAGCCAAAGGGGCTGAAGGGTTTACCTTTTGGTTATACATTTTTTAAAAAACAGCAAAATTATGAAATTTATTTATTTCAAAAAAATTAATACCACATACGATACTAATACAAACATATAAGAAAATAACCCTTATTTAGATTAGATAATATTAAAGTATATTATTTAATATTGTTAAGAAAAATAGTAGGTGTCTATCCACTGTTATGTTTTTATTGAAGTGCCCCCTCTAAGCGCTGGCGCCACTGTGGAGAATAATAATAAGCAATGCAAATACATCCTGGTCTAACTGCTCTTTCGCTGCATTGGAACTAGTTTTCGGCATTTTTATAAGTCAGCATCGATTATAGTTCGGTATGGAAATTACGCCAAAGCGACATCTTTGAAAATTAGCATTCTGAGGAAAACTTGAAAAAATGTGTTAAAAGTATTCTGCCAATTTATGGGCACTTAAGCTCACACTCTCCACCCATTTTGTTGGCTTATATATAGAGCCTTCTTGGATTCATCTGTGAACAGTAGCCTCCCCCAATATCTTCCACTCTTCCTTGTGTGTCGCCGTGTTCATCCATCTAGTTCCCGCATGTTTCTTCAAATCGTCCGTCCATCTTACTAGGGGTCTTCCGCTACTTCTTTTATTTTCCCAAGCTCTCCAGTTTATAATACATTTGTTCCATCGATCGTCTTTCTGTCTGATATTATGACCGGCAAATTTCCATTTTAATTTTGCTACCCCTCCTCTGGCATCCCTTATTTTTGTTTTATTTTTTATCCATTCATTTCTTTTTCTGTCAGTTTTACGTGTATCATTAGTCTTTCCACTAATCTTTGGGCTTTTTGACCTTATCCATGTTTGATTTTGTAAACAAGGTTGCTGTATCTCGCCTACGCTCTTCAAGATATATTTGGAACAGGTCCTTAAAGTTTGGAAGAAAAAATGCCAAGACATGGGAATTCCGTTGGATAAAACCACCTTGTATACTTTATGTTTATGAATAGATAGTGGTGGTTCAGGATTATGACGACCTCGAATATATGACACGAAAACTAATAGAAGAGTACAGTAAGTGGGGACTAGAGGTTAATATCAATAAGACAGAGTATATGTGTATTGGTGGAACGAAACAGGATCTAATCTTTGGGCAGAGAATTCAGTCCTGTGATGAGTATAAATACTTAGGTCTAAAAATTACAGCTGACGGAACACTAGACAAGGCTATAAAAGATAGAAACGTACAAGGAAGAAAAGCAATAACTTTATTAAATGGAATAATTTGGGACCAAAGTATATCAAAACATAACAAAAAGCTTATATATAAAACCATTGCAAAAAGTATTATTACATACGGCTCAGAAGTATGGCCAATCAAAGATAGAACAGAAAAAATGCTTTCCGCTACGCAGATGGACTATTGGAGAAGAGCAGCAGGGAAATCAAAAAGAGAAAGAGTTACAAATCAAAGAATAAGAGAAATTATGATAGTGGGTGAACGTACTTTAGTGGATGATATAAGAACAAAACAACTGGTGTGGTACGGACATGTACAAAGAATGAATGATGGAAGACTACCTAAACAAATATTACAATGGAAACCAACTGGCCGAAGAAACCGAGGAAGGCCGAGGAAAAGCTGGAGAGGAGGAATAGACAGTGAAATAAGAATAAGAGGCCTAGATGATGAATTATGGGCAAACAGAAACGAGTGGAGATTCGGTATCGGAAGACGTAGAACGTTGTGAATCCGATAAATATAACTATTTTTGATTTTGTAAGTCGAGGTCTGGGATCCATAGGTAAGTACAGGAAATATACATTGGTTATACACTTTCGTTTTGGGGTACTGAGAATATTTTTTATTTTTTAATAGGCTAATCTTACTCGTCTTTTGATTTCAGCTCTTTGATTTTCTTTTTTTAGTTTAATAATTTGTCCCAGTTATATATATTCCTATACTTGGTCTATTTTTTCTTGGTTTATTCTGATCGTGATATCTTTATCTGTGTTTGTTATGATTTTAGTTTTAGTGTAGTTCATATGCAAGCCTGAATTTTTAGCTGCTGTATCCAGTTCTTCCAGCATATTTATCAGTTCTTCTATTATATTATATCTATTGTTAAGGTGATATAATAAGCAAATCTTAGGTGGTTCAAGTATTGTCCGTTTACTTTGATGCCTATTTGTTCTCAATCTAAGTTTTTTAAAACCTATTCTAGGGTCTGGTTAAATAGTTTAAGGGATATTATGTCACCCTTTCTGACACCTCTTTTAATGAGGATTGGCTTAGTTCCTTCTTGGATTTTAACTGATGTTGTTACTTCGCTCTATATATTGGCTAATAAATCTGTAGATTAGATCTATTCGACTTATAATTAAAAATGCTTGTACTGCTAGATTAACTAGAATTAACATCATAAGTTATAGACCGACATGCTTATACAGTGAAAGTCGCGAATAACGACGTCGCTTATAACGACAAGTCGCATATTACGACGGAGACTTCGTAGTTTGGTTGGATTTACGTTTAATGTATTGCAGATAAAGTCTGGTTATAGCGACGCCGGTTTTAGCGACGAAGTCGCTTTAAGCCTCCATAATAAAGAACATATTTAATGTGACGGGCCGGATATAACAACTTACTGCAATCGATTTTTGCCTGGTGATTATGCATGGCTCTAAAAACTCTCGGGGAATCACCGACTGCAACGACTTGGAAATCCCTCAGTCTAGGGTCTTATGAAATTTTCTTTTTGTTTACATTTCATTTATAACCGACTGTGTTTTAGAGCAAAGTAGTAGATAGTGTTATTGTAGAAAATGACTTAAAAAAAATATTCTGTGTGCTTAAGACCACACGGCAGAAGTGTAAACTTCAACAAGGCAAAATTAATAATATGGGCCCATAACATATTCAGCAAAGCGGACCGAACCGAACTCTTCTGTATACTGGCCTTCATCTGCATCATCATATCGCTCGCTGAATGTTCTCTCACAGTTAGCCGATTCGAGCCGATTTCACCCGAATGAGCGTTTCATAGCCGAGCCTGACGGCTCAGTTAAATTTACTACCCACAAAAACGCCTAAAGAAGTTTACCCTTCAAAAAATCGAATCGAATTATTTCAACTCACGTTTTCAAAAAACCAGCAAAAATGACAGATTATATGACTAAGTAAAATGTATGTATGTTTAGTTATTGCAGATGTTAATACATATGTGCATAATATTTGGGTACGTCTTACTTGTTTCAGTAGGTACTTTTAGGGTAAATAATAAAAAAGTTGTAACATAGAGGAGTTTTATTTAAAATAAGTAAGTCCTATTATAACGACGACCGATTATAGCGACCCTTCTTTGTTGATCCCTTCGCCGTCGTTATATCCAACTTTTACTCTATATGGATTCCAACCGAGGTTCAAAAAAATATTTAAATTACAAATTTAGCTTACTTATGTTACATTCAAAAAAAGAAAGTCTTGTAAACAAAACATTGTACAAATTAAAAACTTACAAAATCAAAATATGGTGTTACAATATTTTTCAAAATCTGATTTGCTCAAACAGTTACGAAATTTCGCATATTTATCGGCCTTTATGTAGTGATTCTGTAGATGTCAAAAAAATTACATATGTGGCTCCTAGGGGGCGGGGCGTAAGGGGGCAAAGTGTGTTTTAAGATTATCCCTAATATCTTCTACAAGCACATTTATTCACTATACTTCGAACAAGACTAAGTCGTGACGGGCCCTCGGGACCGGGGTCTTCCCCCAAACCTAAATTTTTATAAGCAATTTTGACATATTTCATGAGTAAAAAAAACAGTATAAAATAAGGGATAACACGGTCTCGTCCCCTCCCAAGACTTTCGCCCCTCAAGGCATAATCCTGGGTGCGCCACTGAAATTTAACACATGTACTTGGTCTCGCAGATTGCTTGGCACTGTGTCATCGGTATCCCAGACCGTATGTTATCGTTCGCGGGTTAAATTTGTTGTTTTGCCTTGGCGAATATTTAAGACACGAATGCGCAAAAATCGTAACAACCGCAAACGTGATAAAAGCGGTATATCGAATTTAACGTCTTGCAAGGCCTTAGTTTTTGCCCGTATTTATTCAAAACAGAATCAGAACCCATAAAACACGATGTTTATGACCACGCTGAAGCCGTGACGACATTAAACGCAACGTATGTATAAATGCACATTAATAAACAAAAAAGAACAAAAATATTTTAACTTTTATGCGTAGAAAACCTGTCAACTACGCAACGTCTAGACCAAACATGCTGCATGTGAGTAGGAAATAGATAGTTAACCCTAATTTGTGCTACGTATTTGTAGGTAAGCATGAGATTTGACTGGTACGCATGCGCACTTCGGCAAGGTCACAGGTTACGTATCTGCGTTACATGGCGGCAAATTGCGGACTCTATAACGTTACTAGAGTTCATTCATTTATAAGTAAAAAATAACGAATCACTGAAATACCGAGGTGTGACAATAAAATTATAAGACCGGAAAAAACAAGAAGCATCACTGTTTTGGATGTGTTGGAGCGCCCTTCTCATTCATCATCTTTAACTTCTTCACGACCCTCGAAAAAGCTTTTATGCCACATAAAAATCATTGGACGAGATATACACTGCTCCCCGTAGACATCCTTTAGCATTCGAAAGCATTCATTAGGGTTTTTTTTGAGTTTTACTTTAAACTAATACGTTGCTCATTTTTTCGTTTGTCGTAATGCCGGCAAATGAGCTATGCACGATCCGCTTCAAAGCACTGGGTAAGCCAAACTAGCAGAGGAAAGACGACAAGATTGCGCGCGGTTGTAGAACGCGCATTAAGGTGAATAACTTCAACCGCCCGAGGCGTTGAGATTTAAAACCTGTTAGTATGGGGCCAGTCTGAAAATTTGATTGACACACCTCGTATGTTCGTTCTTTGACTGAATTTTTCCTTAAAGGACTGAACGTAGACAAACCCCTATTCTGCAGTTTTAGTCGCTAACATTTTTAGAAAAATAACGCACCTGGCTATTAAAAACTTTATTACCAAAAACAAAAAAAATAATGCGCCCGACAAAATGAAACCACTCTTTTTAGGCCATACGTGATGGACACGTAACTATCGATCAGTTTTAATTGACTAGGCCACGCGGTCTGGTCTAGCACAAAATTAATTCTGGTCAATGGAATACTCCTTTATTTTAGATTTAAAAAAACAATTGGTTTATTATACTAAGATTATTCTTCTAATATTTTTAATAACTAAAAATTCAAGTATTTCTCGCTTTGCAATCAAGTTGCAGGCAAAAAAATAAACTATTTCAAACCCAAATTCAAAACTTCAATCCGATACATATAGTTTTATAGCTACAGTGATTTTTTTAAGAAAACTTTTTCAGTCTATAATTTTTTACAACTTTCGAAGGAACCTGTCTTAACAAGAGTGCCTTGCCGAGTTGATTTGTGTTTTCGGAATGAAGCACCACATCAGTGGAGAGTTTCTTTGGTATGAAGAATTCAAGCGTGGACGGATTAGCCTTAGCGACGATCCAAGGCCAGGTGCACCAAAAACGGCTCTCACCTATATACGTATATTACGAATATGCTGACACCCAGGAAAACATCGATGCTGTGCGCATGCACGTCACGGTAGATCGACATGTGACATATTGCGAGATTGACGCTTCAGTCGGGATTTAAAAGACCTCAATTTAAAAAAAAAATTGCATGAAGAATTAGGGATAAGAACATTCGTTTCTCACTGGCTACCGCATTTGTTAACCGAAGAACATCACGAAGTTAGAGTCAATTGGTGTCAAAAAACTCTAGACCGCTTTGAGGCGGGAAACTTGAAAAACGTGTACAGCATTGTCAGTGTTGATGAATCTTGGATTTACTCATATAAACCCGAAAATAAACGTCAGACGTCTGTTTGTGTGTTCCAAGATGAAAAAAAGCTAACCAAAGTCAACCGTTCTCGAAGTGTATCCAAAAGGATGGTCGCGTCATTTGTCTCAAAAGCAGGTCATGTAGCAACAATTCTTCTGGAAGATTAAAGGATTGTTACTGCCGATTGGTACATCGATTGGTCACATCACCATTTCTTTGGCGAAAGTCATCGCTGAGCTTCGAAAAACGAACCTTGAATGACGAATCATCCTATACCAAGACAATGCAAGTTCGCACAACGTACAGTATTGCGTATAAATACGTAGCTCAACTTAAACTTTCTAATAGGAAAATTTTTAACCGGTAAAGTCGCCTCTAAAAACGATTCTTGGGATTTTTCACTTCTGATTATGCGCACTAGTAAAAATAAGAACTATATTTGCAGTTTTGCATACTATATAGAGAAGGTTTGTTTTGTATTTTGTAAATGAAGGTTTTAGTTTCTATTTGAAAGTAGCCATTATAAGAAAGGCCGCATCTGTAGAAAAATTTTAAAAATCATAATTCAAAAGGAGCATTTTTGCAAGCTGTGCAACGCTTATTCTCATTGTTGTTTCTTCTGACCAAAATAATAGGCAGTAATTTGTTTTTCATTACGTGGCCATTTGTAGCTGCCACGAGTGGAATGTCTTTTCTCTAAAATACAGACTTTAATATCTATTCTTTGTCGCAAGAAAATACTGCTTAGGAAGGGTCCTTACAAAAAATATTAAAATTCTTATATACTTACGACAATGCAATATTACAAATTCAAAAGTTTGAAAAAAGTTTAACCGGCAATTGAACTTAGTACCTACGGATTTACACGTCTATGCTCTGGTACTTAGTTTTTATTTTTAAAAAACACATAATTGAAAAAAAAGAGAGGTAGCTTAAGATTTGTGCTCGATTAAACTGTTTGGCTAGCTTTTTACCCAACTGCAGCACGGCGAAAGGAAGGGTAATGTTTTTCGCTTTGGATATGTATGTATGTATGTATATATGTATGTTTGTGTCGCGCTAGAGGCTAAACGGCTGAACCGATTTTGACAAAAAAGGAGTTGTTGAATTGCTACTGATCCCGAAGATGCTATAGGCTATATTTTTTTAAACAGGAATTAGTATGATGGTCGTCAGACGCCATTTTGTCACATGGTGTAGGCTTTAAGGCATACAAATAGGCGATTTTAATGAAATTTATTTGACCGCCCATTGCAAAATTTTCTTTAATTTGCTGTAATTACTTTGTAGTCCTTCGTGGTCTCACCCATCTCTCCTCTCGTCATTTCCCCCCACCCTCTTCAAAAACCATATTCGCGTAATTTTATCAAATATAGGGCGATTTCAAAAATTCTTTCTGCACACGCTTTAAGATTTTTTTTCAACATCATTTTAGAAGTTCTCCCCTTCCTCTTCCTTGTTCCTCCTCGCCCCCATTATTAGTAATAGTTGCAGCTATAACTTTCATAAATATAGAGCGATTTCAAAAATTCTTTCTGCACACGCTTTTTTTTTTCAACACCATTTTCCTAGTTCCCCCTCCCTCTCCTCTCCCCCACCTTCTCACAATGTTTGTAGAAATGCACTTATCTGCCCTTTGGGCATAGTTCAATATTTGTCACACATTCATGATTTAGGTAATAATTAGGTACCTTGATTTAGTTAAATAAAACATAGTTGGAAAAAAAAATTAAACAAAAAAAACACACAACTGCTAAATCTTCTTGTATCTACTAGTCACAGTTTGGCACAAAAATTATCCATTAACCTGATTCATGAAAGTATAAAACAGTATAATTTCGTAACTGCGCTTTGGGCAGCAAAACTAAGAGCATGTCGTACATTATAAGGTATACCTATCAATTTTGTACCCAACTGCGACTAGTAGGTATTCTTTTTGCAAAGTCAGTTGCACAAAGGTTAAAGCCGGCCATCGGCATATCCTTTAAAGAAAGTGACATGGCGGCGGTAGATATACTCATGAAAATTATTTCATTTAATTATGGCGTAAACTAAAGAAATAAAAATAGATTTTAAAACTTTCTATTCCTATACCTACAGAAACGACACTGATTTATTTTCTAACTCTGCATACCGCCGACTAAAGAAGTCCCGCAAAGAACACCTGAATGCAATTAAAAGCGGATCTCAAAAAAATCTGCCAATCAGATGCCGTCTATCCACCTGCGCTGGGTCGGTCAGAAAACAAACACTTTGTGCTCGGCCCGCAAAGAGCGCGCCTTTTCTCTGTCGGCAGGGTTGAAATTATACCAGGAAGATTTTATATGAATTTGGATAACTTTTGAAGGGTAGAATATAGCAAAATTTCATGAAATCGATAGAACCCCGTATTAGGAGCATTTCAGGTGACTTTGCAAAAACTTTACAAGTACATTTAGCAGTTTGGTATTTTTTTTATTGAATTTAATTTTTATTAAATTATTATTCCATACTATAAAGGTATGCATCAATTTAGACGAAAAGCAGAGGAGTATTAAAAACCAAAACTGATCAGGATCAAGAGTTACTAGCGAGACAAAATGCTGTTAAAAGCATGTGAAAACCCCATTCTGCAAAGATTGTACCGAATTGGTTGTAATAAGTTCTAAATAAACGTTGATATTGGTTTCTGATAAAACTCTTCTGCTCACGAAGTTAGAGGTGAAGGGTTACCTTTGTTAAGTTGTACTCTAATCAAAATAATAGCAAGAGTTTACGGAAAAATTTAAGGAACCATAACGATAATAGGGCGCTTTTGGTTAGGCTTCTTGCTAATCTGTTATGCCCGTTTCTGAAATTGCAATTTTGGTATTAATTTGGATCGCTGCGATGACGTTTTAGGGTTTCAGATGACGCGATTTTGCACTTTTTTGGTTGCGGGTTCCATTTCGATCGATGTCTGGCAGAAGGGCGGCCGGCCCACTCTTGTTTCTGTTGCAAACCATACTTTTATTTGAAGTACCCAGTGTTACTAAATCTAAATTTAATTTTAAAGGATCACTGCTAATTCATAGAAATGCCAGCACATGAAGATTTTTGATGCATATTTTAAGCACAAGAAGATTCTCAAAATTGTTTTTGTAATAGGTATTTGTAGATGTCGCCAATTTTGTGAGAGCATACGGTATCGCAGGCAATATTTTTTCATTTATCTTACCAATATCGTAAGATGAGATTCACATACCGTTTCTATAGCTTTACAAATGTGTCACATTCACCATGCGGTGTTCTAAAGAGTCCCTTAAGGACGAAACTGTTAACTGTCGATACTCAATAGGTGTCCATTAGATCTTGGACCCCCGTGGGTGTGCAGCTTTCGAGCTGCCCACGGAAAAATACAAGAGAAACAAAATCTTTCTATGCCCGCTTAGCCACCAAAAATTGTTGTTTTCTTTATTCACGTGTACTAAACTTTACGTGTAGTATTTTGGCTACAATCCGTTGACTCGGCATAAAATGTCGCGAAGGCGGTAAAAATGCAATACGCATTGACCCGACTTGAGGGACAAATTCTGTCCCGGTCATGAGTAATGTTTTTTAGTTCATCTGCCTGCCTTTTGTTTTTACTCTGGTAGTTTCTTTTGTATTTGTAGATGTCGCCACTTGTGTGAAAACATACGGTATCGCAGGCATTATTTTTCATTTATCTCACCAATATCATAAGATGAGATTCATATATATATATATATATATATATATATATATATATATATATATATATATATATATGATTAACTTCGCAAGGGTGTCACATTGACCATGCAGTGTTCTGAAGAGTCCCATAAAGACGAACAGTTAACTGCCAACACTTAATAGGTGTCCATTAGATCTTGGACTCCCGTGGGTATACAGCTTTTAAGCTACCCACGAAAAAATACAAGAGAAACAAAATATTTCTATGCTCGCTTAGCCACGAAAAATGTTTGTTTTACAATAGATTATAAAACAATAATTTTTCTCTTTCTTTCTCAACACCTTGCCCCTCTAACTCTAACGCTCGGAGCTTAAAATCCCTTAGCCCCCTCTTAGTTCGCCCCAGCTAAGAAGGACTGTTTGTCTATAGATTTTGCTTACGTTAATATTTTTTATTTGGTCTGAAAACTAAATGTTCGTATTTTAGTTAGACAGCCGCAGCCGGTCAATAATGTTTCTTTATTATTACGCATGCAACTTTGTTCTTTTTTTATCACACCACAGTCTTTTTAAAATATATCAACACCATCACAATAATACTGATTATACCGAATTAATTAGTATTAGTCTATAAGCCACCGACCCATAAGCCACCGGTTCATAAGGTACCGGCCCATAAGCAACCGAGCCCACAGGGAATTTTTTTATTTTCCGATATGGCCCATCCACCCCTGGATTTTACTTTGTTATTTTATCCACGAGCTTCGAAAAATGTTTTGCGAGTTCGATGTAATGACTATACAAATTTGTTGCAGGAGCGTAACTATCCTGAAATTTAAAATAGCCCAATTTAGTTTGGACAAAACGATTGAGCAAGCTCGGAGATCCACTTACACTTACTACCTGGGTTTGAAATTCCAGGACTCCGCTCCTGACTAGAATCAATAGGAAATGGATTGTTAAAGGATAGAGTTTTTGACAGTAAAAGGCAGATGCCTACAGAACAATGGAAGGATTATTAAAATCATTATTTTGAAAATTACAAGTAATATTACTAATTTTGTTTTGTGTCATCCTGTATAAAGCTATTAAAGGATGGTAAATCAGTAAGATCTCTTAGAGTGGCATAAGACAGGTCGGTTTAAGTGTAAATTCGCACGTTCAGCTTGACACTATCTAAAATAACACGCGTGTTGCAGAAATCTTGCGGATAATGTTCAAGATATACGTTATATTATCCAATTAAAAGAAGTTTTTAAGTACTAAACGTATTAAGAGTTAATTAAGATATGCTCCGGCGCGGGGTGTTTTATCTAAGCGGCGTTAAATGAGAAGAAATCATGCTATATTTTTGTGCCTTGTAAAACATAAATTTCTTCTTTTCTAGATTAATTTAACCCCAAACTATAAAACATTTAGAAGATTTAAGCACTCGAGCAAAGCAAATTTTTTTCATATGGCTTAAATAATTTTAATTTTCGGGCTAGTCCTCAGAAAGGGGTTATGGTAGCCGCAGGCATATGTTTGCGCCTTGTTAGGGTTCATCAGTACGATGCAACCAAAATGGATGGACAGGGAATGAAATGCAGATGATGGAAACTAAAAAGAAAAAATGAAATGTGGAGAAAACCAACTGCCAATTTGCATTATCAGCTAGGGTAGTTTCGGGTCTGAGACAAAAATCTAACATCACTACGGAGACAGCTAAAGTCAATCGTAGTAGGTATCCTAAGCCCAGGTTTAATATTAAATTTAAAAAATAATTTTTCGAGGTGTCGTCAAAGACTAAATAAATTAATTTTCGGGCTAGTCCTCAAAAAGGGGTCATGGTAGCCGCAGACATATGTTTCCGCTTTGTTAGGATTCATCAGTACGGTGCAACGAAAATGGATGGACAGACAATGAAATCAAGATGATGAAAACCGAAAAGGAAAAATGAAATGTGGATACCCACTTTAGAAAACCAACTGCTAATTTGCAGGATTAACTAGGGTAGTGTCGGGTCTGAGACAAATATCTAAGATCACTACCGAGACAGCTGAAGACAATCGTAGTAGGTATGCTAAGCCCAGATTAAATATTAAATATAAAATAAATTTTTCGAGGTGTCAAAGACTAAATAAATTAATTTTCGGGATAGTCCTCAGAAAGGGGTCATGGTAGTCTCAGACATATGTTTCCGCCTTGTTAGGACTTATCAGTACTTTTTTTGGTGGACAGGGAATGGAATGAAGATGATGAAAACTGAAAAGGAAAAATGAAATGTGGATCTTTTAGAAAACCATCAGCTAGGGTAGCCTCGGGTCTGAGTCAAGGTTTAATATCAAATATAAAAGAAACTAGAGAATTCTAGTTACCTATTTTTAAACCCAATAATAATTAGTTATTTTACATAACAAGTAAATTCTACAAATGTTTTTCACAAACTGATATTGTAGCAAAAAATGGAAAAAGAAAAAAACGTGATAAAAATCAAACACACTCAGCTTTCGTGCGGTTGTTTTTTCTGCCTGGATTCGTTTTTAATTTTCATACCTTTCATCGCAAAAATGTGAATCAGACCTTAAATAAAATATTAGCCCTTTAAAAAAAGGTGACACTCATGACACTTGCGATTTATGTTCTAGCAGCTAGGGGTGGCATCAGACAAAACGAAAGGGAAATGAAAATGCATTCACCGGAAAAATTCACTCAGATAATAAAAAATGCAGATTTTTACGGGTCTGTTCCAAAAAAAATTAGATCCCCTCTTCTATAATAACTGCTAGTGAAATTCGCAAAATGAAAATAATAACTTTTCATAAAAACGTTTAAAATAAAATCGTCGAATTAAACTGATAAAAAATAAGTTTTGTTTGAAAGTTTATAATGTGTTTTCTATAGTGGCGCACCCAGGAATATGGGGGGGCGAGACCTCATGATGTCGTATTTTATATTATTTTATCTTTTTATTCATGAAATACGTGGAAAAAATCTTGGACTTGGGGGGGGGACTGGCCCCGAGGGTGCGCCTATGTTGTTTATTATCATAAGTCCTAAGTTTTATTAAAATAATTAAAATCTCAAAACTTATAATGTACTATAAAAATATATATAGCTGAGGACTTGGAAACAAAAAGCTTAAAACGGAACACTCATATAGCTACGTCTGGGTGACAAATGGTTCTATCTATGTAAGAAAATCAGTAAACTCTGAAGCAATAAGAATCAAAAATCGAGAACAGATTAAACAGCTAAAAAGACACTAATAACAAAAAGATCCAATAATCGAACATAAGTTAATATAAATCACAATGGATCTTAATAATCTTCTAGATAATTATGAGACATGTGACACTCAACTATGTAATTCTTTGGACGATGCGCATTTTTTGAACAGTCAAGGTATAGGTTTAAGAGTAATTCATGTAAATATAACTAGCATATATAAAAACCTAGATAACTTTTTAGTTTATCTGGAGTCATATAGTAAAGATTTTGACCTAATAGTCTTGTCAGAAACACATCACATCTATTGTGTGGATGACTTTAGAATACCGGGATATGAAATTATATATAATAAGAGCAATAAAAATATATGTGATGGCTATGTATTTTATGTAAAAACCAGCATACTTTTGCATCAGTGCTTAGTTGAGATAAACGGCCACCATTTCCTAAAAGTAATTGTAGGTAAAAACAATAGCAAATTTGAAATTTTTGGGACCTACAGATCGCCAGCAACTGATATAAATTATTTTATTAACAGCCTGGAAGAATTCTTGGATAGGCATCTAAGTGAAAATATTGATGCTAGCATCTTCATAGGGGATATAAATATAAATCTTTTGGGTAAACCAAGCAGAATATTAAATAACTATCTAGATTGTTTGGCAGAACATGGGTTTTTGTGTAAAGTAAGGGGAATAACTAAAGAGAGAGGTAATCAAAAAAGCTGTCTAGATCATTGTTTTGTTAAAAGCTCTGATAATATCCGCGAAATCAAAACAGCTATAATTAAGTCAAAGGTCACAGATGCTCATGATCATTATCCAACTGTTATTCAAATAAATACGTCAAAAACAGGAGAATCCAACACTCAAACGCTAAATGAGGTAAAAAAAACTTAACTATTTAAACCTTAAAATTATGCTTGAGCAAGAGGATTGGATTGACATCTTAAATAAGTTGGATACTGATCAGTGTGCTGAAACACTTATAGAAAATCTAGAAAAAAAATTAACTTATAAACAGAAACTTATATTATTCCCAATAAAAGCTTCCGGCTTAAACCTTGGATAACTGCCGGCCTGCTGATATCAATAAGGCAAAGGGATAAATTACGAAAGCGATTAGCTCGGGACCCAGAAAATGTCATTCTTCGTAGTAACTATATGACGCACAGGGATAAACTCTCAAAGCTAATAAAAACATCTAAAATTGAGTACTACAGGCGGCGTATTGATGGGTGCCAGGGCGATTCGCAAAAAACATGGAATGTTATTAAAGATATAACAAATCAATCAAATCACAAACAAAAAATTAAAAACGTAAAATCACACACTGGCCTTTTAAAATCAAGTTCTGAAGAAATAGCTTATGAATTTAACAAGTTTTTTAGTACCATTGAAAAAAATTTAGCACGTCGTGTTCAACCCATTAATAAACAACAAAGCAAAGTCTGGCGAAATCCCTATATGTGTGAATTTCACCCCGTCACTAGAAATGAGCTTATCTCGCTTATAAATTCACTTAAATCCAGCGCTTCTAGTAGTGATGATATAACCTCTAAAACTATAAAAATGTATCACCAACTGTTGATCCTCCCATTGCTCCACCTAGTAAATTTAATTCTTGAAAAGTGCATTTTTCCGAAAATTCTTTAAAAAACTGTAATAATACCAATCTATAAAGCAGGTAGTACTGACGAAATGACAAACTACAGACCCATAGCATTAACAAGCACCATCGCTAAATTGGTGGAAAAGTGCATTAAGCTAAGATTAATGTAATTTTTGCATAAATACAAAATTATTTCCACTGAGCAATATGGACTCCAAGAAAAAGTAGGAACCGAAAATGCACTGTGTCAGGTGACCGAGTACATAGTTAAAAATTTTGATACAAATAGTAAAACGATTGGCATATTTTTAGACTTGACCAAGGCATTTGACACTGTGTCACACCGGATAATGCTAGAAGGTTTGGATATTGGAATAAGAGGCAGACAGCTACAATTATTTAGTTCTTTTCTTAGGGAAAGACCACAGAGAGTTAAAATAGAAAACAACTTTAGTGACCCTCTTGTAGCAGAGTTTGGTGTGCCACAGGGCACTGTCCTTGGTCCGGTTTTATTTACCATATATATTAACCAAATTACACAAGTATCAAAATTTGCCAAAATTATCTGTTTCGCTGACGACACTGTGCTACTGATAGGATCTGAAAGCTGGAATATTACCTATAAGAATGCTGAAAAAGCAATAAGTGAAATAAAGCAATGGTTGGACCAAAGTTTATTGACCCTTAATTCACAAAAAACAAATTTTATTACATTTAGCAAAACAGCAACAACACAACCGCAACAGGAAGACTTAACAATCCATGACGCCGAATGTGGCATGATGGGAGAATGTTGTTGCATCAACATCAAAATTTATAGAAAAAATTCAGTAAAATACTTAGGAGTTTACCTTGACCAACATCTTACGTATAAAAAACACATTGAGTATGTATCTGAAAAACTAAGGAAACTTCTTCATAAATTTTTACAATTAAGACAGGTCCTAAATCGGAAAACATTAAAAATGGTTTATTTTTCACTCATTGAATCGATCATTTGTTATGGGTTGGTGGTATGGGGCTTGCAACAAAAAAGGCGTTAAGTCCTCTAAACGTTATTCAAAAAACTTTTATTAAAATAATATTTTTTAAACCTAAGCGGTATCCATCAAGAATTCTTTTTAATGAAACTGACATTTACAAAAATAAAAGTAATTCTGTCCATGTTACAAGAAATTTAAATAGATTGGCTGTACCCAGAATGCATTACACAAAAACCCAAAAACATGTATTGTACGTAGGTCCCAAAATATTCAATGCGCATCCCATTGAATTAAGAAATAAATCTAAAAAGAAAAAAATTAAAACCTGGATTTTTACCAATAGCCTTTTTATCATAAGTGAGCTAATCACATAATAGTTATGTATTTATATAAATAGACAATAGTTCATTTGTCTTCAAAAATTGCATTGACATTATTTATTCTCTTTTAGTGTAGCTTAAATATATTAAATGAGTAAGAGTGTAGAATAAGATTTACAGTTGCTTTTTGGCATAAGTTAGGGACATACACAAACAAACCTAATGGGTTCATTTGTATGTCCCTGATATATTAGTTTAAACATAAATGTATGTATCACAAGATTATAATAAATAAATAAATAAATAAAAACGACATGCTTCAACTTTTAGTTTTGACACCCAAAGCGCACTAACGAAATTATACAGTTTTGTATTTTCATGAATCAGGTTGTTGAATAATTTTGTACCCAACTGCGACTAGTATTTACAAGTAATTTTAGCAGTTGGGTGTTTTTTTTTATAAATTTTTTTTTATTTCCAACTTTTAGGTTTAATATTTATTCAGCCTTATAAAAAGCACTATGCATTTACCATTCATTTAGCTTTACCCAAAAAGTACGTGTAGATTTTCTACGGACGCGAACAGTGTTACCTTCCATTGAGTGAAGGTGGGGAAGGAGAGAGGGAGAAGGAAACTAGTAAAATGGCGTCGAAAAAAATCTTAAAGCGTGTGCAGAAAGATCAAAATCGCTTTATATTTGTAAAAGTTAAAGCTACAACTATTACTAATAAGGAGGGTGGGAAAGAGAGAGGGAGAGGAACTAGTAAAATGGTGTTGGAAAAAAAAATCTGAAAGCGTATGCCCTATATTTGATAAAATTATGCGAATATGGTTTTTGAATAGGCTGGGGGGAATGACATGAGGGGAAATGGGTTGGCGCAGAGAGGACTACGAAGTAACTACACCAAATTAGAGGACATTTGCAATGGGTGATAAAAGGAATTTCATTAAAATCGTCTAAAATTTAGATAATTTGTAAAGCTCAAAAAAAATGGAACCGAACTCCGTGTTTTTGTTCAACGTTTTTTTTGCAAAAAATTCCCTTATCCATAAAATGTATTTCTAAATTTATTAAAAATCAGTTGTATAGTTAAAAATCAGAGAGAAAAACATAAGCTGATGAAGATATAATATGCTTGCTGTCAATAAACATAAAAATACAACATGATTTTATACTTATTTTATTATTGCTTCAGTCTGAGAGCCTATATTATGTACCCGTACATAACCATTATTATAAGATTTCTTAAACATTTTAAAACCATTTTATTTTTTAAATTTAACATTGAAGCAGTGGCGCACCCAGGAATATGTTTTCGGGGGGAGGGAGGGCGAGACTCCACGTATTTTATGCTATTTAATTTTTTTATTCATGAAATATCTGGAAACTATCTAAAAAATCCTTAGGCTTGGGGGGGAGAGGGTCGGACTCGAAGCCCCCCCTGGGTGCGGCCATGATTGAAGCAAGGGATCCATAACTCACCAGTGACCAGCGCGCTAACACAATTAACTACTAAGGCTAATAAATAAGTAATAAACAAAATTAAATCGTTAAAATCGGTTTAGTGGTTCTTAAAAAAAATAATTTTAATTTTAACCATTGTTTTACAGACTTTACGGTTGCCTTGCGAATTATGTCAATGTCACTAATTTACAAAAAATTAATTGCAGAATAGAATTTCAAGGACCGTTTCACCAATTTTAATATTTTGTACAGCTGGGGACTTTATAAATTGCCGCCCTTGAAAATAAAAAATGTTCCCATTTGAAATTCGGAAAAGTAGTTTGAACCAAAACAAAAAAAATGTGAACCTTACCTCTGTCTACATACATACATACATATTAAAAAAAAAATATTTCTTTAAATGATTAATTTTAAAATAAAAAAAATACAACGGCAATTTAAAAAGTTCCTGACTGTACATGTTTGTGCGCGGTAGAGATAGAGCTTTTACCGAATTTTAAAAAATTCAAAAGTTTCTCGAAACTTTAGATTAAATGAGCCTTCTTAAAAAGCTAGGTATGATTCTGTCCACCATCTTGGATTTAATGATGACGGACAAAAAACATTTTTGCTCAAAACTCTAGTCAAATCCCTGCAAAATGTCGTTTGTTTCATTAAAACTGATGGTATAGTTCAAAAGTTTTAACAAAAAATATTTCGTCCTTTTTTTTGTCCCACCCGTATAATATAAAAACAGATAAAACGTAAGTCAGGCTCTGCTGAATTTGAGAATAAATAATTTTTATTTAAAAAACGTTTGGTAGGGGCCCTGACCCCGAGGCCCCCCTAGTTTCGCCCCTTCTCTATACTAAATAGTATTATAGTTTCTAAAGGTGTCACGAGGTCGGAAAAAAGCTAAATATTTACAGAGATTATATTTATATGAATAGATATTTAAGGAAAGCACGGATCCGTGGCAAAATCTAAGGGTCTCAACGGAAAAATTACCTATTCGTGTATTTTTTTTTATTTTATAAGAGGGAGTGTAATTATCCAATTAGTCCTTTTTTATTAAGTAATATTGCATATTTTTTAGAGTGGGGTAATTACCTCGTTACCCCCTTCCTCAAATCCACGCTCGTAATAAGATTGCTATGGATTACCGTCATTTTATTAAACTGTATAATTAATTTTCATATTGTATGTATTGTATGTAATTTTTTTTATAGTTTTTTTTTATCTGGAGTAAAATTATTAAGGATTTAACGATATAAGGGAATAAATTTAAGGAAATTCTCTATAAAATTGTCATTAAACTGTAACTTTTATTATGATTAAGTAGATATTGGCGCATAAATGTGAAGTTTTAGATCGACTCATAAATGAGCTTTATTAAAGCTATCCTACATGACTTCACGACAAAACTTAAATAAAAAATAATTATATTTTTTACGGCACTGAGTCTAATAAAGCCATTTTTTACAATTTATAAACCGCTGCACAATTTTGATGATGTTTAGTTAACCCCGTGGAGAAACAGTTTATATTAAAAATAATACCATAACTTCTGTTATGAAGCGACATAACCCAGGTTTATTAGTCATTAAAACGACAAAAATATGGACGAAAGAGCCATAGACGTATCCAATAAATAAAAGCCGTAACCCCTCTTCAAAAATTACAATTTTTTAAAATTTAAAATAACAATGCCTTTTTGGAATAAAATTTCTTTAATTTTCTTTTTGTTAAAACCTCCCCCCAAAATTTTTAGCTGGATACGCTACTGGAACAAGCTTCTTTTATTAATTTTCTTTTGTCATACGGTCTAAGGTATAAAAATTGCCGTTGTTGTTTTATTAAAATTAAAACAGCTTTGGTTAATATTTAAAGTGTTTTTTTTTCATCCCTCACCATTTTTAGATTAAAATTTCCAATGAGGGAAAACTAAGGTGAACCCGGCGATTTAACATTTAGCGATCCATCGCCAATCGATCGAGGGTAGTCTAAAACTTTTTTGCTTAATCTAGAATTTTTATAACTTTAAATATTTAAAAAAATAACAATATCTTTTTTAGTTCTTGAGATATAAAGCTATTGCGAACAAATCATAACTCATACAATGTTTCTCTAAATTTGATGTGGCAAAAGTTACAAGAAAAAGTTTGTGAAAAACCATGGAAATTGCTATCTTGGATTTCTGACGTCACACAGGCGCTCTTGCTCAAATTTCGATAGATCGATAACCAATCGCTAGTCTTAAACTTCATTCTGCAATTTTTTTTGGCTAAAAAAATACTATTTTTTCTATTTTTGAAAAAATTAATATCTTTGTTAGTTTCTAATATATAAAGTTCTTTACTATAATTATTGGTGTTTTCTTGCAAACAAAAAACGTTTTGACAATTTTTCTGTGAAACTAATTTACCGAAAGTTATAAGCCAATATTTGTGAAAATACATTAAAAAAACCGCCTTCTTGGATTTATGACGTCACGCAGGTCACCCCACTCAAATTAAAGGCAAACACCCGGTGACTTACAACTGTGTGATGATTTAAGACAGTTTTAAAAAATCTTCCACAACTATCACACGGGACAATTTTTGACTATATGAAGTTTTTGGTTATAACACAAATTAATGAGAAAAATAGACTCTTAGTTAAAAAGTTAGCATTTTTTCAATTTTTTAACTGCAATGAGTAAAATCAGCTTATTACAGTATCGAACACAATATTTCATGAAAAATTTATTGGTCCAGCGGTTCCAGAGCTATCGTGTGCCTGACAGACACACACACACACACACACATTACGAGATTGCTAAGATAGGTCCAAATACACTTAAACAACACATTTTTGGCATATCTAAATTTTTTTTAATTAAAAATAATACCTTCTCTAGCTATTGCTGGGAGGGCTAGGAAGGTGAAAAAAATTATGAATGATTTATGCCAAATGGCAAACTAAAAAGAAATTGTTGTTACTGAAAGAAATGGAAAAATATGCTTTGTGTTAAAAAATTCGAAGTTGTGGCTGAAATGTCCAGCAAAAATTCACGATTGACTGAATGGAAAGGAGTTTCTTCAATTTTATTTAATCTTGTATGTCGACAGCGGCAGCGCATCTTGAAGGGGGCAAGGGCAAATTCTGCTCCCTCACAGTTTTAACAAATCATAGATTGCCAATTCGCAAAAAAGTCAGGTTAGATTGTTTTTCAAAAAATAATTTTTTAAAAAGATTTCACACTTCTCAGTCGGTAGGCCATCCTTAGGATTTAAAGGGCTGAATAAATGTAATAAAATAAAAATAGTGTAGTGTTTGCATATAAGTGAAACGACAAACACACGACTTTAGATTTCCCGCGCCGTGACAAAGTGTTAGTGACGTAGGCAATATGGCCGCGCGGCTGACCAATGAGAAAGCAGCGTTGGAGTGACGTCACATGGGACGGTCTCTCGTTACGGATCCATTTTTACGTATACACGTATTTTATAGTAAGTCTGTTTTCATCCATGAATATTTGCGCAATCATAAATAATTACGCGGCTTAAATAACATAAATATTTCAATGGCGACGAGGACCAAGTACGGACGTAAATATTTTTTGAATTCCTTCGTTAATTTCTCGTAAAATCGTAATTGACTGTTTGACGACCGATCGGCAAAAAAATCGACGACGGCCATAATCTAAAAAAAAAAAAATAATTAAAAAAATAAAGGAAATTAAGTGCCGATCAAAGAAATTATACTAAAAAATTTTTCAAAAAATTTTTACCGAAAAAAAATTCAAATAAATGGATTTAAACTAAAAACGTCGTAAAAAAAATAAAAATAAAAGCTTAACCAGGGCTATCAAAATGGACGGGCCACGATCCTCCACTTTGTTGACGTCACATCCGGGGCTGATTTTTTTTTTGATGGTCACGTTACGACACAGCTGATTGTCTTTAACATATTGAAGTTGGAATGACGGTTCATGGATATTTGATTTTTTTTAAATAAAGCCGTTTTTGAGATTGTTTTTACTATATTCTCGCAGAACAATTTTTTTTAAATGTATAGTAAGCCCTAATTTTTCATAGCCGCTTCATTAGCTCACACAAAAATTAAGTTTAAAGTAGAAGCGAATGTGACAATCACATATGACAAAGTCAAATACATGTCAAATATAACAGTTGGCAACACATGGCGGGTAATTTGAATTCAAAATAAGGAATGCTAAATCTTGAAGATTTAAACCTTTTAATCATGTTGCTTCCTTACAAACCTTTGGTGGAATATCGGGATGGTGTCTGAGAATATTTCACTGAAATTTTGCGGAAATCTGTAGTGCCATTTTGAAAATATCATAAAAAAACGTCTGAGCTCCCATAAGACCCAATGTAAAATTCAGCCCCGGGAGAACAGCTGATTTTTTCAGGGTCGTGGCCTCTATTTTTGTGTTGGCCTTGGCTTAACCTAAAAAAAACCATAAGTGCGGCGTAAACTAACTTAACCTAAAATGGAAAGGGGACCTTTAATAGGAAGAATTGAGGCGTTTGACCCTGCAAATGATTGTTGGGAAATCTACTGTGAACGAATGGATCAATATTTTGAGGCTAACAAAATAACTGACGAGGGGGATAGAGTATCCACCCTATTAACCTTGGTAGGGTGTTCAACTTACAAGTTGTCACGAGATTTGACGCACCAGATTTTGCCGGGCAAAAAGACCTACCAAGAACTCAAAGATCTATTAAAAAAACAATTCAGCCCTCTAGTAAGTATGTGGCGAGAGCGAATACAACTACATATGGCAAAACAAAATCAATCTGAAACTGATTCAGAATGGTATGCCAGACTTAGAAGTCTCACCGTAAATTTTAATTATAAGGGAGACCGACTTGAATTTATTCTGAGAGAGAAGTTTGTAACAGGACTCAAATAAGGTTACAATACAAAACAAAGCAGATACAAACCCTAAAATTGGGGTAAACATGAAAAAGGCTTCTACAGCTTTGGTTTGCAAGGACTCATCAGTCCAGGTAAAAGGACAGGCTAAGACTCACAAAAGCCAAAGTAAGAAAATAAATACTGACCTGTCAGAGCACAGAAGAACTACCCGTAGTCTGGCTAGAATAACACAAAATAGACCTCCCTAGTCCTGTCACACATCAATGATTTTAAACTGTTTGTTTGTCTCAAAGTATGTCTGTAATTGTATATGTCTACATAGTCATAGTTAAGGCGTATAGAATTGTAAGGGTAATTCTCGTGGAACGTGACAATTTTATAGGGACTTAAGTATAGTGAACTTTAAGAGAAGTGGTGAAAAACAGTCTTAGTGCGGAGGGATGTAGTGTTTGCATATAAGTGAAACGACAAACATACGAATTTAAATTTCCCGCGCCGTAACAAAGTGTTAGTGACGTAGGCAATATGGCCGCGCGGAGTGACGTCACATGAGACGGTCTCTCGTTACGGAACCATTTTCAAGTATACACGTATTTTATAGTAAGTCTGTTTTCATCCATGAATATTTGCGCAATCATAAATAATTACGCGGCTTCAATAACATAAATACTTCAAATAGCTTAAAAAAAATCTGTCAAATAACTGGTAAATTTTATTATTATTTTTTTAATTTAAATTTATTTCAAAATTCATTGTTCCCCCTAATTTTTAAAGAGCGAGACGCCGGAGCTACTGTATGGAATTTTCCGAAGGAAAGCGTTCATGGTTGGACATTTCTTTAAAAAAATCTATTGTATAATATACAAGGTCTGTACAGAAAGCATAGCATGATGGACTGCAAGCCATCGACAGAAAATTGAGAGTCTAGATGTCTAGAATTCAAATAAAAAAAATATGTGCCCCTATATTTACTGTAGTAAACGCATCTTTAATTAATAGCCGAATAGATCACAAATATACAGATTTAATAGCCAATCTATATAGCGAAGCAAGAACATTAATCAAAATCCACGAAGGAACCAAGCCAATCCGCATAAGAAGAGGTGTCAGGCAGGGTGACACAATATCCCCTAAATTATTTAACTAGGGCCTAAAAGATGTTTTTAAAAACTTAGATTGGAAAGAAATAGGCATAAAAAAAACGGACAATACGTAAACCACCTAAGATATGTTCATGATATCGCCTCAATAACAGATAAGAAAGAAGAACTATAGGAAAAATATGGGTTTGAGTATAAACTGCACTAAAACTAAAATCATAACAAACACAGATGAATATATCACGATCAGAATAAACCAAGTGAAAAAAGAACAAGTAGATGAATATATCGCCCCCTTAGTGCAACAACTAGATAACTCGAAAAATATGTATTTTGAGTTATCCAGTTAAAGTTGACCTATTTTTTAACTTTTCTCTTTTTTATACAACATCTAGATACCTTGTACGAGCAACCAAACTTGTTTAAAGACTTAAAGAGTGACAAAAAATAGATAACTTCGAAAATGCACATTGTATAAAAAGACATCTTGGGATTTTCTCAAAACCATCAATTTCAAGTTATCTAGTTGCTGCACTAAGGGGACGATAAATATACCTGGGACAAATTATTAAATTAAAAAAAGAAAACCAAACGGAAAAAATCAAGAGACCAGTAAGTTTGGCCTAGGCAGCATTCGGTAAATTCAGCTACAAATTCAAAAATAAAAAAATATCTTCAGTAACTCAAAACGAAAGTGTATAACCAATGTATCCTTCTAGTACTTACCTATGGATGCCAGACCTGGAGACTTACAAGATCCTGCATGGATAAGGTAACAAAGGCCCAAACATCAATGAAAAGGCAATTGTTACATGTAAAGCTAACAGATAGAGAAAGAAATGAATGGATAAGAAATAAAACAAAAGTAAGAGATATCAGAGGAGAGAAGATGGAACAAATGTATTGTAAACTGGAGACCTTGGAAAAATAAAAAAATGAGGGGAAGACCCCACATGAGATGGGCAGACGATTTGAAGAAACATGCGGAAGCTAGATGGATAAACACGGCGACAGACAGAGAAGTGTGCAAGATATTGGGGGAGGTCTATGTCCAAAGATGGATCGAAGAAGGCTTATTAGATAGATAAATAGATAGATTCACTATGAGTGACTTCGACTAAGCCGGAGTGAAAAAGAGAAAGATCAGATTTTGAGAAAGATCAAAAGAACTGAAAAATGAAGAATGTAGAGAGACCAAGATGGAAGAAAATCCGCCATAGGTTATAAGCCGTCGGAGTGGAGGAGAAAATAACCCACCAACCACGTCTAATTTCTGAATAAATTTATTAAGTATAAAATACTTTGTATATTAGGTTTTTTCGGTGTGATACGTGGTATTATTTATCGATTCGTTTTATAATTGGCTAAAATACTTTATTATGCGCATATTTTGCGTTTTAAATGTTCCCAAGACGTGAAAAGTTCGGCCAGCCAACATTACAGGGAGCCGCAGTGAAATTAACTGCAATTTTTTTAATTACGATTAAACCAATCATCCTGTCTGCAAACAACATGACTATAAATTTGCGTATAATAAAATTTTATTAAAATCATCGAGGGACTAATTATTACCGAAATTAGACCAATTTAAAACTTGCTTTCTTTAGCCCGACAAATTCTTAAAATTAGGAATAATTCAAGTCTTTATGTAGCGGCAAAAAAGCCCGACGCTGTGGCTAATGCGGCCCAGCCCAGTTGCCGTTATTAAGACATACTGTAAAGTGAGTATTATAGGACATTTTTTTAAGTTTTTTTTTCTGCCAATTTATAACTTTTAAGTTACAAAGCTGAACCTAATGGGATATGGGACACTGTTTGAGGAAGTTAACATTTTTTGAATTTAACCTCCTCAAAAAATTAATGACACTTTAAAGTTGTGTATTTTTTTGGTACAGTCTATGGGTAATATGGAAACGGATACCTAATTATGCCTAAAATGATGTACACCAAATGTCCAAAAACAAAAAAAACAGTTTTTTAAATATTTTTGGCCTAAATGGCTTAAAGCTTACTTAAATTTTTTTTTTTAATTTTAGAAGTTATGTAACTATAGGATTTTTGCACTTTTTTGAACTTCTTAAGATTTCTGCATTATTTTTGAAAGTAGAGCCATAAAACAAAGACAGGCAAATTGTTGCGATAACATTCTAGAATTCCCATCTAAAAAGTGGGCAACATGTGCACTCAAAACACTGGCCAGTTAAGAAAAGTTGTCATGCAAAAACAAACCTTTTTTTACTGTTTTCATTTTGCGATTTTTTTTAAACCTACCGAATTTTTGGCAAAAATCGCTCAAGATTATGTTTCCACATGTCTGAACCAAATACCACAGAAAAAAATTTTGGTCAGTTTTGGTCTATTGTCGAGTTACAGCGGCAAACTTGAAATAACTGCCAATGTGCCATATTACCCCCGCAGTTTCATTCACTTCTCGGTACGTTTGTTTCTTAAAATCCGGCAACTTCAAGTAGCTTTTATAGCTACTTGTACACATATCATAACGATACGACATCTAAATCGACACAGTTTTACAGTAATAAAAATAATAATAATAACAATTAAGAATTTTAGCAATTTTATGACGTTATGACAATTTCCCTTATGATCCCTCCCTGTATATGTCGTTTAATTAGGAGAATGTCCTCGGGAAATTTCTTTCGTGTGTTTATTGCCAATTTGAGCCTCTTGAAATGAAAAGATATTAATTTTCTAAAAGATTTTTTTACTGACAGCGGAAAGGTTTTCCCTTTCTTTCGGTCTTGAAAAACTCGAATATGTTTGATGAAAACTGACTCTAAAAGGGCCAACAATTTTATGGGGACACCATAAGGATATGTGAGTCGGCCATTTTGTGGTTATCTTCTCCTAAATTATTCTCCGATACCAGCTTACTACAGATTCAGCGAATTTTTAAGTGGGCATGCGTGTTAAGAGTGGTTTATGGATGCCATTAAACACTCTTCATGTTGTCCATAATAAATCTGCACAATTAGTTTTAGAAAAACTACAATTTTAATCCAAAATTTGATAAATTTTCACCAACTCAACTAGTTTTTAGAAAAAATAATAGACATAACCCTAAACATTTGACAATTGTCAAATAATGTAGTGGCGTAACGGAGTATGTTCCAAAACCACCAAAACTGACGCATGCGCAGTAACCCAAATCCTGTCTGTCCGAAAAAGGAACATTAAGAACTAAATATTGGTCCTGGCTGCAAATATCGCGTGTGAGAAGGCATGGGTATGCCCCATATTTATGCTCTAATGTATTTGGTCTGGTAATATAGTAGGCAGCCAACACGCAGGGCTTCAAAGACTCCTTTTATTTTTAAGAGGCGCATTGTTTTATATTTTTGGAAGGTGACGTTTTTAATAGGTGCATTATTTTTCTAAAATTGTTATCCACTAAAACTATAACAGAGGTCTCTGCCTATACATTCAGTCCTTTAAAAAAAAATTCAGTGAATGAACATTCCAGTGATTCATCGTTTCTCAAAGTTAAGTTACTAAACCTAAGATAGTAAATTTGTGTAAATAGACATGTCTAGGTAGGTAGATATTGTTTCTTTTGGAAAAATCCAGAATTTTGGCAAAGAAGTAGTCCCTGCTCAAAAATATAGTCAGAACACGTGCAGTTGATTCGATTTCAGCTTGAGGCTCCAGAAACTAATAATGCAGGATAATACAGTGTAGCATTCGCGAATGCAATACTCTTCATACGTACACTTTTCTCGCATTTTTCCACCAATGTAGAGACTCAATGGTCTAAGAAATGTGCCATGTGAATTCGTATACATATGTTCTTACATACTTTTGTGGAGAACATTTTATTTGATTTTATAATAACACCACAAGAAGAAATACTCTGCCATTGGATTTGAAAACTTCTTCTTTTATCGAACTGATATAAAGCTTGTTAATACGTTTTTTAAATGGTGTATCACATAATATAGTTTTAGCAAAAGAAAAATTTTAAATTTTGAAAAATATATTTAAATTTTTTTTATAACTTTTTTAACTTTGGGCTTCTTGAAAAACTTAAAACTACACAACAGAAATTTTTTAAAATTATGATTTTTCATACCCCAAACCATCGAAGAAATAACTGGACATGTTCTCTGCCCAAACCGAATGAATGTACCGAAAATATTATAAAGCGAAAAGAGACTCTGATAAACCTCTTCTTTTTTTTCTTGATTTCTTATGAATTGACCCACTGGTCTGGCTTTACATATCTCGATATTTTTTCTTATCGTTTGGTTATAGGTAGCGTAGAAACTATATAATATTACGACACGTAGTCGAAGAAAGAAGGCTAAGGTAAACTGTCCTAATTTCGTTAGTTGCCTAAATGTGTCAGTTTGTCCACAAATATATGTTTATTCAGCATAAGTCGCACATAAATGCATAAATAAAAATTAAGGCGAAACTTTATATCTTTGGCAACACTGCTTTTAAATTTGCTTAAATGTTTTTTCAATTTTTTCTCTAAGAAAAATGATTGACGTGGTTACAATATACAGAGCATAAAACAAGCCTAATTTCGTCAGTGGTTACCAAATTAATTATAATTTTTTTAACTAAACAAGTAATCTTTAAAAATATTGGTAAGGCTACATGAACTAAGAACTAGATAATACTTTGTTTAGAAATTAAACATCGCTCAGTAACACAAACACTTGCTTGTCTGGTTTAAAAATTCTCGATCTTCTGTTTTTGAAACTTAATACACAAATTATGTTTTTTATTTTAAAATTAATAAAGATCTTGAAAAACCTCGGCCATTAAAAATAGCATGCTGAAGTTAAAGCATCAAATATAATGAAATTGAGAAAAGTTTCTGACGAAGTTTGACAATATAGAACGAAGTTTTAATTTTAATTTAAACATTAAAATAAAATGTTGCATTAGGTGCAAAAAAGCTAAGAGGGGTGACGAAATTAGGAAAGTTTACCTTACACTGCGCGATGATGTTCTTGCCGATAAGGCCGAAATTGCGCAGGCTGCGCTGTGCAGAATTATGACTTTCTAAAACTGCTTGGGTAATTCTAGTTACTCACTTCGCCGACAAAAACTTTTTTAATTATGATTGCTTATCTGGAATTGCTTTTGATTTGCCGTCAAGTCGTAGTGTAAATGTCACTGACGGAGTTATATACCGTACATTATATTTCTCTAAACTTTCAGATATTTCCAAACTAATTTAACCTAAATTTATTTTTTTAAGGGGGATATGTGGAGATTAAAAGCCACACGTCAGTTATGACGTTTCAAAATCCTGTTGGGCGTAATTTAACAGTCGAGTTTAATTCAATTTTGTAGCAATTTCAGGAAACATTACAGGAAAAACCTGTCGTTTTATGCTGCGTTTCGTGAATGGGAGCAATTTTCTTTTCCCTTGTAAAAATAAAACAACAAAATGAAGGAGGCCTCGTAACTTAAATTTAAAAATTGTTTTTTAAATATTCCTTGCGCTATGCCATAAAAAGTTTAATCACTTTTTTCCATAAATAAAATAACATTTTTCTTTTTAAATTACAAACTAATTATTATTAATATGAAATTCCAAAGGAATACTTAGACGTCTAGGCTTACATTTTTAATAATGTTTTACTTTAGCAATTTTTATTTTTATATTTTTGATCCTATACTAGTATACTTCACAATCTGTCGAGACAAAAATAGAAGAAATGAATAATCTAGGTTTCTGTATTTTCTGATGCTTGCAATAATAAGTTTTGTATCTTTTGTTCTGAAATTAATTAGAGAGTTACTTAGTACAGCGAAATAAACCTCGAAAGCCTTTAGACATTCCGAGCATAATTTTATAATTAGGAAAATTAATTCAACGCTCTAAAACCCAAAATATAATGGTAGAATGTTTCCTGGTTATATCTGAAACTAATTTGAGGCTAGTCTGGGTAGTGAGCACAGATATAAAATACACTATTTTGGAAATTACAGTTTAGACGTTTAACTTTTTTTTTAAATAAACGAAATTATTCTTATTTATAATGATTTCAGGAAAAAGTGATTGTAAAGACTATTTAGATTTTTAGCTTTATACTTAATGCATAAGTAGCACAGTTATAAAGGATGAAAAATGATACAGCTCACTAAACCTATTTTTTTAAAAGTATTTTTTGCCAGCTGATATATACATAATGTCCAAACCCTGCTTGTTTTTTATTTGAATGCACCTTCCTGCAACTTAATATAATGTTTTGAGGTAGGCAGGCCTACTAGCTTTAAAATGGATTCAATTTCACTTTAAAGAAAAGGGGCGTTTTTTATTACGGATCCTCCAATCGTGACATATTAATAAAAGTGTAGTTAGTACAACGAAAAAATTTAGTAAACTCACCTAACAACTGAGCAGACAAGGCTTAATATTAAAAAAAAAACAAGGGACAAATTCGATATAAATGAAAATTTTTATTTTCATTTTGTTGACTACAATTTTTTGTACAATGCATTAAAAAACAATCTGATAATGGGCATAGTAGTAGTAGTAGTAGTAGTGGCGGAGAGACCATTTTTGATCAAGCGACTAGGCACACGACGCGCCCTTTTCGCAAAACCCGATTTGTCCGTACACCATATACCAAACTGATGCACGTGCCCTTTAGGATGCAAGTTTTCTTTCTTAAAGAGGACTTAATTTTGCCTGACTCCTCTTTGTCGAGGGCAGCGATCTTTATACTGCATAGCAAGTATACACAGTGGAACCAGGCTTCTACACACCTTCCGAAAGATGGTCCTACTACATGTTAGACTTGCATCTATTTAATATCGCTATCGTTCCAGCAGAACTTGGTTATAGACGATAGACTTCTTTCCTTTTCACAGCAACAGCCGCCGTGGTCATCGTAAGTTGACTTTAAGAAATTTTTGCTGGCGCCGTCCTGCTTCCAACTGTAGCAGGCTTCTGGGTTATTAATCCTGGCTCTGGTTGTGGGCTCCTGAACTACACCTGCTTATATTCTCGATGTACAACCATACCACTGGACTACCCTGCCGCTCGATAATGGGCATAAGGTCTATTCTACTTATAAAAACATATATATTATTAATATTCTCTAAGGAGACTGTCTCCGTAATTTTTACATTTACACCTCTGCGCTCTATCTGTAGACATGGGAGGCATGGGGGGGAATAGAATATCCTTCCTCACTGGGTTAACGTTGAGTTGAGATTTCTTGGGCGTCTATTTTTACGTTTAAAGGATAAAGTCGTCACTACTGGCAGCCTATAGTCCATCAGGGGCGTACCTAACGTTTTGGTTGCCTGAGGCAATTGGAAAAACCGCTGTCCCAAAAAAACATCTTGTGTAATCATTTTTTAACACCAGTATTTACTAAAGGGTCTACAGTGCTAAGTGCTACAATCCTAGGTTTAAAAGTCTACATTTTGGTTGAAGGATTAACTTATTTTTCCCGTGAATGCAATAGTTTCTAATATTTATATAAATTGTTCATAAATACCTTGTAATATGGGTCATCTGTTTTCGTTGTAACAAAGACATTATTTCCACGCAAAGGTTATAAATAAATAAAAATAATAAAATATTTTCGTTTAATAATTTTAGCCATATTTAAACCTCCAAATGTCACTAGGAAATGTCGAATAAAAACGGTGTAAGTCAGTGTCAGCTGTCCGCTATATTTTACATGTTAATTTTTTAGACAAGTTAGGGACGATTAAACCGATGGTCGATTGTTTTAGGGAATGAGTAATTGAAAAGGGATTCTAATATATCTTATGCTTTTTACAGTATATAAATATTAAATATATTGATACGTATTAAGTTATTTATGTATTATTTAGCTTTGAATATTTTTGTATGTAAGTTTTTTTGTCAATCATGGATTATTTCTATTGTTTTTCGAACTTTAAACCACCGCTCAGGGGTGGTACTACAATTTGAGACTATTTTTAACGGGAATCCTACGACTGCACGGACTAAGTTTCCAAAAAATTACATTTGGTTAAAAAAAATTTATATGGTTTTTCTTTATTTCTAAAGTTAATTTGAATTTATATAAGATGAAACTTACGGAGAAATGCTTACTATCATATTGCACATTAAGGTGAACCAAATCTTTGCAGTTATTTAACCTGTGAGTATTAAAAAAATACACTTAAACCGGTCGGTATCAACTCTATAGACTTGATACTTAAACCCGGTCTGCAATGCTAAGTCTTAAGGTCTTAGTAAATACTGGTGTAAAAGTATACTTTTAATCCCTCTTTCGAGGTACTAAAATTATACTTCAATCCTTCCAAAGCAAAAATCCAGTAAATACGTTTACAACACACGGAACTTTGAGGAGACAGTGTTCGCTCTTCTCGGGACCTACCGTCGGGGTAAAACATTTTTGCCTTGGGATTAAATATCTCAGTCTTTAGGTTTTTTTTTAATGTACAGCGTGTCCCATTTTCGATGGGATTAAATGGGAAACTCGGTTTTTATTAAAGATATTGATTTTCTAATTGCACCTTACCGTGCTCTTTTTTTGAGCTTTTAACAATGGTGTAATCAGAGTTTTGCCATACCCCGTAGTTTCGCTATTACGGGAAATTTTAGAAAAAATTGCATTTTTAATAATCCCTTATATCTCGTTTATTTTGCAAGATATTTTTATTCTGTAGAAACCTTTTTATGGCAACTTTTTTAGAAAAAAAATAATGACGTTATCAATTTTTTAAAATATTGTTTAGTTTTTGAGATATGGTATTTATCATAAGAAAAATTAAATACGGACCTGGATTTTTTAAATTACTATTTTGATTGGTTTCAACTTATTATTATCTGGATATGGTCGATTTCTAGCCATTTTAAAATAATTTTGAGTGACTCATTCACAAAAATGACAAGTAAAATGACAATGTCAATTCCGCGTTTTTGTTTTTCCATGTTGAAGTAAATTTCATGAGTTGCTGTGCTATCAAATAATTACTATGATATTTTTGTCACTTTTTAACGCTTTTTACTTTATTAATAAATCTTTTAATTAACGTTTCAAAACAGACAAACTAAAAATCGTTTAACCAGTTGCAATTTTTAATTTATATTTACGTTGGAAATTTCCAGGTTCGGACTAAAATGTTTTTAAAAATATTAAATACTCTTTTTTAACCTTAAATTAAAAAAATATTAAAGTTTTATCAAAACAAAACAGTAATAAAAAAAATCCAGGTCTGTATTTCAATATTTCATGATAAATACCATATCTCAAAAATTAATTAATACCATATCTCAAAAATTAATTAATTAAATATTAAAAATTGACGCTATTAGTTTGCTCTAAAAAAGTGGCCATGTAAAGGTTTTTACAGAATAAAAATATTTTGCAAAATAGGCAAGAAACAAGGAATTATTAAAAATGCAATTTTTTTAAAAAACTCTCTTTATTAGCGAAACTACGGGGTATAGCAGAAATCTGATTACACCATTTTTAAGGGCTCAAAACAAAAGCACGGTAAGGTGGAATGAGAAAATCGATATCTTTAATAATACCCGAGGTTCCCATTTAAACTCATCGAAAATGGGACACGCTGTATTATTCTTGTCCGTCATATAATGATTTATGTATTTTCTAAAAATATTTGCAATACTTTCCCACTCATCCATACCCATTAACTCAAGAGCGTAACTAGCTTAACACTCCCTGAAATAAAGAATATAGTTGCAATACGAAAAAACTACTATAAAGAAAAAAAAGTGCCGCAGGTGAAAATTTATTTAAATAACAATTAATATTTTTTCGCAAGAAATCGCGCTTTTTAAAATGTTTTGTAGATATAATGGAAAAAATAATGCCGCAGTTCTTTTCAGTAAAAATGGCGCCACAGAAGAAAATGTTTGCAATATAATATTGCAAAACAATAGTGTAAAATTCAAATACATTTCGGAAAAAAACGCGTTCTTAAAGAAATTGGCGTCATGCACAGTAAAAAGTTTTTGATAAAAAGGGAAAAAATGGGGACAAGCACAAACTATTTATTTTTAAATAAAAAAGTTTTGTATAGTTTCAAAAGAGTCGAGTCGGAAATTTTTCCTGACTTATATATAAAGTCAGCTCGCTCCAGAAAAATGTCATTTAAGGAGGCGAATTTTGAGCTCGAGGAGTCTAAGCGCTGCCTTAATTACGCCCCTGCATTAAGTGTTATATGACACCAAATACGATATAGCATAAATACATGTTCAAAGAATCGAAAAGTGAAGCGCTCATAGCGGGCTTTGGAAACAGTGGCAAATTTAAATTCGCAGATGAAAATTTTCAAGTGCGCATGCGTGTGTTTTGTCATGCAGACACACAGCTGCTATGTGGGTGGAGGTCATATTGACATTTTGCGGTGTTTTGCGTTTATCGTGTAAAATTATGTTTTTTCTATAAAAAATTGAAGTAAGAAGTAAGGGAGTGCCATTTCATAGGTAACTACGTGTATCTTTCTTTATAATTTGTTAGTTAAGAGTGGGTTATAGATGCCATTAAACACTGTTCATGGTATCCACAATAAATCTGCACAATTAGTTTTAGAAAAACTATAAAATTAAACTGAACCACCAAAACTGACGCATGCGCAGTAACCGATATCCTGTTTACCCGAAAAGGGAACATTAATAATTAAATAGGGGTTCTGGCTTCAAACATCGCGTGAGAGTATGCATGGGTATCCTCATATTTATGCTCTAACGTATTTGGGTTGCTGAAGGCGGCTGCCTCGTTGCCTCACCCTTTGGCACACCCCTGAGTCCATTCATTTAAAACTGAGAAATGATGAATCACTGAAATGTTATTTCCCTGAATTTTTCTTAAAAGGACTAAATGTAGGAAAACCCCTCTAATTTTTCTCCTTAGACTTACAACTACCACCATTAAAAAAGTTAAAATTTTCAAAAACAAATCTATGAAATAATTGTCGTAAATTTGTCGTAATTACAAAAATTTTGTCGCGTCACAATTTTTTGAACATGGGTGGTAATGATAAGTTAAGTCTTAACTTAGCACTACCACCCCACAAAAATTAAAATTTTCAAAAACTAATCTATGAAATAATTGTCGTATATTTGTCCTGAAAACAAAAATTTTGTCTCGCTACCCGCTTTCCTGAAAAGAGGTGGTAATGCTAACGTAGTTTAAAGCCAATTTTCGTCCTTATGGTAAGTTATAAGTGTAGAACTTCGGAGGTTTAAAGTGTATTCAAGAGAATTTCGCTAAAGTTACGGCTTTATTTTAAGTCTTCTTTAGAGCATAAGATAAGGTCGAAACGTTAGCGAAATTCATCTTTAAAATTAAAAACTTTTCGGAAGAAATAGCGCCGCAGAAGGAAAAAATTGCAAAAAGCTACTGGAAATTTAATAGGCAGTCAAAAATTTAAACAAAAAATAGAAATAAAAAATCGCACAGCAGAGGAAAATATTTGCCATATAAAAAACTGCTGGAAAACTAAAACACATTTTTGTAGATACAACGACAAAAAGGGCACCGCAGGCGAAAAAATAAGTAGTTCTCAGAACAAACACAGAAGAAAATTTTTGGGAAAAATAACTTCATGTCCGTTTAAGTCCGAATTTTTTATGTTAACAAATCAGTTTAAACAAGAATGCCTTGCCGAGTTGATTTCTGTTTTCGGTAATGAAGCACCACATCAGTCGATAGTTTCTCGTTGGTATGGAGAATTTTAAGCGTGGACGGATTAGCCTTAGCGAAGATCCAAGGACAGGTGCAACAAAAACGGCTGTCATCCAGAAAAACATCGATGCAGGTGCATGCTTGTCATGGAAGAGAGACTGAGGCTTCATTGGGGATTTTAAAGACCTTAATTAAAAATATTTTGCTGCATCTGTTAACCGAAGTACAGAAAGAAGCTAGAAAGCTACAGCATTGTTAGTGGATTTATTCATATGAACACAAAAATAAATGTCAGTCGTCTGTTTGGGTGTTCCAAGATGAAGAAAATCCAACAAAAGTAATCCGTTCTCGAAGGGTATCCAAAAAGATGATCGCGAAATTTGTCTCAAAAGCAGGTCACGTAGCAACAACTCCTCTGGTAATTTCTGGTATTTGTTTGCCGAATGTCATCGCTGAGTTTCGAAAAACGAACCCCGAACGAGAGTATTCCTCTTAAAAGGGCAGAATCTCTACGTCTCTTAAAAGTCCGGTTTATCCAATCCCCCCCTAGATTTTGACCCAGATCCGCGCTGGTTTTTATCTCCTAATTATTTTCTAGGTTTTGGTACAGTAAAGGGTTTTTTACTCATTTTTATTTTACCCACACACCTCGTTTCCTTTTTTGAGTCACTTTGGTGTGTCCAGTACTTACGGGAAATTTAAAAATGATTGCATCATAGCCTTTAAAATTTTTGTTTGTAGATTTTTATGACCGATTTTTATCGGACACGGAACAAACACATTTTTCGCCCACAAGGATTTCTGTTCGAGTAAACATATTTAGATGGTAATTTTTAAAAGATACATAGATGCATTTTTATTTTTACGACTTAGTTTTAATTACGAAAATATTAAAATTTCTCTGATGACAATAAAACACAGTTAATACGTAGGTATTTGCATTTCTATTTCAAAATGTAATGGCGCGTGTCCATTGCAATGAAATCCACGAACTTTTCATTGATATCGGTTCGGTTTATAAAAGGTGCAAATATCACAAATATTTGGTCCGGCACAGGAGGGTCATTCTTGATCATCTTAAGCCTGATTCGGTCAAAACTATACGCCGAGAACGGCTTAAAACTATGTAGGTAACATACCTTTTAGGATGTAACATTTCACTTATTTATTTCTCTTCTAAAATCGGTACTGATTTAATATTTTGCAAAAAAACTCTGGTTTAGTTATATTTTATGCCTAGATTTGTAATTTTACCCTTGTATAATGAATATTTTTAATTTTTAAAAAAATTTAGTCCGTTGTCCAACGTAAACTTGCCAACAGCGTACGAAAAATAGAAAGAAAGGACAACTGCCTGTCGAAGAAATTCGACAGGATACAATATCTGGGCCGTGATTATGAAGCAACGCGAATTACTGGTGGCCTATCTAATAAGATTTAAGCTTGAGCATGCGATACGAGGCACGATATAAAAGATGCTGCCAATGGAGAATAATAGAACATATTTCTTTATTTTAAATACCTATATAGTAGATAATAGTTTGAATAATAGATTATTAAATTGATTATTACAGACATTTATCCTGAGAGGTAATTGACCAAATGACCTACTGGAGAAGCCGCCACTGGGTAAGTTATTTTAAGTGCTATAGTCTCTTGAGTGTCGATGAGATGTTGACAGATGCACCATCTAGCAGAAATCCGTACTACTTTTAACTAACTAATTGATGTTGTCAGCTCAACAAAATTTAAGTTTTGCTTGGCTGCCGGAGGCCAATCTCTTTCTGTGTAATGCTTTTTATCAATGAGTATATGGTCCATAAAGAGTGGCAACCGGTGAGTCTTGCAACATTGAGGGGCAGATGGCGCTGAAATAAATTCGTCCAGTACACATTTTATCTAGTCCTTTATTCCCTTAGAATGGCCTACTGACTGAGCAGGTGTGTATCAATGTTAGTCGGGGTCCTCACGAGATATCTCAACCGGCCTGGATACCGACGTAAACAAAGAGGTAAGACTTAATTACAATTTAGACTCGCCATACAAATGAAAATTTTTATAATTGTCTGCAGCTAAGGTCTGCATCGACGAGATTTGAACCCGTTATTGTAGTAAGATAGATTCCGAACTCACTTGTGATTAGCGCTCTAATCCACTGGACCAATGAAGTTACTCGAGTACTTTTTTTCGTGTTTCTTCATATCGGTAATTTTAATTAATTGATTTGATATTGATTCGGCGAAGAATAAATTACCTTGAGCAATTTTACTTTACCGACAAGCTATGAACAACGGTTGACGAGTTTTGTTCAGCCCGGAAGTAAGTACGATCAGTGTGGACCCACCTTTAGAAGTTACATACGGGTAGGATGTACGTCATAATTGAACTAATTTTAGGAATATACTGCAGAGGCAAAATTTAAAACATTCCAAAATAAGCTTTGTTATTTCAGCAACTGTGGATAGTGAAGAAGCAAAAAATCGTAAAAGTGCATAAATAAAATTACATTTTCTGTGTAGGCATTTGCGCATAATAAAGCTATTTTAATAAATTAAAACATAATGATATTATTATAAAAGCAATATGTATAAATTATTATTATTTAATTAAATAATTAAAAAAAAATTAAATGGAATATTTTACTACAATTTAAATTTTTGAGACACTTCTGCTACTAACTTGCGTGTTTAATTTGGAAAAATTCAGTAAAATCACTCCATGCGGACACCTCTATTAAGCGGACTCTCCCTTTAGGAGGACAAATTTGTTGGAACCAAGCTTTTCCCTATTTCTTCACATGTAAAATTCACTCCTATAACCGGACACTCTTATAACCGGACGCGGACATTTTTTTTTTGGTTAAAGAGTTCTGAAACCTCCCTTAACCGGACGCGAACTTCTGACAACGGGACAAAGCCCTGCACGACATGGGCATAAATATTATGTAGTATGTTGGCAATAATAATTCCCTGGCTGCAGAGTAGTCAGGGAATTACCTCTTTCCGTTTTAATGCGTATTTACAACATATTTTATTCGGGGGGACTGCTGTGTTTTATTTTTATTGTTCAGTTGGGTAGTAATAGATCGTTTTAAAATGGCGCCTAGTAAAAAATCTTCTTAGTTTACGTAAAAAAGTGTAAGTTATTACCGTTTCGGACAAGGAACGTCTATCAGCACGAAAGATCGCTGAAAAATTTATTATCGGAAAAACTTAAGCAGCGGAAATTGTTAATAAATATATATTCAAATTTCGCAGTTCTCTCTCATAAGCGGACACCTCCAATAAGCGGACAAAATCGACGAAACCGTGAGTGTCCGCTTACAGGAGGTTTCATTGTACTCTCGACAAGTGCTTTCGAGAGAAATTCTCACAAAAGGCATATTTTAGAGAGTAAATGTCAGATAGCTTTGATTGACTATCAGACAGTTCACTAGTATTGAATTTGATGTCGAAGAGCATCTTTTAACTTAAAAGTTACTGTGAAGAGAAATTTTCTGCAATTAATATAATGTGCACACGCACCATACGAAAAATTGTATAAGGAAATAATAAAATGTAATAAAGAGACAAATTTTTTTAGTTATTTTTCCATTAAAGAAAAGGTACATATATGAAATCCTTATTAATATTTTCTCAACGACTTATTGTTCCTTTTATCTTAGCTTACTTTTCGTGGAACTGGAACATTTTCTGATGCTTTCTAATTAAAAAAGAAATTTTGTGGTAACTATGGAAATAGCGTTTCGTCATAGTCTTATTTTAACTCTAACAAGTGTGGTCGCTTTTGAGAACCTATTGAAAGGAATATCCATAGATAGATACACACACCACAGAGCCAATATATATAGCGGAAGACAAAAGAAGAGGTGTCAGTCAGGGTGACACAATATCCCCTAAACTATTTAACCAGGCCCTAGAAGATGTTTCTAAAAACTTAGATTGGGAAAAAATGGGCATCAAAGTAAACGGACAATACTTACGACCTAAGATATGCTGATGATATTGCCTTGATAAGAGATAAGAAAGAAGAATTGATAAACATGCTGGAGGAATTGGATTCAGCAGCTTAAAATATAGGCTTGAGTATGAACTGCACTAAAACTAAAGAAGAGAAGAGAAAATTGAACAAGTAGAGGAGTATATATACTTGGGACAAATTATTAAACAAAAAAGGAAAACCAAACGGCTGAAATCAAGAAACGAGTAAAATTGGCCTGGGCAGCCAGCGTTCGGTAAATTAAGCTACATATTAAAAAATAAAAAATATCTTCAGTACCATAAAATGAAAGTGTATAACCAATGTATCCTTCCTGTACTTACCTATGAATCCCAGACCTGGACACTTACAAAATGAAACATGGATAAGGTAACAAAAGCCCAAAGATCAATGGAAAGACAAATGTTACATGTAAAGCTAACAGATAGAAAAAGGAATAAATGGATAAAAAATAAAACAACAGTAAGGGTTTTAAGAGGAGAAGTAGCAAAATTAAAATGGAAATTTGCCGGTATTAATATCAGACAGAAAGACGATCGATGGAATAAGTGTATTGTAAGCTGGAGACCTTGGAAAAATAAAGGAAGTAGGAACGACCCCAAATGAGACAGGAAAGAATGGAAGATATTGGGGGAGGCCTACGTCCAAAGATGGATCAAAGAAGGCTAGATAGATAGATAGATCCTTAAAAACCAGTGGCGTGCATACATTATAGGCGGAAAGGCGTTGGTTACTCTAAATAAAATTCAAAATACTTTTTTCATCATCATATTTTAAATAATTTACCTGATAACATATTTAACAAAAATATTCAAAATAAGCTTTTTTTCGGATATATTTGCACTCCATTTTTGCAGTTGGGTTTTCTAAATTTGGATCATTTCAGGTTAAACAGGTGATATTCATTTAACGAAACATAATTTAATACAATATGGCTAATGGCCAGCCTTGGAGCCAAATCTTAAAAAAAATCAAAGTTAAAAATCAAAGAATTGTAAATACAACAAAGCAATTTTAGAAAATTAAGTTTTTTTTCGGTAAAAATGGCGTCATAAAAAATGAAAACAATGCAAGCGAAAATTGATTATTCTTTGTACATTTATAAATTTCGTACACATATAAAGACGTCTAATCCGGAGTCGGGTCAATTTTCCGGAAAAAAAATATGACAAAATTTTAGGGGGGGCGACTAAATTTCAGAGGGAGCCTGGCGTCGCAGCTTTTATATTATAGTTATTATACTTCAAATTAAACAAAAAACGAACATTTTGTATATTTAGTAGAGTAAACCTTAATTTTTACCAACCTTGAGGGATAGTTACCTCCATTACCCCCTCCCCCTCCCCTATATATAGGCCGACGGTAAAAACTCTGAAATACCTTTCTAGTAGTCTACGACAGCTAAATTTTGACTATGAATGTCAGTCAAATCATTATTATTGTAAAATACCTTAAACACTTTTGTTTTGGCCTTAGTTTCCTCTTGCCCTTCCTGGCGTAACGGCTTTGCATTAAGAATTAAAAGAAAACAAAATTATTTATTTAATTTTTGTTATGATTAACAATTTGTACAGCCCACTTGATTTAAACGCTTTGGGGGCAAAGGAGGGGGGATGTATGGTTGGTGGGAGGAGGTCGCTTTTTTTCGTGATTTCTAAAACAACGCAAAATTCTGGCGTTAGCTTGATAGTTAAATACAGCGAGCAACGAATACTTATATTAACACTACAAAGGATTATATTGATGTAATAACCCGCGAAAATTCAAATTATGACAATTGATGCTAGCAGCCATGTTGGATCCCTCTCTTCCCTTTTAGTAACGTAGCGTTCACATCGTGTAAGTAATTAACAGCCTTTTATTAATTAACGGGCGCGAATATTCGCCCTAAAGATATCCCCAACTAAGGGATATTAAAATTGAAAAGTAAAAGCGGGACGTAATGTAACACTTGTTTCACAAAACATTTTCAATTGCGCGAAATCATTAAACATCATTACCTACATCATCGCATGTTTTGTAAAATAACTTAAAGATCACTGATTTTCCGTGAAAACGGGTGACAATTTTTTTCTTTTATGACAAGTTTACGACAAGTATTGCGAATATCCAGTTCTTAAGTGATAATGCTAACTTAAGACTCAACTTAGCATACCACCCCTTTTCAGAAAAACAGGTGGCACGACAAAATTTTTTGCACATTTACGACAATTATTCCATAGATAAGTTTTTAAAATTTTAATTTTTACAGGGGTGGCAGTGCTAAAATATTTTATAGATAAGATATAGATTTTAACTTTTCCTGAGGTGGTAATGCTAAGTTGAAACTCAGTTTAGTATTAGCACCCCTTTTTAGGAAAACAACAAAATTTACGACCAATTTACGACAATTAATGCATATCTAATTCTTAAGGCTTAAGTTTAAGGCGGTCCCCGCGTAATTATTTGAGGCAGAATTGCAAATGCCTCGTTCGGATATGTGCTCAAGTACTGTTGGCCACGCCCTGTGGCACCTTCACATATGTATGCTCGTTCGGCCTCGCTGCGTGGCATGTGAATTCTGCCTCAAATATATACGCTCTTTTAAGTGATCCAACTTACTAATATATTATTTTTACTACGATTTCGTGTGCTGGACTGCTGGATGCCGCAACCGAACCGAACCGAACCGTGGTTGTGAATTCTGCCTCAAATATATACGCGCTTTTAAGTGATCCAACTTACTAATATATTGTTTTTACTATGATTTCGTGTGCTGGACTGCTGGATGCCGCATCGGCCGGGCCGGCTGACTAAAATTTAAAATTTTTAATCTAATTTTTGACTCAAAGGAAAGCCGCGCAAGTTATAAGCGTTAATAACAATCCGTTTCATTTTCTTCAGCAAATTTTAAAAATCTTTTAGGGAAAATTTTCTCATTAAAAAATCTGTAAACAAAAAAAATGTGTCAATAGAAACGCTCGTTAAAATTTTTAAGAATACGCCTTCTGTAAAGTTCCTAAAGAGTAATAATTTCCTTCGTAAGAAAAAGTTAAAAATGGTGTTCCACCTTACCGAACCTTCCTTTTTCATTAGTTAGATTTAGACGCGCTCGGGTTGTTGTCGATATTTGTACTATACGTACCTGCACAGTCAGGTCACCGTAACGTCAACGATACTGCAAATATTCACAGTAAACTATACGGCACTGTAAAGAGTGCAGAGGGAATGCTTTTACAAGTCACGTGACAGTGCCGGTACGTATACTGCCGTTAATTAGACCAAAGTAAATTGACTTAAAAGTCAAATAATTTTGAAACGGAGTATACATTTTTATAAAGTTTATGTAATGTATGGTAATAGTGTATTTTACCAAACTAATTACTAGTTTTTAATAAATTTGCTTAAGTATATGAAAAAAAAGGTTCTTTTTAAATATACGTTACTATTTCTTAGCAAAATTATTTTTGTTCCTAATCATGAATACCGTAAATTAAAAATTTTAACATCCGCTAATTTAGAAAACAAAAATAAGTTGCAATGCTAGTAAAATGTACCGTATGTTCTGACATACGGTGTTATTATTTTGTTTAATTTATGGTTTGAAGGAAAGTTATTTGAATTTAAAACAGTAAGTTTGATAAGGCTAATCTTTTATTATAAAAATTGCACAAAGTATTGCATTACAAGTTTAAAAAACAAACCACAAAAAAATAACGTAATTTAATCGTCTTCAACTACTGTGATTAGATTTTGAGAATTGCTTTTAGCAAGGTTCTGCCAGAATGATATTTTATGTTTTGCATTATCGAGGATAAGTTTGTGAGAATTTGATTTTTTCTTTCAACAGAAATTCCACGATCGGTCTTGTGATTTTCAGGATCTTTTAAAGTTGTGTTTTTTTTGGAAATTCTATTTAATTCTTGATAGTCTTTATCTTTAAAAGACGACTTGTAATACAAACATTTAGATCTTGTTCTTGCTTCCAAAATAGAAATATCTTTTAAAAGAGGTCGATTTTTGTTAAGTTTTTGTAACTGGTAGTTGGTCGTTAAGTTGGGCCAATTTTTGAAATCGGAGAAATGCATTTCTTTTATAAAGCAGTATAGAATAAGTAACTAAAGCATAAAGCTGCAATGATTGCTAGGCATAAACGATGTATGTTAAGAAATTCATTAGACATACGGCTTTTTTACTTTGTAATTTTCCAATTACCCAGGCACATACGTTATTCTTTTGCACTTACGACTTTCATACCATGTAATATGATGTTTTGTTTTAGTTACGTTAAAATTATTTAGTTTTATTTATTTATTTTTTTAAAAAGTTTTTGTAAATAATTTTTTTTTGCAAAAATCGAAAATTTTTTTCATTAAAAACCTGAAAAACTCAAAATCTCATTTTTACGAAAATTCAACATACGGTGTTTTTCTGTGGGACGGCAGTATAGTATGAATCGCACTAACGTTTTAGGCATTTAAATATATGGCTAAATTATTCATTTTTCTATTTAGCTCATTTTAAATGAAAAGTTAGCCTACCTTAATTTAGATCAAATTTATGTAAAGCGACATGCTGTAGGAAGTTTTAATGAAGTCCGCTATGAATTTGCGAAACCGTAGGTAAATTTTGCAAACGTACATACATACGGTCTTTGCCTCCAACACCGTATTTATATTCATTATTTAAGGCCAGTGTGGGTCTGTAGAATACGGAGGTTTCGTTTAGGAGGGACTTTTTGACATTATACAAGGTTTAGAATACCGGTTATTTAAAATAGAGACTTATTGCAACAAGGCAATTGGTTATAGTGCCTTGCAGTCAGAGTTGTAAGGTACTTCACGTACCTACATACAAGTACTTCAAGTACTTTACTTAAAGTACAAGTACAATTCTTTTCATTTACTTGTTACCTGAAATATTTTTACAATAGTTGGTTTTGTCAAGTAGAGCACTTCAAGTACAAAAAATTGTACTTTAGGAACACTAAAATGTACTTTAAGTACAAGACTACACTTCTTATATGTTCTTGATAATTGAAGTACATTTGAAAAAAAATGTACTTAAAACTGCAAGTACTTTTACAAATTGTAATGTACTTTGTAGGTACTTGTACTTCAAGTACTTTAACAATGTGCCGGCAGTATTTTGACAATATAAAATAAGCCTGACAATTGATCTTTTAAAATAGAGATATCAAAGTCGAATTTCAAAATAAGAAGTATATTTATCTTTACTATACCGTCGCCTTTTGCACGAAGGGACCTAACTTACAAAATTACAAAAATTGAAATATTTTGCGGTCTAACTATTCTCATGCAACTCCTTGGTGTCACGAAGTGGCATATTTTCATTACAAATAGTTTAGCTTTGGTTAATAAAATCAGTGTTGGTTTAACTGCAGAAACCAACCTACACCATTTTCGTATTTTAGCTCTCCTGACAAATTTACAAAATGCTAGTTAGGCCCTATCGTGGGAAAGGCGACGATACGAAGGCACTTCTAGGTCTAACAATGGGCGAGTTTGAAAAATAATTTAATTTTGTTTATCGATTACATCTGGCATTTTCGTTCGATGAGACCGATGAATACCAAAAAATATAAAAAAAACGCAATGAAATCAAATCCCAACCTTGATTTTCTTAATTTAATTTCTTTTTGAAAATAGTCCTACATGAGCACAACATTTTTAACATAACCTTCTACACTGGTATGCCGAAGTCTGATGATTCCACAATTAACTCCAGATCTTCATCATCCAAGTTTTAAGTCACTTTCTATAGGCATCTTCTAAAATGTCGCACCTACTTACTACACCGTGAGTCATTTTAACGAGAAAACCGAGCAAAAAAATTTAAAAAACATAGCTTGATAAAAAAAAACCATCTGATATTGACGTCACTGATATTTATTAACTACCAGTGTCGGTTAGCATCGATGCCATCAAATCGTGACTTAGTGGAATTCATTATAAAATTTACGAACCCGATGGATTTCAACGAATTGCAATGATTAATTTAAGAACTTGACTTCAGCTCATCGATGACTTTACGAACTCGCCCAATACACTAAGGTTGAATATTGACAGACCAGCTGTTCTATGTCTATCTGACCTTATTGCAATTATTTTTTCTCTCTTAACACTTAAAAAATTATACATTTCGAACCTTTAAATGCTTTGCAGTAGACTTAATGGTGTAATAAGATTTGTTTTAAAGTGTCTTGACATTGCTTTGTTGATTGAAGTCCGCGTGGCCAAAGTAATCCCATTACTCACGTGACTGACCAATGTGTAACTCTTACGTGATCGTGTGGAAAATTTTGTGTCCTCACTGCAAGAGATAGCGCTGTAATATCCTAATTAACTCGCTAATTATACTGCGTGGAAGTTTATTAAGTTAAAATTTTTGTTATTGCTTTTTCATGTGGAACTAAATACGTTTTCAATACCACTCACTTTCAAACCCTAGATGAAACTGCGAATCGAAATGCGTGACTACCTGCCTAAAATTTTTAAGACAAATATAACGAAACCAAAACAGATTTAGAATAAACCAGCCTCAAAATTTAACAGCTGATTCAAATTGACTGCCACGGTGGATAGAATAGACCGGTGTTAGGATCTTATATATATATATATATATATATATATATATATATATATGTCGAATTTTTCACGTCACTGGTGGTCTAGCTGATTTTTGTAAACAAAAGTTAGATAGGATATGAACAACGGAACAACAATATTTTTTTAATATTCCAGTACATCCTTATAAAATATAATTTTCTAGACGTACTTATTGCCGTTATTTTGTTTTAGCCCGCTTTATTTTTTATTGCACAAAACTTAAACTACCAGTCAAACTGAATGTGATCGTCTGGTATCAAAGGTGAACCGAGGACTTGGGAACAGTGGCGTGTCGTATAGGGGGCCAGGGGCGCCCCGCCGCCCTCTGCACTTGGCGCCCCTAGCGTCCTTTGAGAAAAAAATAGAAAAACTAAATTTAACGCAAAAACAAATGGTGCCCCCCCCCCCCCCCCCCCCCGTCGTTTTATCCACGACACGCTATGTTCAAAAACTATATATATTATCAACAAAAGCACAGAGTTGCAGTATGGTGAGGCCAGAGAGATGCGAAAAAACCACACCCTAAGTTAGGATTCGGAAAACGTCATTTAGCGAATTTTAGGGTAGGGAATCCCATAAGACCAAAACGGCCGAACTTTGAAAATTCATATTTCAAAAACTATACAGATTATGAACAAAAGCACCGACTTGCAGTATTGTGGGGTCATAGAGATGCGAAAAAACCACACCCGAAGTTAGAATTCGGAAAAACGTCATTTAGCGAATTTTAGGGTAGGGAATCCCATTTATCGAATTTTAGGGTAGATAGACCATATGGGCAAACTTTGAAAAGTCATATTTTAAAAACTATACAGTTTATCAACGAAAGCACTGAGCTGCAGTATGGTAAGGCAATAGAGAGACGAAAAAAACACACCCGGAGTTAAGATTCGAGAAAACGTCATTTACCGAATTTTAGGGTAGGGAATCCCATAAGACTAAAATGGCCAAACTTTGAAAATTTATATTCCAAAAACTATACAGTTTATCAACAAAAGCATTGAGTTGCAGTATGGTGAGGCCATAGAAATGCAAAAAAAAACGAAACACTGAGTTAGGATTCGAAAAAACGTCATTTAGTAAATTTTAGGATAGGAAATCCCATAAGACCAAAATGACCAAACTGTGAAAATTCATATTTCAAAAATTATAGAGCTTATCAACAAAAGCACCGAGTTGTAGTTTGGTGGGGCCATACAGATGTGAAAAAACCAAACACTGATGATGATGATGATTCATATGTGAGTGGGCCTTGCAGCCCTTCCACTGCGACCACCAGTGGGTCTATTGTGGCTCACTTTTGAGTGGTTTCTCACCACTGTATGCCTAATCCTCCAAAAAGGCCGGCTATCAGTTTGGGTGAGACACTGTTCAGATCTTCTGAGTCGATCTGAGGTTTACCGAAAGTATTCTGACGTAAACGTGCAATAGCCGGACATTCGCACAGTACATGTCTGACTGTTTCGTCATCCTCCATACAGAGTCTACATTCGGTCTCTTCTGTTAGTCCCATTCTGTGCATGGGCACTCTCAGACGACAGTGACCCGTATAAAGACCAGTCACTATACGTATCTCCTGTCTGGTAAGTCCAATAATGTTCCTGGCTCTGTTTCTACAAGGTCCTTTAATGAACTCTTTAGAGTGAGCCAGTTCTGGTATATTTATCCAGTATTGTTGGAAGCTATTCTCCATCCATTTTAATATGGTTGATTTAGCAGCATTGTATGATATCCCCAGGGCTGGCTCGGGGTCGAAAAACTCGGCAGATGCCGCTTCCCTCGCTGCTAGGTCTGCGGCCTTATTTCCCTCGTGCCCAGAATGCCCTGGTATCCATACTAATGATACATTGTTAGCGCTACCGAGCGCATTCAGCGAATCTTTACAGCTCCTCACGGTTCTCGATGAGACCGTATAGGAATCAAGCGCTCTTAAGGCTGCTTGACTGTCGGAGAAGATTTTTATTATCCTGTTGGTCCATTCGTGGTCAGTAATCCACCGGGCACACACTTCAATGGCTACGAGTTCGGCCTGAAATATAGTAGCCAATTGGCCGAGACTATGTTTAATCTCGACTTTTTCTTGAATACTAACAACTCCAGATCCAACGCCCGAAGGCATTTTGGATTCGTCGGTATACCAGAAGCTATCGTTATTTGAAAAATTGGTCCTGTTCTTTAACCAGTCCTCCCTCTCCGGGAGGATAATGTTGTATAGCTTTCTGCTGTACACTGTGTTGGGCATGACGTCGGATATCATTCCTAGAGTTGCATCCAACTCTTGTTCCCTTATTAGGGCTGTTGATATCACTTTGTTTGCCCTGCCATCCTGGTGGTTGGCTCTTATTCTGTATGTTGCTCTTCGTGCCTCCGCCTCTAAGAAAATGTGAAGCGGAGGTAAGTTTAGTAAGCATTCAAGCGTAGTCGATGGGCTAGAGCTCATTGCACCACATATGGCAAGACTGGCTTGTCGTTGTAAGCTGGTTAGTTTGGCCCTTGAGGTTCTTTGATGTCCCTTCTCGAACCAGACTATTGCGCCATACGCAATCATTGGTCTGATGACTGTTATATACAGCCAATACATTTGTTTGGGGCTAGTGCCCCAGGTTTTTCCGCAAATTCTTTTGCACGTCCATAAGGACAGTGTGGCTTTGCGGGTTACTTTTTCCATATGGGCATTCCAGGTAAGAGTTTTATCTAGAGTGACCCCTTGGTATTTCCCCTCTGATGCAAATGGAATTATTTCACCGTTAAGCTCCGGAGGAGTCAGGAAATCAAGCTTCCTTTTACGGGTGAACGGTATAATAACTGTTTTGCTAGGATTTACAGACATCTGTTCCCTGTCACACCAGTCTTTTACCGTGTTTATTACTTCTTGTATCTTTCCAGAGAATTCACTCTCTAGAATGTCTCTGATGATTGCTCCTACGTCATCTGTCCTGTCCAAACACTGAGTTAGGATTCGAAAAAAACGTGAATTAGTGAATTTTACGGTAGGATATCCCATAAGACCAAAATGAGCAAATTTTGAAAAGTCATATTTCAAAAACTATACAGTTTATCAACAAAAGCACTGAGTTTCAGTTTGGTGGGGCCATAGAGATGAGAAAAAAACTACACTTTGAGTTAAGATTCGAAAGAACTTCATTTAGCGAATTTTAGGGAAGGGCATCCCATAAGAACAAAATGGCCAAACTTTGAAAATTCATATTTAAAACACTATACATTTTATCAACAACAGCACCGAGTTGCAGTACGGCAAGGCCATAAAGATGCGAAAAAACCACACCCTAAATTAGGATTCGGAAAAACGTCATTTAGCGAATTTTAGGGTAGGGAATCCCATAAGACCAAAACGGCCAAATATTGAAAATTCATATTTCGAAAACTATACAGTTTATGAACAAAAGCACCGAGTTGCAGTATTGTGGGGTCATAGAGATGCGAAAAAACCAAACACTGAGTTAAGATTCCAAGAAACGTCATTTCACCGATTATAGGGTAGGGAATCCCATAGACCATAATGGCCAAAATTTGAAAAGTCATGTTTCAAAAACTATATAGTTTATCAATAAAAGCAACGAGTTGCAGCATGGTAAGGCCATAGAGATATGAAAAAACCCACCCTCAGTTAAGATTTAAGAAAACGTCATTTAGCGAATTTTAGGGTAGGGAATCCCATAAGACCGAAATGGCGAAATTTTGAAAATTCATATTTCAAAAACAGTGGCGTGTCGTATAGGGGGCCAGGGGGGCAAACGCCCCTCTACGTTTGGCTCCCCTGGCGTCCTTTGAGAAAAAATAGAAAACCTAAATTTAACGCAAAACCAAATGGTGCCCCCGCCCTTTTATCGACGAAACGCTACTGCATGGGAAGTAAACAAAGATTATTTTTGAAGTTGAAACGAAAACATTATTTTCTTCGAATTTTAATTTTTGTGCAAAGAGAAGTCTTAAAAATATTATTTTATAAGAGTATAAGTAATAAAAAATAGTAGGAAAATTGCCTTAGTTTTCAAAAAATTCAAAAAGTATTAGTTGTTCATATCATATCTAACTTTTGTTTACAAAAATCAGCTGGACCACCAGTGACGTGAAAATTTGACATATATATGTGTATTTATATATAAGATCCGAACACCGGTCTATTCTAGGCGCCGTGACCTAATGCTGCGACAAAGCGTTGAAGAGAGGGTCAGCTCTGTACTATGTTTCCAGTTCTACGTCTTAGTATGAAATTATTAAATGTAAAAAGAAATATATTTAGGCGGGTTTTTAAAATTATATGTCCCCTCTATGTGTATGTCTTCCTTTTGTGAAGTCGCAATTGGTGTTAACATAAAGCAAGTATAATTTAACCTAGGTCAATTGATCGCAAACATATTCTAATCTGGGCTTATCTGAACAGATTAGGATACGTTACGGATTTGACAATTAGGCTTACATCGATCACTACCTCCCAAAAACAGAAATACTATATAATTTTTTTTAAAAATTAAATTACTAAAAAAATTAAAGATACTTTCCAAAATGTTGTCTTAGTTTACCCATGCACAGATTGGGTTGGATAAAATTGATTTGTCACGGCTTCACTCATAGCTACGCTTTTCGAGTACTTACAACAAGTATGAATTTATTTTGCTGCGAAAGGTATGTAAGGAATATTTACAGGTCTTGGCAACGGACGACATCTCTTAAAATCCCTTGTAGCCCTTGCTGACGTCTGACGCAGTGTTGCCATTTGTTCAGAGCTGACTCTCTCCTCATCGATTCTTAAAGTTTCGAACTTCGTTAAACACCTGTTCTAATCACATTATAAATACCATAGAGTAAATCGCATTAAAAACGTGTTTAATTTTACAGGAAAACGCAGTAAATATTATGCAAATTTCATGAAGTGGGAGTTTTTTTGGAGCTCTTTGGATTTGGAGTTTGTCAAAGAGTTTTCTCCAATGACACATATAATCCTGTACGAACGTGCTTGGTTGACTGAAAAAAGTTTCAATAAACTTTCGTTTTCGGCAATGCGACTCCTTATGCAAAACGTTAGCTTGAGACCACTGAATCATGTGATCATTTGACCAAACAAAATCTTCTATAACGGATTTTTTAATATCCCCTAATTGGGTACTTTTTAGATGTTCATTTACTCTTACCTGAAGAGGGCGTTTCGTTTCACCTACATATGATTCACCACACTCACACCGGATTGGGTAAAAACATTCCTTATTATTTAAGGGATTTTCTGGTATTGTTTTAGTTAGAAAATTAAATCCCTTAAACTTATTGAATGTTAATAACACCCAATGGATTATTATTTTTAGAATTTGCTACATTTGGTTTGCTTTTAATTTTAGAGATTGTTGAGTTAATAATTAATATTGTGGATTTCTTTGGTTAATTCTTCATTATGAACACAAATGTTTACGGCTCTAAATACAAACTACTTACTTATCCCTTGTTTTGTAGCAACAGAATTATTAGACTGAAAATTTAGTTATCATCCCGTGTGTCTAGTTTTCCTATATACAGAGGTTTAAATGTTTCTGTCTATTCGTTTGACAAGAACATTCAAAAAAGGCAAGGCCAAATCTTTTCAATTTCCATTGTGCATCTTATCGTTGGGCAAATACCGTTCAGGTGATTCATTCATTCATTTTCCGCCCATGTAATAAATAGTCCTCGACCCACTTCATGTAGTTGTTTGCTACCACTGACGAAAGAGACGAAACCATTAAAACTCCATCATTTCGTAATTTGCTTTTAATGATACTGAGTGACTTATTTATTGGCAGGTTGATTTAAAGACTTCTACATCAAAACTTACCAATCTATCGTCGGGATCTAATTCGATCCTCCGACAAAATGTTCCGGGTTTTTAACAAAATATTTGGACTTACCCTGTAATGGTCGAATAATATCCAACTAAAACCTCGACAAAGTGCTGATCGGTAAGTCCCTGTCTTATGACTCTTTGGAAGTTCATCGAAATGTAGTTCTTTACGTTGGCGGGATCTAACGCCGTCCGGGATATTTTCAGCATACTTCTTTTACGTCCTGTAGATCCTTTCTTCTATGGTTGTAGTTGGATCTTTTGATAGTAGTTTGTAGTATCCTTTGTCCAGAACTTCTTCGATCTTTTTGTCATATGTCTCGACGTCCATGATCACCGTCGCGTTTACTTTATCGGTAGGTAGAATTTTGGTTGATTTGTCAATCTGCAGGTTTTTGATTGCCCGTTGTTATGCTGTTATTGCTTATTTTTTTGTCTATCTTGAGTACGGGTCTGTAGGTTCTTCAGTTTTTTTCGGTGAGTTGTTCTTAACTTCTGTCATTAGTATTGGCCTGTAGTCTTCCTCTCAAGTGTTTCGTCTAATTTCCTTAAAACGCTCCTGCATGTCTGGGTTGTAAATCGCTTTCCTTCATCGATGTTAACTGATTTGGCATCGAATTGAAACTGTTTCAAGCCAAATAAAAAATCTATAAAGTAAAAATCACCACTACCCCAACAAAAGGACTACGTAGCTTACGGCGGTGTTTCCAAAAATCCCTAGGTATTACCTCTGTTTTTTATATAAAAAGACCGTACAAAAGAAAATCGTGCCCAAAAGTAAAAACCCTTTAAATAGGATAGTTTTAAGTAAAATAACCATTTGGATTTGGAAAAAGATAAACAAGATAACTCGATTCAAACCGAATTTATTCAAAAGCATTGGCTTTGGCCCGCGTGTCCCTTGATGTATTCATAAAAGGGTCCTGCTCAGCTAAAATCATAAAGCAGCATGTAAAAGGGTTGGACTAACGTTAAAGTTTCCGTGACAAAAGTGCATCAGCCCATTATTTAAATCATTAGCGTATACATCTGTTACTCCCTAGAAGGGGCAAAGTAGCCAAGGCCTAATGCAGTAGCCTCGTTTTTTGATACATTAAACTAAAATTATTATTTATATAGGCCCTGGGCTTTGCTTTTACAAAAAAAATATTTTTGTTATTTTGGAAAATGCTTGTCATATCTGTTCCAGCAACCACCTTAGTAATCGCAACCACTACTGTAACTGCGCCACAAGATTCTAAAAAAAAAAATAATAGCACAATTTCAATTACCCTTCGCTCGTTGCATTTAGAGCTAACTATAATCTTTTATGGGACTTTGATATCCCCATTACCCCCTTCTTTAGACGCCAGAGAATCAAGTCGGCCTTTATGTTGTACACGAAGCGCAGTTTGTGAGCCTTAAAAACTTTGCGCCACCCTTTGTTTTCAAGAACAAAATAATTAGGTCCAATTTTGCTGATAAAAATAGCATCTATCACATAGATACAACAAAAATAAAGGATTATGCTTTAGTATAGTTAGTTTCTGCCAACGAATTCTTTACAATAACTTCCCCTAAATTATTCTCCGATACCAGATTACTAATTAGTCATAACAAAAAAGAAAAAATCATTTACATTTTTAACTACTACAAGATTGCAAAGGGATAAATTTTAGAATTTTTAGTTTAGTTAGAAGAATAATCTTAACATAATCGCTTTTTAATAATTTAAGGTAAAGAAGTATAGCATTGACGTGAATATCTTCTCTTGATCTTACCACACCGACATGGTCTATTCTATGTAAATCGATCGATAGTTACGTTTGGTAATATAGTAGGCAGCCCTGCAACACGCACTGCTTGAAAGAGTCATTTTGTTTTTGAGGGGCGAATTGTTTTATATTTTTTGGTGGTGAGATATATAATAGGTAGGTGCATTATATTCCTAAAATTGTTATCCACTAAAACTGCAGAACAGAGGGCTTTGCCTATACGTTCAGTCCTTTTAAGAAAAATTCGGTGAAAGAACATTACACTGATTCTTCGTTTCTCAGTGTTGAATAAATACACTGTCAATAAAGACGTCCGTAAACGTAAAAATGGACAATCAAGCGCAGTGCGAAAGGGTAAGCTATTTCCCTATGTCTCCATTTTTTGCATATGATCCGCCTGTCCCAAAGTAGTTCTTAAAACCTTCTCTTATTAAAGTGCGAGAAAGGAATACCAAATATAGATATATCCAACAAAAATACCCTAACATTTCTTTTTTTCGTAACCCCGCCTTTTAAAGTGGCCTCTATTATCCCTACGGAAAGTCGCTGAAATCGGGGATGACTTGCGTCCTCATGCTTCGTCTTTAAAAGGCTTCGCGCCGGACCTCGTGCATCATTTGCTTGGTTTACTGTTAGGGGCGGAACGGGCGGGGCTCTGTATCCAATAGATTCTATTAAAAGCGGGGTACAACTTTGACTTTTAAGAATCATTTTGGAGCACCCGCTATACCATAAGAAACTTGCACACATTGTGGTGGAGGCGCTCGGCAAACATATAATTTCTAGTAAAATCCAGTGACTGCACCAGCAAAGGGTGATTAAATTTGATTTTCATGAAATCGCGCATCTAGTTTATGCGGTTTTCATCTCTGTTCCGCTTTAGTCAATGCCTGTTGCTAGGCAAACTTTAGCTATGTTACGCTGTATACCAACGTAAGTCCATTTTGCACGAGTCAATCCTGGTAATAATTGAGCCATCAAAAAGCAGAAATGCAAAACGTAAACTGGTTAAGTTATGGCATCTATGGGATATAGCTGCATTTAAATGAATACAAGTGGAGATCATTCTAATTGCCACCCTTGCTATTTTGAAAAAGATATACGATTTTTGCACACGCTATCGCTTTATTAGCCCAACATACTTGTCAGCGGTATTTTGTGTCTAATCTACCTCCGGAGCTGTTATTTTATCCAATGATGGATAAACCAGCTAGTTATCCTGATGTTTGATTAAAGCATTATAATTCCGATATGAGCCTCCGAAAATTTGAGCACCTATTAAACAATAGCAAACAGTTTAACAGTGTAAAAATTATTTTAATGTCATTTTTAAATTTAGCGGAAATTTTGAGCAATGGCTGCATTTAGGAGAAATAAATAAAACAACAATTTTTCGTGGCTAGGCAAGCATAGAATGATTTTTTTTCTCTTGTATTTTTCCGTGGGCAGCTCGAAAGCTGTATACCCACCGGGGTTCAAGATCTAATGGACACGTATTAAGTGTTGACAGTTAACTGTTTCATCCTTAAGGGACTCTTCAGAACACTGCATAGTCAATGTGAAACTTTGTAAAGCTATATAGACGGTATATAAATGAAAAAATAATGTTTGCGATTCCGTATGCTTTCACACAAGTAGCGACATCTACAAATACAAAAGAAACTAGCAGAGTAAAAACATAAGGTAGTCAGATTAAACAAAAAACAGTACCCATGACCATGACATAATTGGTCCCTCAGATCGGGTTAATGCATATTGCATTTTTTCTGCCTTCGCGACATTTTATGTCGAGTCAGCGCAGTGTGAGCCTATAAAAATACTACACTACTACTGTAGTGTTTTTGAGAGAGAGAGAAACAAAATCTTTATATGCCCGCTTGCTTAAGCACGAAAAATTGTTTTTTTTATTCACAGGTACTAAACTTTATGTTTGAGAAATAAATAGAAAATAACTGTCAGGCAGCTTCGCTCCGCTATTAGATAGCTGCTCTCTAGTAGACAGATAGAAATAATAGTGTCAGGCAGTATTTTGACAGATTTCAACCTTTTCAGAAAGATATATACTGTTAAAAATTGTAAGAAATAAAATTTATAAATATAAATAAATTAAGTTTTGTCAGTTATAATTAGCAACATTTTTGTGAAATTCCAGTTATTGCTATCCCATTTATTGGTACTTTTTTGCTTACATTACGATACTATCACATATATTTAGAATACAATAAAACATAAAAAATTGATATTAGAAAAATACTTAAATAAATAAAAAATATTTTTCAAAAATGTCAACGTGTTGAGAAAATTTAATTAGGTCTCCTGATGTTTTAGTGCATTCCATAATTCCATTTTAGTGCATTCCATAATTGGAAAATGTATGTTTTATTTAGCCTGTAATTTATATGCACATTCTTGTAGATTCTATAAAATAAAATTAGGATAGAAATCCAAAAACAGTATTTTTCATATTTTCCTGTGTAAAAATCACTATAATTATCTTCATAAACAAGGAATTTATGGTTGAAAAACAATGAACTTCCCTTATTTTTTTCTTAAGAAACTATCAAAAAAAGAAAGAAAAACTAAATATTTCTGGGGGGAATAGCAGTAGATTTACAAAAATTGGTAGAAGGTTACCATATACTCTGATTTACTAGTTGACACCTTAATAGAAAATTTAAGGCTTATAGAGAGTTTTTTTGGGGGGAAAAATATTTTAGGGTATGAATCATTGGAAAGGTATCAATCACTGGGCATTTTACCTTACCAATCGATTTCAAGTTTGCCACAGTGCTATAACAGAAGTCGTGAAGCTGAGGGAGAGATACTATTGTGGGAGACTACTCTCAGGATCTCTCAGGGGGTTTATTCTGTAAATGCTCCCCTGGGCGTAAATTTTTTCTTCAATTCACCGTTACCATTGGTTAGTTTATAGTGTATGACTTTAAACTGACGTGGAAGGGATCATTTTCAAGAGAACATTTGACATAACCTGCTCTTCTGCTTTGCAATAGGAGAACTTTGTAGTGAGATTTATTATTGAAAATATTCACCAATAATGTCAATAGTATCAAATTTATGTCATATAACTGATATTGACCAATAGTAACCGTGAATTTAAGAGAACATTTAAAGAATAAACCCCCAGGGGTTACAAATTGCTTGAAATGAACAAACAGTCGATAGAAATGTTCTGTGACGCCAATTGCAGCTTGCTAAAAACTAAATTATCATGGTTCTGTGCAAAAAACTTATAAAAGTCTTAAAGATTTCACGATTTTTAATGCCAGATTTTTAAAGAACTCTTAATATTTAGAAGTTTACCTAAAAAGTGCAATTTTGTCCAAATTTTTTCACACTTATTACTCAAATCTATTTTTAAGAGAAATAATTGATAATTAACACATTATATCAATTGATAATAGGTAGTGCACTGAGGCCTAGATGAGAATGTCAAATGAAGGACTAAGTATATAATTTGAAGGAGCCGGGATATCCAATATCAAAGGATAATGACCGAGAAAGGGTGCTTCTGTAATCTACTTACCCTAGCAATGACTTAGATAGAATAGTTTGGTCCGACAAAGTTTAAACAACAGCAGTGACGCAGGATTTCCCTCCCCCCATTTTTTATAAATACATATAAAAAATAAAAACATAATAATATGCTATTAATGTAAATACCTATCATAACAAAAACATTTTATGTAAAAAAATGTCAAGTACACGAAAGTGGTATTCCATAAAAAGAATTGAGATAAAAGTAAAGCCAAGTTCTCCAATACAAATTTCAAAATAAAAGGTTCTTACTCGTTTGGAAATGTTTATTTAAACTTTGCTGTTCCTGCCAAACTTCTGTATGTTCAATTTAGCACTCTGCCTAAGAGTTAGTTGCAGCCGTAATAGCCAAGTTAAGCATAACATTTTGAAATTATGAAGAACCTTTTATTTTGAAATTTTTATTGGAGAACTTGGATTTACTTTTATCTCAATTCTTTTTACGTAATACCATTTTCGCGTACTTAGCTTTTTTACATGAAATGTTTTTGTTATGATTGAACTCTGTTTTTAAAGGATTTGGATAATATTTAAGTTTTAAAGTAGTAGGTAAGTTATGTGGAATATTTTTAAAAACTTTTGCAATGCCTTATTAAAAATTTTGAGTTTTTTGTTCCTATGGTGTTATCATAGTTCCTATCAATGCAAACAAGGCTTTTTGTACTTCGTGCAAAATTTATTAAAAATTCTTGGCAAAGCGCTTTCGGTCTAGACGACCATCATCAGTGCCTTAAAGCTAGTTAAAATCTTAAAATCTGGTTCTTCAGTCTATGATTGGACATCACAGGACAGCACAATTTAAAAAAAAAACTTACAAACTACTTAAAATATTTAAAAATTTTTCAGGTACATTTTACAGCAACAACTATTATTACTTAAGGTAATTCTAAGTTTTAGAACTTCATCTAAAATTTTCAGACTGACAGCCCTATAAACAAAAAGTCATTTTTACTAGTCAATTTTAAATAAAGAATAATAGTTGTAGCTGTAAAATGTAACTGAAAAATTTTTAAATATTTTAAGTAGTTTGTAAGTTTTTTTTTAAAATTGTGCTGTCCTGTGATGTCCAATCATAGACTGAAGAACCAGATTTTAAGATTTTAACTAGCTTTAAGGCACTGATGATGGTCGTCTAGACCGAAAGCGCTTTGCCAAGAATTTTTAATCAATTTTGCACGAAGTACAAAAAGCCTTGTTTGCATTCAAAGTCACGTGCACGCAACCACCCCCTCACTTTTATAGTTCCTATCAGCCTTCTAAAGCTCAGCTTTCTACCGTTCCTGGAAGTGGGTAATGTTACTTTCACATAACTTTACGGTTATAGGGAAGGAAAGTAAATAAAAATGTTGGTCTATTTAAATCATCAGTCTTCCTAAGCTCGGCTCTCTAGCGTTTCTGAAAGTAAACAATGTTACTTTTGCATAAGTTTACATTTATAGAGCAGGGAAGTTAAATAAAATTTGGGGTTTTTAAATTTTTTCGTATAGTTTTATCATATTTCCAATCAGTCTGCCAAAGCTCAGCTCTCTAGCGCTTCTGGAAGTTGACAATGTTACTTTTACATAACTTTACATGTATAGGGGAGGGGAGTAAATTAGAAATTTGAGGTTTTTCTGAATTTTTCTAAGGGTTTGGTCACAATTTCTATGAGTGTGCCAAATTTCAGCTTTGTAGCGTGTCTGGAAGTACAGTAGAATTTTGATGGTCTATACATGAGTGAGTGAGTGAATTTCGACGTTTTTTAACATTTCGTAACTTCTGTACTACTTCATGGAAGTCCATGAAACTTGGAGAGATTGTTAACTCTATAAAGATCTATGACTGTGCAAAGCTTGAGTTTCGTAGCTCATTCTGAAGTAGAGTTTTAGATAGGTCAAATATGGGCTGAAATGTTTCATGCTGCAATTGAAATTTAATTTTAATTTTAATGTTTGTATGTAGGTCAAATTTGTCTATCCTTTAAATGTTTGTACCACGATTCTTTAAAATGTCGAATGTATACTTTGCCTTTAACCTTAGCCGGTTTATTTACGTTCAATATAGGGCACGGCGTTTCAGAGTTCATAAAGTCTTTTTGTCATCGTCATGCTACCTCGAAAACGGTTTTTCCAGTAAAACACACACTGCATCGTACATAGGGAACATTGTGCAAAATAATTAAAATAAAAACCGAATCAGAACCGAATTAAAACAATACACCCGTATCCGGACACTATTTCAATAATGTACGCAGGTTCAACAGCTGATTCTTTGTGACAAGCAACGGACGCCTTCACCCCGCGGCATAACGAGAAGACAGGCGAACGAACAACAAAACTTGCTTTAACAATGCTTGTCTGTATGCTGTGGCTTATAAATTTACAAAATTTGTTGGTTTAACTGTTGTTTTTTTATCACAAATACTTGAAAAACTATTGAGCGCTAAATTATTTGTTTTTAGGAAAATATTTCTTTAGAAATGAGTTTTGTTAAAAGAATAGAACAAAAAAGGTTTTCTTATACAAACCTAATATAAAGAAGTAGATTTAAAAAAGGTTATTTCGGCTTTTACAATTTACCATTCGTCCAACTTAAAAACCACACCGAGAAAAACGGTGATTACCACCGTTTTTCTGGTAATCACAGTTTCCCAAAAAAAATTTTTTGTCAAACAATTCTGATTACGAGCGAAATCGTTTTTGCAACTTTCTCTCTCTAGGTGCCATCATCTGATAGATAAAAACACACATTAAACAAAAGTTGCATGAGATAGTCAGAACACAACAGGGAGGTATTTGCCAAACTACAAACATTCATATTCTTTGTAAAAAACGATTGTGTTGATTTAATTTGCTACTCCACTGACTTAATTTACTAAATATTTTGCTGTAGTTTATGTCGTTATTTGTGATTTTTCCTTAAATAAACCGACATTTTGAAAAGGAAAGCACTTAAAGAAATAGGCACCTATAAGTTTTACTTTTTGTTTAACTATCATTAACTTAAATGGTACGGTCTTTTGTTTAGTTTAAGCAAACACAAGCGCTTTCAAATAACTATCATTTATTCGAATTAGTAAAAAATACATCATTTTTTTAATACCTATCCATTACCATATTAATAAAAGTGAAAGAATAAATTTACAAATTAATCACCTATATCTTTGGTATGTAGCTTTGCTTATTTAAAAAAAAATTGTAGGCGTTTGCCATATTATGATTCCATTTTTAGCTTTTATAGCAATAATATTTGTAGTATAGAATTGTATTTTTGTTCCTTTACTAATTATTATTATTTCTATGATACAACAAAAATTGGAGAATGGGTTGATTAATCATGTAACCAAGCAAAAATTACGGATTTTTTAATATAAATACTAAAGAAGGTTTAAGTATTTTTCAATTGTTCAACAAATATTTTATCTAATAAAAAAAGTTATTTTACAAAAGAAAATATTGATACTTCCTTTGAGGCTGCAAACCCTGTTTTTATCTATTCTATTAAATTTGGCCAGCTCAGCTGATGCTTTGTGTCTTTATGAACCTTAGACCATATAGAAAAAGCTATACTGGCCGTAGGGAAGCATGTTTTTTTTAATGAGTTAAGCATTCAATTCGAGTTGATACAATGACAAAATCCTGGTCATTATTTAAATTGTGGCCCTCGTTAAACTGTCAGAAAGTTGTAAAATAGTTCAAACATTCTGGTGAACATGCATAAAGAAACTTTCTAACATTTGGCGGCCCGAAACGTCAAAATAACCAATTGTTAATTTGTCACCACTTAGTTATACTGTCTCCATAGCTAACATGCCACCAGCGCTTTGGTCAAATTAGTTGCACATTTAACATGATATTTTATTCTGTTTCCGGAATTTCAATTCAGAATTTCATAAATATGCCTGTGCTCAACAACACAATATTATTTCAAATATGTCATCAGCAAATCCATCCAGAATATTGCTGAAACTATTGTCGATGCATATATAAATCCTTAGGAATATTTTTATCATGAAACGTCTTCTGTTGGTCACAAGAAAAAGAGAGCACAAATATAGGTAAAAAGAAAATTAAAAACAAAAGAATGGCGCTGCACATGTGGACAACATTTTAGTCTAAGTAAAAAAATTGCTTAATCAGTTGAGGTATTAGGATGTTTCCAGGAATGCCCTTATACCGTGAGGCCCGGAGGATATCATTGGAGGAACTTCTTTTTCTCAGCCACAAGCCTAGAGTTTACTGAGATCAATTTGCGGATGGATACCTCTGCTCGTTAAACTTGGAATATCGGCTGATTCAACAAGACCATAATTTATGGTGTGCAATGCAGCATATCTCTTCTGATGGACGTAAAGTATTACTTAAAAAGGTGCTCCTAAAAGCTCTGGGAAAACACAGATGAAATAATGCTGGCTAAATAAACACGTTGTCAAGGAAATTCGTTTTCTTTAGACCCAGGTTCTTTGCGAAATTTTGGCAATGTGGGCTTGATAAACATTTTAGGATTTTGAAAATCGTTAAAAACTTGTCGAAAAAGGCGTACCTATAGGGGGCGCAGAGTCTTCTCTTTATATCTTGTGACGAGCACAACCTCTATTATGGGGTTCTAGCCTAAAACATGCGACATTGCATTTCATTAAAAGTTATCCAAGCAAAAAACTTTGTGGCTCTTACACACAGAGGTTCTCAATAGTATAATTAAAAAAAACTAAATAGACTTTAAAACCACATAGATCAACCAAACATCCTTTTTTTTTATCAAACTATGTGATTTTCACTTTCTCCAAAGTCGATCGCAAGGATATGAATTAACCTGATTTAAAACATGTCGTGACAAGATGTTGGCATGTTCGGTTATTCATTCCCGTTTAAATGTGAGAATTAAACAGAGAACGTTTAACTAAGAAACGTCTAAAAATCATGCATTTTTATTGGTTTAGTCACCAAAAATAACCCTGTTCTGGAGGTAGGTTATCTTTCGTTAAAAGAACAATGAAAATACATCATATTTTGACGTTTTTTGGTTAAACGGTCTCTGACTCTCGCATTTAAACAAGGATAGCGAATAACCGAACGATCGTCGTTAATAATTGCCATAGTAATATATGCCAATCCACGAGATAACAGAAACAACTTAATAAAACTATGTGATTTTTACTTCCTTCAATTTCGATCACAAGGATATTAATGATCTTTGTTTGGAACACGTCAGGACAAACCAAAGCAAGGTGAAAACATTATAGTTTTAAAACCTTTCAAACGAAAGCATCAAACCATCGATATATTTCAATGCTGGAAGGGATATTTTTTCTTGGAGTAGTTGTTGTTGTTAGTTTCATACACACATACAAGGATTTGTTTTAAGCAAGGATGATTAATATCCCTGTGATCAAAGTTAGGGAAAGTCTTAAATATATAGTTTTATTAAATTTCCAGAAAAGCATAAAAAATTCATTTAATGCTGGTAGGGGTATTTTCCCTCGAAGTGGTTGTTTCCGTTACATTCACACAATCCTTTTTTATATTGCGAAGATTGTCACGTTTCTAGGTTTTTGGGGTCAAAGGACTAAAACCAAACACACATTGTTCTTCTATTAACGATAAAAAAACTGTAATTTGTCAAGACCCGGTCAAGCGCCTGGTAAAAACTCCCAATGTAGGAGCCTTGCCGATCTCACACTGGTCCAGTATTGGGTACGCAATATAAAAACAAGCAAACAAGGGATTTAATCACACCTAATCATTCTGATTTCATCACTTTTACTGAAACGCGAAATACCGTATTCAGGGATCGTTCACTTCACTCGAAAGCCAAGCGAACGGCACGGCGCTCTACTGCCTTCAACCGCAGAGGGAGGAGTTGAGTGATGTGATTTAATAAGGAAAAATAGATCTTTTTTTAAAGATATTGATCACATATTATGATACCCAAAATAATCTGCTGGAGTGACTGTTTGGAGGCCAAAAGGAAACCATGTGGACGACGTTCTACAGCATTGGTTTAAACTTTTGAGAGACGAATGTCCTTCTTATTTGTTTAATAAACTTAAATCAGGAACTACGAGGCATATTAGACAAACACGTACCGTCTCTATGTTTGATACACCCCGGCACCGCACTGCGATTTTTCAAAGATCGTTTACTTTTTGTGCTACAAAAATAATAAATAAATTTAAAATTCATCACCTTACCAGTCTGTCTCTTTTTTCTTTCAAAAAACATATGAAAAAACAATTAACCGAAAGCCAACAATAAGTAATAAAATGTTATGTATGTGTGCAATTTCTTATTTTATATATTGTTGTTGTGATGTCATCTTTCTTAAATGTTCATATTCTGTGTTCAATGTACAAATAGGTACCAATCATTTACTTTTCATTGATAAATTTTAATTTACATATTTAATTTCATGCCGATTGCAAATAGGTAAAAAATTATAGATATATTTTGTTATCGTTTTATTATTTTTTTGTTTTTATTATTTATAAGTAAACACTATATTGTATTCATATTGAGAACTTGTGCTCGGTTAAGTTAACAGCTAAAGCTGCCCTTCGCCGAGGATAAAATAAAGGCCTTTTTATTTATTTATTTATTTATTTATTTATTTTTATTTATTGAACCCATTGCTTCTCTCAAGACAACGATCACGTCCTACGATACCCAGAATAGGCCTGCAGGGTGATTTTTCAGGGACCAAGAGAATGATCATATCAAAAGAAGTGGCCGATCACTTCTATGAAAACGTGAAACTACGAATTTAGGTACCAGTCACATAGCTCAAAAACCATGCGAATGGCGTTCTACTGCCTTCAACTCAAGAAAGAGGAGTGTGATGTAATTTACTACAGCGATTGGTCACTTCTCTCAAGGAAACGCCACATTCTACGATACCCAGAATAGGCGTCTAGGTGGGTTATTCAGGGACCAATCTCGATCAGTGTTGCTAAAACGTAAAATTCCGTATTCAGGAACCTCATATTGCTAGAAAATAATTCAAACAGCATCATACAGCCTTTATCCAAAGAAACAGAGATGTATAATGTGATTTATCAAAAGGATATTTCACATCTTTTAAGAAATCGATTATATCAAACGTTACCCAGATTAGAGGTCCGGGTTTTTTAAGCACTATGCTGGGCCATGGTTTCAACCAATCACTAGGCGACTCTAATTGCTAATGGATTATAACATTACCTCATGCATTGTGGTGCAACGTATATCGCATGTGAGAAACCGTGACATATTTTTTTGAGGAGAATACTTGTTTTTCTTGTACTGCTTGATTATTTCCGGTTAAGTTTGGGAAGTTGAGGCACGCTTTCTTGAAGGATAGCACGACAGACTAGTATAATTGCATCCAAACGTGATCAGCCTTAACTAAGCAGGATTGAAACCCTGGACTCTGGACCTCATCCGATGCAGCCCAAATTGTCCAAGTTTTCTATAAAATAAATTAAACTATTTCTAGTACATCAAACAAGTTTCGTGACTAATCGGGCAAAAAGGAGTTTTTTTTGTTTCCCTTATATTTTTCCGTGGGTAGCCTGAAAGCTTAACCTCACGGGGGTCCAAGATCTAATGGACACCTAATAAGTGTTGACAGTTAACCGTTTCGTCCTTATGGGACTCCTCAGAACACTGCTGGTCAATGTGACAAATCTTGCTAAGTTAATCAGACGGTTTTGTCTCTAATTAAATGTAATTAGTGAGCGAACTATAGCAAGAGGTGCCATCTACCGAGATACGAGAGAAACAAAAAACTAAAAGCAGCCGAAAACACTGCTATACAATATCGATCAATGAAAAGATCGAATGCAAATAAAAGAAAACAACTATAGTCCGTGACCTACGACAGCTCTTTGTCTTTCAGGCCGGATCAACACAGATTGCATTTTTACCCGTCTTCAAGACAGTGAGCGTCAATCAACGGAATTTTTAAGCCAAATAATACTAACAAACGTGGAATTTCGTACCCGTGAATTTAAAAATCAAACAAGTTTCGTGGCTAATCGGGCAAAAAGGAGTTTTTTTTTGTTTCCCTTATATTTTTCCGTGGGTAGCCTGAAAGCTTAACCTCACGGGGGTCCAAGATCTAATGGACACCTAATAAGTGTTGACAGTTAACCGTTTCGTCCTTATGGGACTCCTCAGAACACTGCTGGTCAATGTGACAAATCTTGCTAAGTTAATCAGACGGTTTTGTACCTCCAGTGATTGTCGCAAACACTCTCAAAAAACATACTGGATGTGTAAACCTCGCCAAATTAAAACAATATAAAAATTTAATAAATTCGGTATTTAAAACAATAACATATTTACTTTAGTTTTAAAAATTACTACTATGAGATTAACGGAAAATATTCGTTTATACAGACAGGGTTAAATTCCCAATAAATCTATAAATAAAAAATGTTATGTTTGGCTATATTTCATATTTAATGGTGCAGATTTAGGGACTCGTATATCACCCTGACGGTATTTGAATTTGACAGAGATAATTGCCACAACCGATAGACACTTTAGGAGCAAATTTATTTTTTAAACCTCGACGCCGATAATTGTAAAGGGTTCGACAAAGAACGCAATAAAAGCATTTTAATTATTCTAAACAAACTACAACTATTAAGTTAATTTTATTGTTTAAAGTGCGTAATATCAAAAATCGCGCAAGACCGAAACCACACCAAAAAAAAATTAGATCTTACGTAACCAAATTTTAAGGTAAAATAAACATACAAATAAAAATATTTATTTAAGGGTTAATGTTGAGTAGCTGGACTGTCAGCTAGACTTCGCCCTTTGAAAAGTGCTTTTTTTTTATTTACTAACTACTTATTAAATTTCCAGCAATATTGTACATGGCATTTTTTTCAATAAAGACAATTTATTATTATTATTATTATTTAAATTGCGTTTGATTGTGCGCACAGTCGATTGTGCACGGTTTTAACATGCGCTGGTGAAGCTGTACACTCTTGCAATTCTTAAAAATAAAACAAAATTTTTATAAAGATACTTCTAAAAAATTTCATACAACACGTCTTTGAAAACGAAAGAGGCATGTGATTTTCCCCTTCGGTTATCTCTTTCAGGATGTTGTTACGCGTTTTTTTACGGATTTCTCTCTTGATTAATGAAAGTAACAGGCTTTTCCTACCGATGAGCTATTTTTCATATTTAAAATGTGTTGAGAGTTGTAGGTAATATACCCGGAAAAGCATGAAATATTAGGGAGATAAATCTGCTGCATTTTTTAATCAGTATACGGATTGGTATCAGATTTTGCATGGACAGGCCATTTTGGAGTAAAAAGAGTCACATAGTGGACGTATTGTATTGCGCATATATGCGGAAGTGATTGCGTTTCTCACCAAATACAATTTTGTTGTTGATCCCCGTTGTCTTGTCCTTAAGGGCTGGTTTTAGGCCAACAACCCATATGAGATGGAAATACAATGACCTCCACAATACCTGGAAATGGTTGATTAGAAATAGCCATCTGGGGTGTCACTAATGACTAAAGATGTCTGCTCATTGGGAGGTTTGCGATGTCTTATACAGCTCTCCATGAGGAGTTAAAAGCTCCTGTAAAAACCCCTAATGTTTCATGATTGGCTATCTAATGACACGCCTTGTGACATACATGCTGACATGAGGCCATAACCGGAAGCCTAAGTGAATGCAGGAGAGTTTTTCAGACCATAAGATGGTATGTTTTTTAATTCGGTACCATTTATAATACCATTGCACGGAGATTTTCCTCGCACAAAGACCGTAAACAGATATATGTTTTTTCGGCCTTGCGGTTTTGCAAAGATCTACAAGGAATGTTTTTACTATGTTATTTCGTCTCTCTCTTTAACTGCTATCGCTTAAGAGTAAGAGAACACGTATCAAACCAAAGTTGCATAGGTTTAATGCATATCAATGATTCTGTAGCCCTTGTACACACTCAGCACAGGACTTAGCGTTATATGAACCTAGCGCAATCTTACGCTTCTGCATGTACCTGTGACCGATGCGGTGGCGCATCAAAAAATGTAGCGCTGCGTCCCTATTTTAAATATTAGATACATCATATTTTTCTTATATTTTTGTAACAAGCCCCTTTATTTCTGGCTGCTCAGACGAAACAGAATTCTATCTAGACGGACAAAGTGGTATTAACAGAGGCAAAAGCTGCACTTTGTCCTCAAAAAGCAACAATGTTTGAATAACTGAGTCAAAATATAGAGTGAAATCTACATAATTCAGTGTCGTACAATACTTTGGAACTCAACATTAAAAACAGCTAGATAAGCAACCACACATAGCTGTCCCCTAACTTCGCGCGAGTAACTAACTGAAACAAGTTTTTTGGGCTCTTAAAAGCCAACTGGAATTGTTTCACGCAGCGACATGTATTCAAGATGGTTCGCGCGGTAACTCAGTAACCATTAAGCCACCATTACACGACATTTGGAGTGGCGCGCCAAACTTTGGGCTGACTTGCACGCCTCAGCGCTTTATTTAAAGTTTCCTTTAAACCAGATACTTTTACCGATATTCAACGAGACTAGGCGTGCCGCACGAAGCACGGCACTTTTACGCGTTTAGATGACGTGCGTGTGTGAACCGTCGGTTTACACTCCGGGCGTATGAAATGCACACGCCGTGTAATGCGAGATTTGTGCGAATCGAGCCTATATTTGAAGGTTCACTGCTCGTAAAAAAATATGCGAAAAAAGAATATGTTTAAGTTTACCAGAAATTATGCTACGCCACTGGAAATAAAGAGACTTAAAATGAAAATGTTGCATTGACTAAAATATGCATTTAGTGCCATCCTTACTATTTCTTTCAGTTAGTGTTTCATTAGTTGTCTTTGTTGTACGTGTTTTTTTCATGGAAAAAGAGGATTCTTTCCCTTCCCTACACACATAAAATTTATATTTTAGTTCTGCAGCGTCATTTATTTAAATTCTGTCTTAAAATCTACTTCATATTTTAAACATTTTCAATATTGGCGCAAAATTTCACAGCTCACCCCTATCAAAAATCATCAAGAAATAATATTTTGATGTTTAGTGTCACTTTGCCTCCCCCTGCTCCATCGGAAATCCTGGATCTGCCGTCACTGGTTGGTTCTCGTTGATAAAACTTTTTGCACTTCTCTATGTGAAATATTTTAAGGTTAACGAGGTCTAGTGTATAGGTAGGTGCGTGAGATATTTTATATAGTTTTTATACTTTCGCGAAAATATCTCAGGCACTCCCATACATAATTAGAAATATGATTGTGGTAAAATAAATAAAATCTATATGTTTGTGGCAGATTCATTTTACAAACAACACTTTATCTGGGTATTACTATTAAAAGAAACCACTGCATTTTTCCTAGAAAAAGAAAAATTACTAATTTACCAGTGGTTTATAAGAAAAAACAAAATTTTAAAAACTTATCTTTTTGATAAACAACACAATTGCGGCGTTTCGATTGTTTTTCTACACTCGTTTCTCAAGCTTTCAAATGATTTTTGTTTTCAATATTGTTTACTCTGCTTTTTGTTTGTTGCTTATTTATTTTTGACACATTTTTTTCAAAGATTATAATTATATATTTACACCAAAAGTAGCATGATCTTATTTCCAAAAATTATTATGTCAGTCATTATTGTTTTAAACTCTGAAGGGCGATTCTTTCTGTAAATCATATTTAGGAATAGAATCATTAAGAATTTTTATATCAAAATCAAATTTAAAAAATTAAAAAAGAATAATAATAATCAAAATATCATTACAGTATTAATTAATTTTGAAAAAACTTTTTTGTGAATCTTGTTTCAGAATAGAAAGCCAAGTTTTATTTATGCCAACAGATACACTTGAAAAACAGGTATGTTCATTTAAATAAATGAATGTCATTAGATTATTTTTGTCAAATTTGAGTTTATCCCCATTTTATTCTATGATTAGTTTCAAAAAAATGGTGACGCATCCTGGATCTCTCGTAATCACCCCTTCTAAGATTACATACCACAAAGTATATACTACGTCGTGATTATACTTATGATTATTAACTCTTAATTCAAGTGGCCTAAAAGGTTCATAAGTTTTACTACATTCACAAGGTATTTTATAAATCAAATTTTTTGAATCTTGTTCTTCATTTATAGGTTTTATTTTTGTTAAAATAGATCTAAGTTTATTTTGTGTCTTAAAATTTTTGTTTTTTATTATAACTAATTGCTTCTCTTTTAATATTATTTGATATACCATGTATGAAAGAAATCATTAATTTTTTAGTATCTAAATATTAATATTAATATTAATTATTAATATCATTAATATTCGCATTTTGTCTCCTTTTTGGAAACTTTAATCTATGAAAACAATTTTCTATAAAACTTTTAGGATAGGAATTTTTTATTAAAACCTCTTTAATTGATTCTTTTTCTAATAAGAATCTGTTATTATCAGAAGAAATTATTTTTCCTCTATCATGTAAACACCTCTTTTTATTATAATAATACCCAGATAAAGTTTTGTTTGTGGTAAAATATATTTTTGTTGCTTTTTTTACATAAACATTTTCATTGGAAAAGATATATCTCATGCTTTTTAAGGTTTTTCCGGAATCTTTTAAAATTAATAGAAAGAGTGGTCTCAAAGGACTCGTCTAGAAAACAAAACAATAAGAACGAGACTAATTTTTGACTGAAAAGGAGAAAAAGCGCTCTTTGTCGAGAGACAGAAAACAATGACACTTTATTTCGAGAAAGATCGTCCAAAAAAAGTAATAAAACCCGTATTATTATATCAGTGCCGTAACAGCCAAATAAAATCAAAGACTATTTAGTAGTTTTGTATGCCCCACATTTTGACAACTTTAAATGACGTTAAGGGCCTTCTTCATTGGCCCTGCAGCCCTTCCAATGCGACCACCAGTGGCTCTGTTGTAGCTACGTTGTTTAAATAACGATAACCACAAAATCATATCAATCCACAAAGAGTTTTGGAACGTCTATGCTTGTTTACGTTTCTCGTTGTTTACCTTATTATATTGATTTTATATCTCATAATAATATATATATATATATATATATATATATATATATATATATATATATATTTTTTTTTTTTTGAGAGAGCTGGTCAAAATACGAGTGCTTTCTTTTATATTTTGTACTGATCGAATGTAATTACTAAAACATAACCTTTATCTTTAACTAGCCTAAATTTAAAACGTCAGTGCGATACATATAGTTTATAGCTACAGTGAATTTCTTAATTTAACAAATCAGTCGAAAAATGGAATTAAACCGACAACATTTTTCGACTATAATTTTTTACAACTTTCGATGGAAATTATCTCAACAAGGATACCTTGCCAAGTTGATTTCTGTTGTCGGTAATAAAGCACTACATTACTCCACAGTTCCTCGTTGGCATGGAGAATTCAAGCGTGGACGGATTAGCCTTGGCGCCGATCTAAGGCCAGTTGCACCAAAAACGGCTGTCACCAAGGAAAGCATCGATGTTCTGCGCATGCTCATCACGGAAGTTCGTTGGACGTGTAACATATCTCGAGATTGAGGCTTCATTGGAGATTTTAAACACCTCAATTTAAAAAATGGATATCGTATCTGTTAACCGAAGAACAGAAAGAAGCTAGGGTCAATTGGCGTCAGAAAACTCTAGACCGCTTTGAGGTAGGAAACTTAAAAAACGTGTACAGCATTGCCAGTGGTGATGAATTGTGGATTTACTCATATAAACCCGAAAATAAACGTCGTCTGCTTGGGTGTTTCAAGATGAAGAAGAGCCAACAACAGTCATCCGTTTTCGAAGTGTATCCAAAAATATGGTCCCGACATATGTCTCAACAGCAGGTCGTGTAGCAATAATTCCTCTGGAAGATCAAAGGACTGTTACTGCCGATTGGTACATCACCATTTGTTTGCCGAAAGTCGTCGCTGAGCTTCGAAATATAAACCCCGAACAACGAATCATCGTCCACCAAGACAATGCAAGTTTGCACAAAGCACAAAAAAGCATTGAATTTTTAACTCAATATAACGTCGAATTGTTGGACCATCCTCCATATAGTCCCCATCTAAGTCCCAAGGATTTCTGTACTTTTCCGAAAATTAAGAATGGACTGCGAGGTCAAAGATTTCACTCGCCAGAGGAAGCAGTCGACGCCTTCAAGAATGCAATTTTGACATTACCAACAAACGAGTGGAATTACAGCTTTGACAATTAGTTTGAGTGCCAGTAGCGTGTCGTGGATAAAAGGGCGGGGGGGGCGAAGACCTTGAGGGGCGCAAATATACGTATGGGAGTCAAATAAACTACAAACACAAGTGGTAAAAATGTTTAAAAAATAATAAAAACAAAAAAGTTGGAGGAGTTAAAAAGACATTACATTCAAATGCTAAAAAAATACAAGTAAAAATAGTTAGGGAGATAAAATCAACATTTTTTGAGGAGATGTAATATATATCTTGTTTTCTCCACTTACCTCAAGTACTCCAACTGACAAAGGTCATAAACTAATTTTTTTAAATTGGTAAAATACGTAAAATATATAATAAGTACATCAAGAACCATACAAACACACTGAAGACACATTACAACACAATATATTTTTATCGTTTGTTTATTTATTATTAGTTTGTTTTTTTTGTTTAAATGTTATAAATGCGATTTTTGGGTTTTAAAATTATATTTTTAGTGTATGTTCATACCCCGTGTTTTGCTTGACTGAATGTTTTCAGTAGGTAATCGGTTAAAGGTATCTGCGAATTGATAAATAATATGGATGTTTTTTTCCATTGTTTTATTGTTTATATTTTAATCTTTTATTTGTTGATAGAAAACGTATATTTTTAGAGAAAGATATTGACAAAAGGGGTTAGGTTTATTAATCAAGGGAAATTGGTTAAAATATGGTGGTATACCCTGCTCAGGTTATCACAGTCAGTTTTTAAGTTTATAGAGCTTTTGTTTTTTAAAATATAAGCTGATTCAATGAATTCTCTTTTTTCTCTAATGGGTTCAGAATCGAGGATTTGCACATCGTTAAAGTTGAAGTTATGACCCAGATGGAAATGGTGCATGCTCAGAGCTGTTTGTTTTGTTTTTCCTTGGTTTATTATGTTACAGTCATATTTATGTTGATTAATTCTTTTTTCTAAATATTGTGATGTTTGACCAATGTATATGCTATCTGGACAATTGTGACATTTCACTCTGTAAATCACATCTGTCTTTTTGTTTATTAGTGTTTTATCCTTAGTTTTAGTAAAAAGCTCACTTCTTATAGTATTTGTGTTGTATACAGCTATTTTGGTATTTTTTGTAGACAAGAGAGATTTATGTTTGTTAGTTAAATAATAAATAAAATAAATATTAGGTATTTTATAATATTTTATTTGAGTATTGTTTTGGGGTTGGGAAATTATTGCACTTTGAGCAACTGTGGTTAATTGGGGTATTTGGCATAAAATTTTATTAACCAGTTTTTTTGGGTAATTATTTTTGTGAAGTTTATCTTTCAAGTTGTTTAAGTTTTTTTGGAAAAATTTAGGATGACTCAATTTATAAATTTTATTTCGGAATTGTTTTATTATATTTCTTTTTTGTGAGGATGGATGAGCTGAATTAAAGTTAATTAGTCTGTCTGTCTTAGTAGTTTTTGTGTATAGATCTGTTATTAGTTTATTGTTTTCTCTTATTATCAGGAGATCCAAAAAGGGAAGTTTTTGGTAAATTTCTTGTTCTATTGTAAATTGTAGGTTAGGGTTTACACTATTGAATGATGATAAAGTGTCATCTATTTTATCACTCGGAACTGCCAAAAGTGTGTCATCTACGTAAATGGATAACAAGGGAACCTGAAAAGCCAATTTTGACAGAGCCTCATTAGCAACATAATCCATCACCAAGGCAGCCAGAACTGGGCTTATAGGGTCTCCCATAGGTGTGCCGAAAATTTGTTTGTAGTATTCGTTATTATATACAAAGTAACTAGAGTCAAAACAACTTTTTATGATTTCAAACAATAATTCTTGATTTATTTTTGTAAATGTGCTAATTTTTGGCCATTGTTTTTCTAAAATACTCAGAACCAGTTCTTTTGGTATGTTTGTAAATAATGACTTCACATCAAGGGAAATCATTATATGGTTATTTGGCAATGTGATATTTTTTAACTTTGAAACAACTTCTTCTGAATTTTTAACGTTAAATTGAAAACTGGGGCTTAGATTATTTAAAATATTATGTAAAAACTTAGATAACTTATAACTTGGTGAGTTTATGCATGAAACGATTGGCCTGATATGGATATTCGTTTTTATGAATTTTGCACAAACCATATAATTTTGGTTTTAAGGGGATGTTATTTTTTAAATAATCAGGTTGCGGTTTTGTTATTATGTTCTTATTTAACATTGTATTCATCAAGGAATTGTTTTTTATTTTAAATTTATTAGTTGGGTTCTTTTTTAATTTAACATATGTTTTATTATTTCCCTTGTCAGCCGGTGCTACAATCAAGTTGTCATTGTTTTTTAAGAAAGTTTTGGCCTCAATAAGATCTTTTTTGATTTCTTTTTTAAATTGTGTTGTGCAATTTTTCTGTTTGTTAAAATAGTTAGTAATTACATTGGTACATTTACATCTTATGCTTTCTTTTTCTATGTGTTCTGGGTTATTTTTAATTACATGTTCCACATCAGCTATTAGATGAGGTACAGAAATATCTTTTAGGGATGGTTCAAGGGCATATTTGGGCCCCAGTGCCAATACATTCAAAACATTAGGTGGAATTATTTAATTAGTGGTATTGCAGATCCAATCTTCTTTTGAAAAATGTAAGTTGGAATCATTGGGTAGCAAGTTAGAGAGTTTCTTGGTGAGAGATGTTTTTTTAATTTTAAAAATTTTTTCATATTTTATTTTTGTAAATTCGTTAAACCTAACCCCTTTTGTCAATATCTTTCTCTAAAAATATACGTTTTCTATCAACAAATAAAAGATTAAAATATAAACAATAAAACAATGGAAAAAAAACATCCATATTATTTATCAATTCGCAGATACCTTTAACCGATTACCTACTGAAAACATTCAGTCAAGCAAAACACGGGGTATGAACATACACTAAAAATATTATTTTAAAACTTAAAAATCGCATTTATAACATTTAAACAAAAAAAACAAACTGATAATAAATAAACAAACGATAAAAATACATTGTGTTGTAATGTGTCTTCAGTGTGTTTGTATGATTCTTGATGTACTTATATATTTTACGTTTTTTACTAATTTAAAAAAATTAGTTTATGACCTCTGTCAGTTGGAGTAATTGAGGTAAGTGGAGAAAACAAGATATATATTACATCTCCTCAAAAAATGTTGATTTTATCTCCTAAACTATTTTTACTTACTTTTACTATTTTTTTAACATTTGAATGTAATGTCTTTTTAACTCCTCCAACTTTTTTGTTTTTATTATTTTTTAAACATTTTTACCACTTGTGTTTGTAATAGGATTAACTTTTTTGTTAATTAAGATTTTATTCAAATAGTGTAACGTCTTTTTAGCTCTGAAGAAGGTGAAAAACCATCACCGAAACGTCAGCAAAAATTAACAACAACAGACAATAAAAAATTTACCAGTCCAACAGCTCGTGATTTTCTTCTATCTACAATAATTTTCTGGACGTGAATATCACAAAATAAATTACAAACCTTTTTTTAAAATAATAACACTATTAATTCTATTTTTTTCTCAAAGGGCGCCAAGTGCAGAGGGGCGGGGGGGGGGGTGGCGTTCGCCTCCCCTGGTCCCCTATACGACACGTCACTGTTGAGTGCATACAAAAGTACATTAATTTTCGTGGAGAATACTTCGAGAAAGTATCTTTAGAATGTATATGAAAAACTTGAAACTTGAAATGAAACACAACCCTCGTTATAAAAAAACTTATTAAATAACAACTGTACAAAGTAACGACAACAATAAAGAGAAATGTTTTATAACTAAAACTATTATTTTTTGTTACCAACGAATAATTTGGATAATTCGATATATCAGCCAAAACAAAAAGCCTTTTGTTTAATTCAAATGTTTTTTTTTATTGTAGATTGTTTTAAACATACATGCATATTTATTCAAAAGTTTTATTAATATTAAAAACACGTGCCTATATCCAATACCAGCAGCCCACAGATTAAACCTGAAAATAATTGATGTTTGGAAAACTTTCAAAATTATGCAGAATAAATTGAAATTTTCCATTTTATAAAATAAAACCACATTAAACAAGAGTTTGGTAACGTTTCTGAAAAGTTTATTTGTTGCTTGCGGGTCTCTAAGAAGTTTCCGGAAAGTTGATTTTTAATACCTACACTTAAAAAACGTTTCACACTGGAAGATGGCAGCATATTAAATTTAATAAAAGTTTTAAAAGGATTCAAATTTAAGCGATAGACTAATTAATATTATTAGGATTTTATATTTTAAGAATGAGGTTTCTGAGAATCTCGACATTTACGTATGTACAAGGTATCTTTTTATGCTCTGAAAAATAGTGTTCGATTTTTGTGATGTCCGTATACGTAATATTCCAATACTTCCTGTTACCTATTTACACAATGGTTGGCGTTTGAGGCAAACATTCAGAAATAAAGTTACGAAAAATGCACAGATACCAAATTTACATAGATAGAGTTTTTGTCAATTGTACGTCGATGATTTGACGTAACGAATACAAGAATAAAATAATATTCATGCGTAAAAGTATAACCAATCAGGACATTTTATCTTAAGGACCGTAGAAAGGATATACTTATACCTATTAATATTGCTATTTCAAATATGTTTGCAAATTCGGCATCGTAAGGTACCGTAGGTATTGCAATAATACTTACTATATGGAAATAATAAGCATATGTCTTTGAAAGCAACCAATCAGGTCTTTTTTGCTTAAAGACCCCAAGGCCCTCATGTTTGCATCATGAATGGGCAGTTACCGTGGGTATTGGAATATTATGTATATGGTCATATCCGGCAGTTTTTATTATTGGAGGGATTTTTAAAAATATTGTAATTTCCACAAACTTAAAGCAATATCTAATGCTTATTTGCATTGCTTTATTTTGTTGTATTTTAAGGAAGAAATGACGCTGTCAAATTTTGGACAGGAGGTTTATTCTTTCATATGCATCATTTATAGGGAAAACAATTAAATACGCAAAATTAAAAAAATGATTTATGAGTATTAAATATCGGAGTTTTATAAATATTTTATATCTCGCTTATTTTGCAAGATATTTAGTTCTGTAAAAATACTTTTATAGCACCTTGTTTTTAAAAAAACACTACGTTTTAAAAATGTCAAAAACTAAGGAAGAATAAATACATTTAAGATGCAAGGCAATGTTGTTGCATTTGTAGGAAGGGATTTTCCAAGCCATATCACGGTGAAACAATTGGCTTTAAAACAGACCCCTCTCTTATTTGTTTGGCTGGAGAAGCCATAAAGTCTACTTTGTTTTTGTCTTCTCCAGCCATAAAGTCTACTTTATGATAGACACGACATTAAATTTAAAAAAAAAGAACAAGCTTGAAACAAAATTATTATACGTTACGTAGTTATCGTCTAAATTTCCGATATTTTATGTACAACTACCCTCAATCGATCTTCTATACGAACTGTCGAACAAAAAAAACATCACTGCGCTAGGGAAAACAATCGGTGTCATAAATTTCCTCCCTCTACTTTACTGGGGCGCACAAAGGGCATTGGCTGAGGGTCTGGCTCTCCTGAAACAATGGTAACCACGTTGAAACTTTTATGCTTTTTTCTTACATACAACATATTTAATGCATATGCAGTTGTTCTTATCTTACATACAGTAATAATTTCCCATAAATCCTTTAGCACTTAACCAGGCGGTAAACTAAAGGTGCTGAGCTATAAGCTGCTTAGCGTCAAGCACCTACAAAATATTTTGTCCATGACTCTGCATCTCATTTTGTTTCCAAAATTTGCAAGCTTCAACCAAAGGAAGCTATTTTCTTGGGAGGAACCTAGTTGGCTTACTTATTAGGGCAATAGAGTACCTCGACTTTACGTTGTAAGACAGGAAATTCGCAGAGCAGATGTTCAGATGTCCCTCATCCCCTACTGCAGAATTTGCTGTTGTCATCGTTGGTTTTTCCTATTGCCTTTAGTGGATATTTCACTGGGATGTGTCAGGTAAGCAGTCCGACTACTGGGCTTAAGTCATTCCTGTCCATGCGGTAAAACGACTCCTTGTACAATATTTTACTGTGCGTGTCTCCACTTCTGTTTAACATATACAGCGAGTCACTTTTTTGAGAAGCCCTGAATAACAGAGAAGAAGGAGTAACTATCAATGGACAGGCTTTAAACAATTACGATTTGACGATGGTACTATTGTCACGAGGGGGTTTTATCGTGACGAACACAGTTTAAGTTAGGTGAAATGGATTTATTATAATACTTATATTTACTACTTACATTGTACTTAAATACATCTTGTCTACAAATCTTCTTGATACGCTTAACTTCTTATACTTGACTATCGTACTACTTGTTCACTATTAACTAAGCCTGGGCGTTAGGTTCTCAGCGTACAACTAACTGCTAAACTCTTTTGGAGATGCTTTTATTACAAACCGTTTGCCATTGATAGGATATCGAGATGTGTTTTGTTTCCTGTATAAACATCATCGAAATCCCATTAACCGCGTTGTTTATAATAGTTCTGTATACAATTTATTACTTTTAATACAATTTGAACTATATACAGAAGTTCATTTCCTTAGAATGTTTAGGGTTAATGTGCACTTGCTCATAAACGTAACTTGTGTCATTTACTTAATAGGACATTATTTTCTATCCTGACACATCCCCCTTGCTTTTAAAAAAATCTGTCCCCACAGATTGTCAACTAAACTATTTTTTTTTAATATAACAGTCGTCTGTACCTAATAAATTATAAAACTAATTAACTAAAATAATTGTCTATCCATCCCCATGCTACCCGTTCCGATTGTTTTGCATTCTTCATGTGACGCAACCTAGTCCAATGTAGGTGTATAAAGAAGTATCAACCGCAGTGTTGCCGTGACGAATTTGTGGGTCTTGCACGCTGCCTTGAAAATGTTCAGATCTCGCTTTGTTGCCAACTGTCCTTATCTCGTTTTGACTTGTGCGGTCCATTCCCTCAGTAAGACCTGGATGGTAGGTCCTTTTTTCTGTTTGTAGTGTTTGATTTGGCGGCACGACTGGCGGGGGTTTAGAGTTGGCCTTCCCCGGTTTTTCATGCTGCGCTCTGGGTAGCTGTCTTGCCTTGTGGTATCGACTGTTGCCTTGTGGTATCGGCTGTTGCCTTGTGCTATCGGCTGTTGCCCTGTGGTATCGGCTGTTGCCTTGTGTTATCGGCTGTTGCCTTGTGGTATCGGCTGTTGCCTTGTGTTATCGGCTGTTGCCTTGTGGTATCGGCTGTTGCCTTGTGCTATCGGCTGTTGCCTTGTGGTATCGGCTGTTGCCTTGTGTTATCGGCTGTTGCCTTGTGGTATCGGCTGTTAGCTCTGTCTGGGTTGACTACTTGGTGGGTTGGCTCTATGGCGATTTGTCTGCTGTACACCAGTGCTAATCGGCCCTGCTCACCACTTTTTCGTCTTTTGCATTACTTTGGTTGATCTTTTTGGCCGCTTTGCTAGACCTTTTGTGACGTCTTGGTTATGTCAGGTTGTCATCGTTCTTCCATGTCTTCTTTCTTCATGTTGGGAACGAGTAGAATAGGTGGATCTAAAAAATTAATGCACAGCCGATGTTAGGACATAATAAATATTTACATATGTTTACATTAAAAAGAGACAAAAATTACAAAAATGAGAAAAAATAATTTAATTGTTCTCGGTTCATTGTAGAATTATTTATACCCTGGCAACCCTGCTTACTTAGCCTGCTTATACTTATATCATTTGATAACATTCGAAAAAATACGTTTAATTTAATACACCTTTGTTTATACATTGTTATGCCCGCAGTAAGAAAAACGATAAATGCAATGGACTGTATATATTTTAATTAAATGAAGCGCGTACAAACATAAATATATTGATATGAAATTACGAAATAATCAAACGTCCATAGGTTAATTGTTGTGCCACACAACGGCAATCAGAAACAAAGGCACTCACCAGTTTGCAGCCAATTTATCCACTTCCAAGGGGCCCCTTTTTGGATCTAATGATGTCACCACGTAGCTGAAGGGCTGAAGTTTCCAGTTCTATGCTTCAGTACACCAAAATCGAGCACTTTCAGGTGTAGATATTTGAAATAGTTGGAGAACGAAATTAACACGCCATTTCTCGAGGCGATTGACAAAGGATCTCTCTTGATTGTTGGTGCGCATGTACAGCGCGAAATGCACTCTGTCCTTCATACAATTGTGTGGTTTTAAAAAATTAAAAACAACCGCGAAATTTAGCGGGAGCTAACATAACTGCCCTCCAAAACACACAATTTTAGAATCTCAACCGGACAGATATAGATATAAGAAAAATGATCGACCGATAAATATAAATGAATGAAAACAGATAAGTATCGTAAGTTTATTTAGAGATAACGAAAACCCAAAAAAGGCAAAACAAACAAACTAAAAATTCAAAAAAAAAAAGAATAAAAATAAAGAAAAACCTATTGTAATCCCGGTAATAGGTGGAAAAATTAAAATTACTTTTAATTTGGCAAGAGGCACAGTTTTACAACTGGCCGCTTATAAACACCGGTAACCGTTTTTACCGTCGCAACACGCACCTGACCGTCCCCGCCGGGATGCAGTTCGATGACCCGACCGACTGGCCATTTCAAAGGTGATTGAATGTGATCACTTGTTATGATAACCAAATCATTTAATTTGATATTTGGGGACGAATCAGCCCACTTGTGTCGCTGTTGTAGCGTATGCAAATACTCTATAGAATACCGTTTCCAAAAATCATTATGTAGTTTTTGGATTAGTTGCCATCTCGAGAGCCGATTTAGGGGAACCTCGGACAAATCTGACTCCGGAATTTCTGAATTAAGGGGTTCAAGTGTCAAAAAATGCCCAGGGGTAAGAGGTTGAAGATCGTGTGGGTCTGAAGAGGCAGGAGATAACGGGCGACTATTAAGTACGGCTTCTATGCGACAGGTAAGGGTGGACATCTCCATGATAGACAACTTCTGGTCGCCGACAACTCGAACAAAGTGAGTTTTAAAACTTTTGACGCCAGCTTCTGCCAGGCCGTTGAAATGTGGACTGAAAGGAGGTCCCAGATGCCAACGAATAGAAAGTCTGGTGGCAGCACTTCTTGCGTATTCAAGTAATTGGTTACGAAACCCTATAAAATTACTGCCTTGATCTGACCAGCATTGCGTCACGCTTCCACGTCTGGAAATGAATCGATGGAATGCACCTACGAACCCTTCGGTGGACAGTTCCATGGTTAATTCCAAATGCACGCAATGTGTGGCCGTACAGACAAACACACAGACATACGATTTGAAAGCTTTACAACCACGGTAACGATGAGGAATCACAAAGAAAGGTCCACAAAAATCGATAGCTACACTCGAAAAAGGTTTAAGTTGATTGATTCGATGAGCGGGAAGTGAACTCATTATGGGCGGTCTATAGGGTTTAGGGTTGATTCTAAAACATTGCAAACACTTGGATATGGTTCTTTGAATTGCCCGTCTGGCAGATAATATCCAAAATTGCTGTAAAAGCAGATTATGTAATGTTTTAAACCCAGGATGAAGGTATTGTCGATGAGCGGACTCGATAAGAAGAGTAGTTAAACGATGGTTACTCGAAAGTAAGACGGGGTGTTTTGCAGAATAAGACAAAAGGTCAGATTTTTGTAATCTTCATCAAGAAAAGGTGAAAGTTTTCGTAAAGGTTTCGGTATTGGTTTATCCTTAGATAACGCGGAAAAAAGCTCAGAAAAACAAGAACCTTGAACGCGTTTGATAAGAAGGTATAACGCACTTTGCATCTCACCGGTGGTAGGAAAAACAATATTTTCAAAAATAATTTTTTGGTCCGGTGGCTTAGTGGGTTTTTGATAGGAATGGTTTTGAAAAAAGTTCATTCACTATTCGAAGGACATAACAAATGATACGTTGAATTTTTGATATAGATGAATATTTGATAAGAAGCTGATCTAAGAAGTTAACGTCAATTATCGCATTGCAACAGACCTTTGGCTTTTCCTCCAGATTAATATCTCCGAAATCAATCGGCATTTTTGATTTATGAAAATCGGGCCATTTGTTTTCGGGAGACCACAAAAACGACGGTGCGTTCCACCACATGTCATGTGACATGAGCTGTGAAGGGGTGGCCCCTCGTGACGCAATATCGGCTGCATTTAAAGCAGAAGGAATGTAGCGCCACGAGTTTGAGGGAATGACTTCTTGGATTCTACTGACTCGATTTCCAACAAAGGTTTGCCAGCGATTAGGAGGGGATGAAAGCCAGTGCAATACGACTTGCGAATCGCAGAAAGTAACGAAATTTGTAAAAGTTATTTTTCCTGCATAGCTAGATAAAACGAAGTCAATTAATTCGCTTAAAAGAAATGCACCCAGGAGTTCTAGCCTAGCCAAAGTCTGTGACTTTATAGGCGCGACCCTAGATTTTGCAGATATGAGAGAAATAGATATATTGTTTTCCTCTTCTACACAAAAATATACGACGCCTGCGTAGCCTCGAATTGAAGCGTCACAGAAGCCGATGATTTGACAGGTATTGGTTTTTGACAGTTTGATTTGTCGGGGTAATTGAAAATTGGAAAGAAGCGGGAATTCAGAACGAAGTTTGTTCCAAGAGTCGATGATGAATCTGGTTCTTCGTCCCAGCTTATTTTTGATATCCACAACTGTTGCAAAATAAATTTTAATTGTAGCAACAAGGGACAAAGAAAACCTAAGGGATCGAAGATTGTTCCTATGATAGATAAAATAGAAAGTTTGGTTGGGGATTTGTCCTTCATTCGGCATTGATAAGAAAAAATGTCGTTTTTTGGATGCCATTGAAGTCAAAACTTTGATAAAGTGGGGTTCCTCCTTGTCGAAAGAGAGAGGCATTTGACGATCGGACTCTGGCAATGTTGCCAATAACTCAGGACAATTGCTTGCCCATTTTTTAAGTTCAAATCCTCCCGACTTCAACAAATCATTGAGTTCTGTTTGAAGGGAAAGAGCTTGAGAAAGCGAAGGGCTAGTTCCCAAGATATCGTCGATATAGATTGACGTTTTTAGAACAGTACTCGCCATAGGAAAACGTTCCTTTTCTCTCTCTCTGCCAGCTCATTTAAGGTACGCATGGCTAGAAAAAGTGAGCATGTCATGCCAAAAGTGACAGTAGAAAGTTCCCACACTGAAAGTGGGTCATGTGGAGAAAACCTCCACAATATCCTTTGATAAGGACGGTGATAAGGATTGATAAGGACTTGACGGAACATCTGTTTGATATCAGCAATGTAGGCAATAGGATTAAGACGAAACGTAAGGAGTAAAGAAGCAATATCCTTTTGAAGTTTCGGTCCAGATAACAATGTGTCATTGAGACTAATCATTTTGGGGGTGACTGCCGAACAATCCCAGACTACCCTTAATTTTGTACTTAAGCTTTCCGGCTTTAATACGCAATGATGTGCCAAAAAACATGATACGTCGACTTTTGGTTGACTAGGTAAAACTAGACTCATATGATTAGAATCGATATAGTCTTGCATGAAACTTGAATAGGCAGTGTACAGATCAGGATTTTTGAGTAATCTATTTTCTAGAAGTAAAAATCTACGATAAGCTTGCGGATAAGTATTTCCCAGGTCAGGGTTTATTTTATCTTTAAACGGAAGATCTACCATGAATCTACCGCTCGCTTGCCGTACTACACTCGCAGTAAAGATTGATTCTGCTTGTTTTTCTTCCTTTGATAAGATTTGTTTTTTAGGCAAATGTTCGATTTCCCAAAACCTAGGGAGAATGACCTCTAAAGGAGGTGAATGACTCGTTAAAAAACAACTGGTTCGTTCCGTAAGACTACCTACTTCGTCAACCTTTCCCATTACGACCCAGCCTAAGATAGTTTCAAGGGCTGAAGGCTGCCCTACCTGTCCAAGAACCCTGCCCTCCTTGAATATCTGTGCGAATAGCTCGCAACCAATAACCAGGTCCACTGGTCTAGATTTGAAATAAGATGGGTCGGCAAGTTTAAGGTTTTCCAAGTGTTTCCACTGATTATCGTTCAAAGTGAATGTAGGCATATTGGAACATAGTTGTGGAACAACAATTGCTTCGAAATTAAGTAAAGGAGTGACTTGTCCTTGTGGCTTAATGTGACATTGAACGAGCCCTTTGGTAGTAAAAGAAGACATCTGATTTAATCCGAATATTTCAGTGGTGTAACTTCGCCTAGGAAGATTAAGACGCTGAATACACTTTTCACTGATGAATCCTGTCTGTGATCCAGAATCAAGCAGTGCCCTTACAGGTTGAAAATTTCCGCATCCGTCCATAACATATATTATGGCGGTGCATAAAAGAAAGGTACCTGAAGGTCCTGAGGTATTTAATGACACATGAAGATTATTGATAGGTGGTGTGTGAATGACATGACTAGTATCTTGGCTTCCAGACTCTTGATTAGTTTCTAAGATATGAGTTAAAGTGTGGTGCCTTTTACTATTGCAAGTCCTTGTATTTGGATTTGCACATATCTACCCCATGCAAGGGATGAAAACACGCTAGACATAATTTTTTCTGCTTGACGAAAGATAGGCGATCGATAGGTGAGAGATCAAGAAATGTTTGACATTTCGAAAGCACGTGACCTTGATTACACCGGAAACATTTTATTCCCGTACTTGAATTAGTTGAGGTGCCAGCCAGTCCAATAAAAGGCGAATTGGATGATTTATAGGTAGGCTTTTGCCCAAACTGATTTTTCATAGAATTTGAATTTTGATAGTTAGGCTTTTGCCCAAACTGATTTTGCATAGAATTTGATTTTTGATAGATAGGCACCTTTTTGGGTGCTGTTGATTGAGGAAGTGATTCCAAAACTTTACATCTTTTTTCTAGAAATTGAAAAAGTGACTGAAAAGTGGGAATTTCGGTATTAGTATTGGCGTGACTCATTTCGAAATTTGAACGCGTCGGAATATCCAATTTTTCTAACAAAATGAAAAAAATAATAAAGTCCCAACTGTCAACGTCAAAGCTAAGTGATTTTAAAATTTCTAGGGATTCAGAAAAGGTGTCAATTAAATTACGTAATTCTTTAGCTGACTCGTTTTTTAAGGTGGAGTTCATAATTGTGCTTAAAGCATCATTTGCGAGGTCTCGCTTGTTTTGATATCTATTGACTAATTTGTCGTTAGCAATTTTATAATTTTGATCAGATAAGCTAATCCCTGATATCAATTTTAAAGGCTCATCCTCGAGATATGAAAATAAATATTGAAGTTTTCGAACGTTACTTAGACTTTGATTTTGATCTATAATGTTATTAAAAAGATCGAAAAAGCTTGGCCATAATTTCTTATCACCCCGAAATATGGGAATACCTAACTCTTTGAGTTTTGGAGTTTCGTTTTGTCGAACATATGATCCCGAAAAGTATGGGGCCTCAACCGGAAATATTTTAGAGTAAACCCCCTTACACGCATAAAAATATTTACGAGCTTCTGAAAGGATCGCATCCTGCGTTTTAAACTCCTCGTCGTCCGCGTCGTCTATCAACATAATGACGTCATTATGTGCTAGCATGCATTTATCGAAGGTTTCATCCAAATCGGAATACCTCACTTGAAACTCGTTTCTCGCTTTTTCATCCTTTGCCGCGGTCTGTGAAAACACATAACACTCGGTGATCGCAGATAAAAAACCCTTGCGTTTTTGCACGGCTTTTTTGACAGACATGATTTTACCTTTGAAATGACGAAATTGTCGGTAAATGTACAATTAACGCTAAATTAATGCTTCTGAAATAGAAAAAATGACGAATTGTCGAAAATATGCACTAATTTATCGCAATTGATGAAAATTGTTTTAAATATCGAAATGATATGGAACACATCTAATCACAGAAATGTCGGTAAATATACAATTAACGCTAAATTAATGCTTCTGAAATAGAAAAATGACGAATTGTCGAAAATATGCACTAATTTATCGCAATTGATGAAAATTGTTTTAAATATCGAAATGATATGGAACACACCTAACACATAAATGAGAAATGTTGTTTGTTTTGTTTTGATTCCTTCTCGATTTTGTTTATACCACGTGGTACGCGAAAACAGGTACTGCGCCGACGACTTTCTCTCGTTTCAATACGATTGGCAAAATTCAAGGCCGCCTTGTTTTCGGCGTGAAACTAATGGCCGACCCATTAATACCGTGGTATGGAGTGAATTTAAAATAATTCGGCTCGAAAGGAACACTTATGTTATGCCCGCAGTAAGAAAAACGATAAATGCAATGGACTGTATATATTTTAATTAAATGAAGCGCGCACAAACATAAATAAATTGATATGAAATTACGAAATAATCAAACGTCCATAGGTTAATTGTTGTGCCACACAACGGCAATCAGAAACAAAGGCACTCACCAGTTTGCAGCCAATTTATCCACTTCCAAGGGGCCCCTTTTTGGATCTAATGATGTCACCACGTAGCTGAAGGGCTGAAGTTTCTAGTTCTATGCTTCAGTACACCAAAATCGAGCACTTTCAGGTGTAGATATTTGAAATAGTTGGAGAACGAAATTAACACGCCATTTCTCGAGGCGATTGACAAATGATCTCTCTTGATTGTTGGTGCGCATGTACAGCGTGAAATGCACTCTGTCCTTCATACAATTGTGTGGTTTTAAAAAATTAAAAACAACCGCGAAATTTAGCGGGAGCTAACATACATTCCACAATTTGTTTTATTATACATTCAAAACAATGTGTGGGTTTTGCACCTTTTAAGAACATTATAGAAATTATTTAATTAGGTTTAAAATATTATGTATATCATACATTTATTTTTTCTATGGTATACGCCCTTCATTATAATGTATTCCCCTTACATCTCTCAATCTCACCCCTGTGATTCATAAAAATTATTAACATTGTAATAATATCCAATTATACTTGGCGATCTCTTCTATGTGTCAATTAGCTTGTCGGCAAATGGGTTAGCTTCTATCATTTACTATAATATTTCTTCAATAATCTTTTCGCGTAGACTTTGACATGAAATATCACGGTAAAAATGAGTTCTTCCATTTGCGGACAAAAGCAGGGCAAGGCACGTGACACCGAATAATATGTCATATTCATAGTGTATCTGTGTTGTGTTTAAAATATTTTGTGCGTTAGCAACTTGAACTGGTGATGCTGCCAGACTTACAATCGGATGATGAAAAAATAGGTATGCAGTCGACACTGAGAGCAGAAAATTCCATAGCAGATAAATTCCGTGACTTCCCATACCGTATTTATCGCTGAAACCGTATGTTTGCGGTATGATAGTGTCCACTAAATTTTCAATTTGTTTTAATGTTATCTCTGATGACGTCAAATTTAAATGTGGTATATTTAGTGTCCAATTTGAGTTAAGGCATTCTTGCATATCTTTATATGTAGGTTGCATGTGTTGTATTTTTGGTCTTAAAATAAATGATTTTAGATTTGACCAAACTGCAGGTATAATGTGAACTATGCTCGCCGTCTCGATTTTATTGTTACATGGGAATTTTTGTGGGATAATAATTTCTCCGGATGACTCTAACTGGCAATTGCATGGGATTTTAATTTTTAAAGCTCCTTTTTTGTTATAAACGTTTTTTAGCTCGGTTTTTCCTTGCAGATGTGTAAGTATGTATGTTATGTCATTTATTTCTGAGATGATCAACGAGTTACCCGAGTGGCAATTCATCGGGCAGTATGCACTTATTTCTTCTACAGACGCGCCCTGATACAATTTTTTGGCGCACTCTGGTCCCTGTATATTATCAGCAGAAAACCTAGGAATAAAACATAATTTGTCGTGATAAGGTCTACATAAGTGTAGCCCTGTACCTGAAATTTGTCTAATCTCTTCTTTTCCGTAATTATTTTTTGAGACAGCGATGTACAATGCCTGGTGTGGTATTGTACATGTTTGATTGAACCATGCGAAGGGTGTGGTGGTCAGTTCATAAAGGTCCCACTTTTGTCTGTGTTGTATAATCGGTATTTTAATGTGAATAAAAATTTTATTTTCCGTGAGGCTGCAGTCGCATATTGGAAGTTCGTAAAATTTTGAAATTTTTTCTTTTGAAATTGCCAAACCTTGATTTGACGAATAGATTTGTTTTTCCAGATTATCTAAATCCTTTCGTAAAACCTCTGGATTGACTATTTCAGGGATTTTTCTTGCTTTGCATGATTCAATAATTTTTTGTTTTCTTAGTGCGCGAGTTAGAGATATTATTCGCCGTAAATTTTGATACTGATTGACCAGAGACGTGCTAGCAAAACTTTCTTCATCCCTCAGGATTACTTTAACCTCTTTATTTAAAGTTGAAACTTTTGATAATATATATTTTACGTTCTGTATCTTTAAAAGTATCGCCAATTTTTGTAGTGTAATCGGAAAAATGTTTTGACTGTTCCCCGATACTGTGAAGGGTTTCGCCTAGCCCTTTACTAATTGTGTTAAGTTGCCTTTTTACTGTTTCGTCATCCTCAGAAATTATATCGAGTTTTTCTTCGGTCGCGACCCCACAACACCAATTTAGAGCGTCTCCGATGAAGCCTAGTGCCCTTTTTGGCCTTAAATTTTGTTTAGATTTTTGTGTCCTCATCGAAGATGCGCCCCAGTTACCGTTTAACAAATCGAATTCTTTTTTAAATGCCTTCCCTAACTCATGTGTGTGTGATACCAAGTTACAATTGTCGCCATATGACTCGCAGATATATCTTGGTAACTCTGGTTCTGTTATGATCTCTTCTGACCAGTCCATTTTATATGTAATCGGAATCGTAGCTTCGTATGCTACAGTTTGCAGTAGTGTCTTCCAAAATGCTCCGGCACTGATTTCTACTAGGTAGGATTGGTTGTTTTCGGCTTCTGTGACCTTAATTGCTATGATGCACAATATTAAGTTCCATCTAAAAAAATTCTTTGCAAATATATGTTATTTACATGCCTTTAGATGTGTTTAAAAAATTAGATGTCTCTTTTTAAAATTAAAATTTATTTTAATAAAATAATAAAATATAGCATTCATAGCGTTTGGCTACGATATTTATTTCGTATTTTATTTGTCTTATTGCCGTCTGTTCCTTGTTAGCAAAATATTAAAAGTTATCAAAATAAAGTTGTGGTTTATTTCCACAACATCTTAATTTATTTAAAAAAAATACTTTAATTATTTATAAAGTTTTGATCGTTAATATAAATGTTTAACGAAAAATATTAAACTTCTAAGTGTTTTTAAAACAACCGGCTTGGATATTATTAAACAAACTCCGAGTTGTCTCAACAAATTTAATCAAAAATTTTTATATTCCTTAAATGTTTTTAAAACAATTTATCTAATTAGTTGATACATAAATATTTCAATAATTTTTAACTTATTTTTAAGCTTTGCGGGAGTGTTATCCCAACATTTAATTTAATTTATTATTATTACTACCTAATTGTTTTCTAAACTTAGGTTGGTGAACACTAATTAGTCGGTCGTTTACCATTGATATTATATTTCCTATAAACAGTTTATATTTATGTAGGTAAAGATTTCAAAGCGGTCGTTGCTTGACACTTTGTTATATTATCTGGTGTAGTGTTTTAATAACATGATACCGTACACCTCCTAATCGGTTTTTAATTGTTTTATTTATACTTGCACTGAGAATTTTATTTCACTTCACTTTAAATAGTGTCTTTATATACAGGGGAATATTTGTGACACAAGGTCTTGTTATAAGGGCTTTGCCCTAAGGGCCTTGCCATACGGGCCTTAAAAAAGTTTTTGGGCAGCTTAATTTTCTGTCACTGGGACTACTTCCGGTGTCCATGGGTCATAGTAAGGTAGCATCCTGCTGACATGAACCACTTCTTTTTTGCATTAGTTTGATGGTCCTTTTCTTATTTCGTAATCCACATCCGACATTCTGCGGGTAACGTAATATGGGCCGAACCATCTGAGCAATAATTTTTCGCTTTTTCCTACTTTTCTGACGGGAGTAAAAACTTTCACTTTCTCTCCTTCTTCATATTCTACGTGTCTGTGTTTTGCGTCATAGTGAATTTTGTCTTTTTGCTGCTGATTTTTTATATTTTCCGCTGAGGCATTTCGCATTGCGAGTGCCCGGTTTCGGATTTCTTCCGTGTTACTCGGTGGTGGACTCATCATGATATTTGCTTCTATAGGTGATATTGGTTCCCTACCATAGACGAGCATAAATGGCGAGTACTGGGTCGTTGCTTGTTTTGAACAATTATAGGTTGATGTCACTAAAGGTAAAAATGTATCCCAGTCTGTATGTGACGTATTTGTGTACATTGATAACATATCTGCGATAGTTTTATTCATTCTTTCTACTAGTCCGTTGCACTGTGGATGGTATGCCGTAGTAAACTGGCTTGTGACGCACATCATTTTTAACATCTCTCTTATTAGTTCGGATCTAAAAATTTGCCCTCTGTCGCTCAGCAGATATTTGGGCGATCCGTGTCTTGTGATTATTTTTTCGACCATAAATTTTGCGACAGAATTTGCTTTTCCGTCCGGCAATGGCGCTGTTTCGGCCCATCTTGTCGCATAATCTGTCGCGACTACAATCATTGTATTTTTTAGTTTTGATAATGGGAATGGCCCGAGAAGGTCTATAGACACTCTCTCAAAAGGAACGCCTATCGGCATAGGTTGTTATAGCCCTATGGGAATTCTATTCTGTTGTCCTTTTCTGGCTTGGCAGTCGGGGCATCTTTTAATAAAATCTTCGATATGTTTTTGTTGATGGTCCCAAAAATATCGATTTTTAATTTTTTCTGTTGTTTTGGCCACTCCTAGGTGAGCGCCTCCTAGCGGCTCGTTATGATGTGCAAATAAAATCTCTCCAATTAAATTTTTTGGTATGACTAGTAAAAATTCTCGCCCTTCTGGCCTAGGATTTATTTTGTGTAAAACTGTGTCTATAAGCCTAAAATTTTTTATTCTTTTTCTTAGTCCAATACTGCCAATTTTGTCAGGATCTTGTAAACCGTCTATAATCTCTCGCAAACTTTCGTCTTCTCTCTGTAATTTTCCCATATCTTCGGGTTCAATAATGAACGTGGGTATCTCCTCTAATTGTTCCTCTTCATTTTCGCTCGGTTTTAGCACGGGATTTCTACTCATGCAGTCGGCATCTCTCACTTTTGTGTTCTATTGTGTAGTCAAATTCTGACAATTTTATTGCCCATCTGGCTGATCTTCCTACGGGATCTTTAACTGATTTTTAACCAGCACAGTGCGTGATGATCGGTTACGATTCGCACATGCCAATGTTCTAAAATAGCCTAAACTGTATATTATTCCTGCTAGCTCTAATTCTGAGATTGACATATTTTTTTCTGCGTTTGTTAAACTTCGACTGGCATAAACAACAGGGTGAAGATGGGTGTCTTCCCCTTCTTGCAAAAGTATGGCGCCTAGGCCTTGCCTGCTTGCATCGACGTGTAAAACGCATTCTTTTTCGGGTTGATAATGCACTAAAACTGGTGATGTGATCAGCCTTCGTTTTAGCTCCTCAAATGCTTTTTGATGTTTTTCTTCCCAAAAGAAAAGTGTGTCTTTTTTGGTTAAATCGTGAAGCGGTCTGGCTATAGCAGAAACGTTTTTTATGAATTTTCAAAAAAATTTGCAAGGCCTAAAAATTGCATGACATTTTTTTGTGTTTTAATTTTTGGAAAATTTTCAATACAAATTAATTTCTTTTTGTCGGGTTTTAGGCCTTCGAGCGATACAGTATAACCGAGCAGATCTAGTTCTTCTTTTATGTATTCGCATTTTGAGGGTTTTAGTGTTAGCCCTGCATCCCGTAGTCTTTGAAAAACGGTGCGCAATTTTTCTAAATGGTCAGAGAGTGTTTCTGAAAATATACAGATGTCGTCACAATAGACCAGGAGCGTTTTCCATTTTAGATCACGAAAAACCATATCTGCCAATCTTTGAAATGTTCCAGGAGCTCCCGATAATCCAAAGCATAGCTTGTTCCAAACGTATGTACCACCTTGTCCGGGGCAACAAAAGGCTGTATACTGTTTAGAATCGTCGCTAAGCTTTATTTGCCAAAATCCACTGAACATATCGAGTGTTGTGAAGTATTTGGCCTTCCCTAAATAGGTCAAAAGGTCGTCTATGACTGGCATCAGGTAGTTAGCTCTACGTGAAACATGATTTACGCGGCGAAAATCGCAACAGCACTGCTCTTCTTTTTCACCAGTACCACCGGACTTGCCCATTCTGACTCCGCTTCGCTTATAACGCCTGCCTGAAGCATTTGATTTACTTGTTTGTCTATAATTTCCTTTTCCTTATGAGATACCCTATACGGCTTTTGACGTATGGGTTTCACGTCACCCACGTCAATCACGTGTTCTACAAGGTCCGTCTGGCCCATATATTTTGGACTTTTTGCGAAAACATCGCTGTACTCCTCTAATAAATTGTATAAATGCGATTTAATTTTTTCATCTTTTATGTGGTTAATTTTGTGGTCCGCCATTGTCACTCTCTCTTCATCCTGTATCTCTTGTGTCTCTTCAATGTTAAGGACGGGTAAGGTGTCTATATCGTACCTAAACCCCTTTTTAAGGTAGCCTAAGGTCGATTCCTTAAAAATTTTTATTGGGTTATGTTTTTTGGTGGTTAATTGCATTGTACAAGTGTCGTCATCAAATTCAGGGGGAGAGCAAATAATTCCTTTAAGTCTTAAAAATGCGTCATTCTCTTCACAAATAAATTTTTTTAAATCAACTGAACCGAATTTTTCTATTTTTAATTTAATTGTTGTATGCTCACTCGGTATAATAAAATAATCATTTAAACAAGTTACTTTAAAAATATCCCTTAAATCCTGGCTTTCCTCCTGTACTAAAGGTAAAGAAGGTGAAATAAAATTTTCATAAGTGCCCAATTGATAATTTTCGTCTTTATGAAACGAAAGTGTTGTTGTTATGTAACCGTTCGTTAGTCGTACAGTTTTGTCGGTGAGATTAATTTGGGCGTTATTTTTTTCTAAAAAGTCCATTCCCAAAATTAATGGTTTTGGTAATTTTTCTACGACTATGGCTTCAATGTAACCACACATTTCGCCGATTTTAATTTTAAATTCTGTTAGGCCGAGTGGCATTACTTTATTTCCACCGGCAGTTGATAAAGCAAATTGTTGTTTCAAAGGCTCTATGTCTCTACATAGAAATTTCTCTATGATGCATTTTCCAGAGCCGGTATCGAGGACTATGTCTACCCCCTTAAAATTATTGACGACACCCTTAACTACCAGAATTTTATTGCTTGCCCCTGTTTGGAGGACGACGCCTCTAATTGAGTCGTCCTTGCACATTTGGGGATTGCGACCTACTCGCTCTACTAAACGATACTCTTCTTTGGGGTCCCCTTTCGCTGCTATGCTCCCTGCTACACGCATAATGCCCACACCTATTGCAATCGTTGCATCTCGGCCTGCTGTCGTGACACCTCGTATTTGGAAGATCCCTGCTTCCTGAGTGATCCCTTCTGGGTGACTCTACGTGACTATTTTGCGGCCTTCTTTGTTCATTCCTGTTGTTTTGTCCAAAATTATTTACATTTTGGCCAAAATTCCTCCTATTATACCCATGATTTGAGTTTTGATTATAATTTCCCGTATTTCGATTATGATATTGACCTATCGGCCTGTTTAGATTACCTCTATAATTGTTTGATCTACCTCTAAATTCGCGAAACCTCGACCTACCTCTACCATTTTGATGATAGTTCGACGCGTTTGGCCTAAAATAGTTTGTTTCATTTTGTCGCGTGTAATTTGGGCCATTTTGCCTTAAAAAATTAGGACCGTTTCGCCTAGGATAGCTTCCTTCATTTTGTTCGATTGTCAAAACTTCTGTTTGTCTTGTCATTTTGTCTATTAAAACGTTTTGTCTAATAGCACTTAATTTCAAAACTGTTTCTCTTAGTTTTTTGTGATCCAGGTCGGATGAGGTTATTAATTCGTATGACTCTGTATAGGAACTATGTGGCCCACTTTCAAAATGTTCTCTAAATTGGTCAAATGGCATTTTTTCGTCAATTTCATACGCCATATTGAATAAATCATAATAATATTGTTTAATATCCTCAGCACTTCCCCGTTTTCTATTTTTAAATTTAATTTTGAGATTTTTTAGAGGTTGGTCACCCCCAAATTCTTTTAAAAAATCTTGTTTTAAGGGAGCCCAAGTTTTATTTGGATTCTCGGTTTTGCTACTATATTCTAAAAACCATCTGAAGGCGGCGCCTTCCAAATAATTTTTAAAATATGCTATCTTATGCGTTTCGGTCCAACCGTTTACTTGAGATACTTTTTCGTATTTTGTAATGAAATTCACCGGGGAGTCTAACCCTGGGTTAAAGTAAGGTGGGTCTATAAATTTGGGTGATGCCGGATTACTGGTCGTACCCGTCAGAGCGTCACTTAGCGTTGCATTTGTCATTTTAAAAATTTTTGTGATGGCTGAGTCCTGTTTTTTATTGAAGCTAGATTTTGTATTCAACCCTTGGTTAATTATGGTTTGACTTTTTTCGTCTTGCAACGTTTCTTCGGTCGAAGGAATTTCTGTTTTATTGGAAATGACCGTTAAATTATTTGAATCTTCAAAAGATAAATTTTGCCCACGGGATAATTTAAAATCTTGTTTTGAAATTTGTAAAACTTTTTTAGGAGTTGAGTGATTTTCGGCACTCGGATCGACGAAGGATAAGTCGAAATTTACTGTCTTTCTGACAGGACTTCTTGAGAGTTTAGTGCTTTTAAAAAAGGGACTGCTCGCAGATTGCGAACTAGAGGCGAAGACGTTATTTTTTTCGTCTTCACTAAGACTTTTTGTGACGCTTCTAGTGACTCTGGCTGGGGTACCCATTAATTATAGAAACCATCTTTTTAAGAAAAAAAAAAAAACGTATAAAAATACCGAATTGAAAATGTTGAGACAAAATGAATTAAACTAATATGCGAAAAAATATACACTAATAATAGGTAACATGTCACCACACTTAAACTGCGTTTTTTGATTAAAAAAAAAATATATATTATTTTTTCTGTCCATCTAGTTTGAAAATTTTATGAAAATGATATTTATATAGGATAAATAATTCTAATGACAGAAAAATAATTGAAAAAAATTATAAAAAATAAATAAATGTAATATTCAATATTTAGTTAATGCATGCCGGAATCGATTGTTTCGGCCGGAGCGTCATAATAATTTGGATACTCCTTAAAATAAAAAAAATAAAAATAAAATAACAAATAGTGAAAAGAGTGAAATTAAGAAAAATAAAAAAAAATTAAAAATATTTTGAAAGAAACATTTTTTCCACTATATGCCTATATGTCTTTCAAAACAGACAGCGGCGCCTCCACCATATGTCACGAGGGGGTTTTATCGTGACGAACACAGTTTAAGTTAGGTGTAATGGTTTTATTATAATACTTATATTTACTACTTACATTGTACTTAAATACATCTTGTCTACAAATCTTCTTGAAACGCTTAACTTCTTATACTTGACTATCGTACTACTTGTTCACTATTAACTAAGCCTGGGCGTTAGGTTCTCAGCGTACAACTAACTGCTAAACTCTTTTGGAGATGCTTTTATTACAAACCGTTTGCCATTGATAGGATATCGAGATGTGTTTTGTTTCCTGTATAAACATCATCGAAATCCCATTAACCGCGTTATTTATAATAGTTCTGTATACAATTTATTACTTTTAATACAATTTGAACTATATACAGAAGTTCATTTCCTTAGAATGTTTAGGGTTAATGTGCACTTGCTTATAAACGTAGTTTGTGTCATTTACTTAATAGGACATTATTTTCTATCCTGACACTATTATTAAAACAGACAATCTTGGAGACAAACCCTTATGCAAAGATTGAACGATAAATGTAATACCTACGGTCAAAAATGAACTTTAAGAAAACAAAATTTATGATTATAACAAAAAAAGAAATACCCAAGGGATACCTTCTAATTGATAATACACAAATAGAGAGGGTAAAAAAGTATAAATATCTGGGTACCTGGATAACTAAAACGTTGGACCATTAACTTATTAACCGGAGGAGACTGGGAAATAAACAAAAAGATCGGCCGTCTAGATAAACAGTTTGTTTTGGAAAACGTACTTCTGCAGTAAAGAAGTCCTCGACTGTTTTGGTTTGGTTCATAGAAAACTCCATTTCCTTTCTCTTTAATAATCACCAGAATTATCCCATTTTTCCTTTACTTTTATTTCTTTTTTAAAACAATGCGAGGGAAAAGGACGAGACTGTTCTTCTTACAAACCCTTACCATAATAATTATACAATACCAAATATGGATGAATGACTGAACATAACAAGCGATGATCACTTTAAGACGCTTCGAGCATTGTGTTTTGCTACTCCTTCGTTTTCCTTTATTAAACCAGTGCGAGAAAAAAAAACAAAACTATTCTCGATTACTGTCCCTCACTACAACAAAGGAACTAGAAACCTGCCGCAATGGTCTAGGCCCGTGTAAAGTATCTTATTTTGTTACTCTTTTGTTAAAACGATGCGAGAGAAAGAGACAAACTATTCTTGATTAGAAGGTCTTAATAAAGCGAACAGAAAACATGTCGAAGTCGTTTACGAGCGCTTAAAGCATCTATTTTTTTACCTTTTCTATCTTCCTTCTTAAACTAATCCAAGAGAAAGAGATGGTGATTCTTTGGTGCAAACAACGAACCAAAACGACACAGGACGAAATTTCAGGTAGCCCCTTTGGCCACATTACTATTTTGTAACAGGGTCCAATGCGGGGTTGCTCAGCTCTGTCTTAGCCGATCGGAATTGTTTTGGTGTTTTGTTTTTAATTATATTTTCAATCTGGACTAAAACTTATTCTTAAAAGACTTTAAAATGGCGCGGAAGTGTATTGTGTGCAAAAAACTCGACTATGTTAATCCAGAACTTTCGTCCCACAAGTAAGTTTCATATAGCCTGTTTGACCTTCAAATCAAAATAAAGACCAGTGCCGTAGAAATCAATATAAAATCAGAAAACAAATATTAGGCTATTATATGAATAATTATTTATTTGTTAGTGTCTAAACATAAATTTAGTTAATAAATGTACAGGGTGTTGTAAGTTTTGAGGTTTTGATACTTTTAACTGAACTACAAACCTTGATTTTCAACAAATAAGGTAAAAAAGGTATCTTATTAATATGGCAAGTATTTTTTTTATACCCTATGTATACCTTGGATCGATCAAGGCAATTTTTTAGGATGGGTTAGTCATTTTTACCTACTCTGAATTTTTAAGGTTATCTAACCTAAAATATAATAAACCAACCTACAAGCATCCTAACCAAACGTTTAAAGTGTGTAAAGACGAGGTCTCTACACGCAGATTTGTTTTTAACCCTATAAACTGTTAGCAAATTAATTATTATTTTTTTCATTGTTAAATAAAATCCATTTCTAAGGATGATTGTTAAAATCTAAAAATTGAATGCATTTTATTTAAAAACAAAAAGTAAATTTCAGCCTTGGTATAATTAACCCTATTTCTTACTTATCATTTGTAAAATATTTTTTTATTACTTATTTTTAACTATAAGCGAGATGATATATGTTTTTTTTTATTTATCTCATTTTAAATGTTAAATAAAAAAAAGGTATTTTACAAAATAATATCAGCATTAAATTATGTGTAAAAAAATCAAAGTGGTAAATATAATTAATTTTTTTAAACTAAAATGATATTTTGTTCAAATGGCATTGTTTTCATCACGTTTATATTATATTTAAATGATTTTTTTAAAAATATTCTGTTTGAATGACATTTTGTTCAAACATTACTGTTTCAAATGGCGTTTTGTTTGAAAACAGTGTGTTTTAAACATCTTTTTCAAAAACATTGTTTCAAACATCAACCTGATAAAAAAACTTTTGGTTTGTTAAAAACATATCATTTTCGAATGACATTCTTTCAAACATTTTGTTTGTTAAGAAAATATCTTTTCTAAATGACATTTTGTTCGAAGGCAGTGTGCTTGTAACAACATTTTGTTGAAATGGCCGAAAGCCTCTCAGGGTATTAACCGGACCAAGTCAGCCAACTGATCTCTAAATTCTTCTTTCCTACTGTCAAAAAAATATCCTGAGTCTCTCGTTCTTGTATTGAGATACCGCAGCCTGCATAGGTAGAAGTTTCTGAAAAATTTATGTGTGGCTTCGGTAGTTCAGTGGTGGAATGTTTGCCTAGATAGCAAGAGGTCCCGGGTTCGATCCCCCGGCCGAAAACTTTTTTTTTATTTTTCTTTCTTTAATTTCACTTGTTGTTTATAGTTTTAGGTCCTTGCATTACTTGCAATTTGATATTTGATAATTATATTGGCAAATCGCCCATTTGCGATTAGAAATTTTAACACACGAAAAGGTGATCTCATGCTTTCAGACGTTGATGTTTACATCTAATTTGAGTTATCATACCTTTGGCAGTGGGAAAGAAGAATTTAGAGATCAGTTGGATGACTTGGTCGGCTTAATACCCTGAGAGTCTCTCGTTCTTGTATTGAGACACCACAGCCTGCATAGATAGAAGTTTCCGAAAAATTTATGTATGGCTTCGGTAGTTCAGTGGTGGAATGTTTGCCTAGATAGCAAGAGGTCCCGGGTTCGATCCCCGGCCGAAGCAGAAAACTTTCTTCTTATTTTTCTTTCTTTAATTTGACTTGTTGTTTATAGTTTTAGGTCCTTGCATTTTTTGCAATTTGGTATTAGAAATTAATATGTTGGGCATAAGATCATCATAAAAAAACAACAAAATTTTGGAGGTACTTTTTAAGCTACTTTGTTTTTATTTTAATCGTTATATAAATAGGTATGTTAAATTTAAATTATGATACTGACAAATAAAATATTTAGGTACTTTTAAATGATTTGCACAAAATGCATATAGAACCAATCCAAAAAATTTCTTCAAAATAACAACACAACCAAGAAAAGTCGAGACTCCCTGTACATGGCTAAATAAATTTTTCTACGATTATTAGCTCACTTTTCAATACTTATCATAATAAATTTAGGCTACCCAACGATTTAGAGCAAAGAAAGTCATGGCTGTCCTTAGTTGGAATTGAAGAGAACAGACATTTATCCAAAATTCCTGTTTTATGCTCTTATCATTTTGAACCTTGGGACATTGGGTACTAGAACTAACGGAGCAAAATTTATTATACCAGGAGGCCCACCCAAAATGAGTCATTCTGCATTTGTAACTGATAGGTAAAGTATTATTTTCGACGATTTTTAGCTCACACATATACTATACTATAGTAGTGTGAGCTATAGTGATCCTAATTTTTTCGAAAAAAAAAAGATTTCAAAAATTTTTATATATCTTTGCGTTTCAGATGATTTTGAAACTTTTTTGTTGCGCCGTCTGTCTGTCTGTCTGTCTGTATGTCTGTATGTCTGTCTGTAACGACCAACGCGCATAATTCAAAAACCGCTTGGCAGATTTTAATGAAATTTGGCACCTAGGCTGGGTCTTGGGTCGAGATGGTCTCATTTAAAAATGAACAAAATCCACCGAACACAAACCAAATAAAAGGGTGGGGGTAGATTTCAAAAATTAGAGTTTATTTGAAAATATGGCGTGTGTGATATCAAACGAAAGGTAATTGAGTCTGCAGTTAAACAAAATACATTTTAATTTATTTAAAAAAAAAGGGTGGGGGTACATTTAAAAAATTTGAGTTTAAGTCAAAACATGGCTTGTGTGGTATCAAACAAAAGGTAATTTAGTCTGGAGTTAAATAAAATATATTTCAGTTTTTAGTTATATTAGCTCACACGTACGCTATAACTATAGTACCTAGTGTGAGCTTAGGGGCCCATATATTGGCAGAGTATTTTCTGAGATAATACCGAAAATGTGTTATTTGGGTGTATTTTCACCTATCTTAGCAATATCGTTGTGATGTCTGTCTGTGTGTGTGTGTGTATATTATTTCTGTCCGTAACACGAATTTTCAGGTAAAATGGTGTTCGACGCTCTAACGAGCTGATGAGTCAAAATCCATTAATGCTAATGACAGGTTTTTGACAATTAAAAAGTTAAAAATGCTAACTTTTTAACAAAGCATCGTATCAATATGCAGTTTTCAGAATATATACAAAAACTTCGTAAGAGGTTTAGTTTCTGAGATATTTACCAGAAACTGTTTTTAAGGCTGATATATCATGACTTCACTTGAACTATACAGACGTAGCTAGAAAGGTATTAGATTCGTCATGAATCAATTTATTTATAAAAAGCCTTCTTCTGGAAAAAATAATGAAATTTTTGTAATCATCTAACAAAGTCAGTGTTGCACTTTTTCCCAGTTTTTTTTCTAATGAAACTGCTGATGAAAACCGAGATGGACGTCCGCAATAACTTTTTTCAAAATAACTCGCTATATAAAAGAGTTGTTTTTTAGGTACATATTTTTTGTAGACACACCTTCAATCTTACTAAAAGGGACAAAACCACCGTCGTAGGAGGCAGTAAATACAAATATATTTGCTAGAAATTTTAAATTAAGGGAAAATTGAAAAATCTAGAGTAGCATAAACAAAAAGGCTGTTTTCGTTCTGGCCATGGTTACAATCCTAATTAAAACAAATGGGTAAAACTAACCCCATGTATGGGGTCTACCTTAATAAATCCACAAAGTAAGCAAATTGTGTCCCCGTCAAAGCAATACACCGAGGGCTTTTTGAAAAAAGCTCCAAAAAAATCCTTATCCAAACAGGGCTCTGTTAATTTTTTACATTATCAATGCAAATTTTTTATAAAAAAAGGAACTAGAAATATATTTACTTTTTTATATACAAAAAAAAGTGGCACTAGCTTTAAAATTGAATCATGAGGGATGTTCGGTTTCTATAAAAAACCTCTTTATTTTTCTTTTATTTTTGAATTTTACTTTTAATTTTCCTATTTTTCATGGACTAAAATTTTGTCTTGAAGATAAAATTATTAGTCTTACATTTATATTAATCCTAAGTAAATGGGTCAACTATTAGTTATTATAAAATTTACCTCAAGCAAAATTGCATTAAAATGCGAGAATTAAACGCAAAAAATGTAATTTCTATTCTAAATTTAAGAATTATCATTTTATTTCTTATTTCTTTATTTTTATATACTTTGGCACTACAAGCGTCTTCTATCGTGCTTATCACATATCCATAAAATTTAAAATATAGTGATATGGTTTCCTATAGAGGGTGAAGTGCTGTGCGCATGTGCGAAAAAACTGCAAGCGCAGGATTGAGAGACAGACAAAGTGTGCTGCGCGTCGCCATGTCTAGAAAACGACAACCTTAAAATTTAAATTTAAAAAATAGTGAAAAATTCACTTTAAAATACCGCAAATAATTAAAATTATCGTGCCATCATCCTGTTGGAACTTCAAGTCACATAGCTCTTGTGGAAAGGTGTACACCTTGCACTTTGGAACTTCAAAACAGCGGTAAGTCCCTCTTCATGAGGCTATATCACAATTTTATTTCTCTTTCAAATTTAACCTACAATTTTTAAATTAGCTACTTTCTCTAGTTAAATGAATTTTTTGCGCCAATGTTAATTATAGTCCACTGTATCTACAAAAACCCAATCTGAGCCATCGGAGTGCTACATATTTTAATCACTTCGATTGCCGGATTTTGATTTCCATTTTGATTTTCTTTTTGAAATTTCAAAAAATTCATTTTCACTAGAGTGAGAGCAAACGCTAGTAGTGTGAAAGTAAGAAAGAGACGCCATTAATAAATCAAAATTATAATATAGGTAAATAAAATAGGTACCTATGAATTTGTATTAGGAGACCTATACCTACATCTCGCACATTTTATAAAAAACGCAAGGACATATATTCGAGATTGGAGTCTTGGGTCGCTATGTGTATGTAAATGCAAAAAGTTTATCTTTGTATTTTTGAAAGATATATCTGTGTGTAGGTAATTTCGGAATATAAGTTTTTTATTTCCTAATTTATAACGCGCAAATAAATACCTACATGTTTATTTGTTTTTTCTTTCCGCTGTAGTTTGCATGCCTATATGTAAGAGGCTACGGTTACATACGGTTATTTTAAATCGATTTAAATTTGTTTAAAATATTTAATCTACAAATTTTGATTTTGTTTACTTTGCCTAATTTATTTGTCTGAAAAGGTAAAGAAAATTAAAGTCTTTCGTGACATCGAAGATTCAAATGTAAATGAAATTTTAACGGTAGCTAAATTGGCTAAAACTGATGCAACCAAACATCTTAACTTTAAGATTCGTTACGAAGAGCTTGACAACGTCCAAGAGGAATACCTTAAAAAGCACACCGCTTTATTAAATTAAATTTACCAGGATCAGGAACAAGTTAAGACTTGTATCGAGCATCTTCATTCATTTCAAACAAATGTTGCTCAAGTCAAAGAAATCTATGATAAGTTGTTTCAAGCAGAAAATACTGCGCCGCCTTCGCAAGGTGGAAGTCGCCGACTTACTTATAACCCCTACTCTCCAGGAGGTTCACAAACCTCTGATTATTTTCCAAGTTTACCGAAAATTGACACTGAAAAATTTACTGGCAATGTCAATGATTTCCCTACCTTTTATGATCTTTTTAAAACAATGATTCATGATAATCCGCAAATTCCAAATATACAAAAATACTCGCTTTTAGTTACTTATTTAGATGGTCCTCCAAAGGAATTAGTTACGCAATTACCAGTTTCGGATGCAAACTATCCTATTGTTTTCAATTATCTTGTAAAAAGGTATAAAAATGATCGCATTTTAGCCCAAAATTATTGGAATGCTATCGAAAATTGCCCTAAAGTAAACTCTGATGACTCCGTAGCTCTAAGAAACTTGCTTGATATATTCACAAAAAATATTGAAGCTTTAAAAACTGTTGGTTTGCAACCAGATTTTTGGGACTTTGTCTTAGCCCAAAAGTTGTTGAAATCTATTGATAGTTCGATTCAAACGCGATTTGAAGTTTTTCATGGTAAGCCTACCGAAACGCCGCCAGTATATGCTTACGCAGTACGCAATTTTCTATGAAGCTCAAATTTACAAAACCGCCCCATATAACTCAAAAACCTCAAAATAACTATAAGACCCGCCAAACGCCTCGTGCGTTTTTTACGGCACAGCAGAACTCTCAAAATAATTATTCCTTATGCAATTCCAATACTCATAATTTGACTTTTTGTCCTGATTATTTAAATAAAACGCCTCAACAAAGATTTAGTTTATTGAAAGCAAAACAATGGTGCGTAAACTGTACCTCTAATTGTCATAAAACCTTCCAATGCAAAAGCACTTTTAATTGTCGATTTTGCAAAAAAAGGCATCATAGTTCAGTTCATTTTGACTTGCGCCATGTAAACGAATCCTCGTCTCAACGGCAAGAAAATAATAATGCAGATTTGCCTGTAAATAGCCAACAAATTAACGCGTTTCGGCAGGAAAGAAATGAAATTAGTAACTCATCCTCTTTGCAAACTCAAAATCAAGGTGCTTGCTACTCTACACCAAGTTACAGTAACTCTAGTACTTTGCTTTCTACCGCTCTTTTTCAAATAAAAGATATAAGAGGTAATTATCAAACTTTTCGTGGAGTTTTAGGTTCCGCATCGCATCTGTCTTTTGTATTGTTACGGCTTCTCCACAACAATTAAAAACTCGCAATTGTTGAAAACGATACGTCAATTTATTCCGACAAATTATGTACAAAAACACGCACTTAAACTTACTAATAACTTGCTAATAATTCACTACTTTAATACGCCCATTAACTTCGCGTTAACATCTAGCGATCACTACCATTGGTTATCTCTGACTGACTGATGCACGACGTCCGGCCTTATATATGAGGGGCTGCCTACTATTCGAGAACCCTTCCATCCTTGTTCGATTCGGAATCATTCCAGCCTTTTCTAGACGGACCGTTCGCATACCAGTTTGTCACAGATAACGCAACTAAAACCTAGATTAAGAATACAACCATAAAATACGTCAACCTAATACTACACTAAACCTAAATAAATTCTAACTATAAAATTTAAATACTTAAATTTGTAACAGTATCTTTAAAATGTGCCAACAAACCTACCCTACCCCGCTTTAATATTGAAACTGAAGTCTTTGGAATTGGTGAGACCAGTATGCAATCAGAATTAGGATCTATTGATATGATCATTCGCCCTTGCAATCAATCTGACCTGACCTTATCAGTACAGAGTGCAGTTATTTTACCTCAAATTTGTTCTTCGCTTCCCTTAAATGAAAATCTCGCGGACCCTTATTTCTATAGACCGGGAGCAATCGACGTTTTACTTGGAGCCGATATTTTCCTTTATATTCTTAGAGATGGTCGTATTGTAGGTAATATAAATGAGCCTATCGCATTAAACTCAATTTTTGGGTACATTTTAATGGGACAAATTGGTAACACAAACTCGCCCCTCGCTTCGGTATCCCTTTTATGCCAAATTTCAAATAATCAACTTAATGATTCAAAATCGAAATTTTGGGAAACTGAAAATATACCGGAAATTAAACTTATTCTTTCCCCGGCTGACGAAGCATGTGAAAAAATATTTAAAAATACTACTTTTCGTGATAATACAGGGCGTTACGTCGTGACTTTACCCTTTTGCGAAAATAGTGAACCAAGTTTTCCAAATAGTCGCCAACTTGCATTAAAAAGATTTTTATCTCTCGAAAACCGCTTAATTAAAACACCGGAAACCTATCAAAAATATTCGGACTTTATGCAAGAATACTTAGACTTAGGTCACATGGAATTAATTTCTAACCCGGAGGAACAGTTTACGGAAAAAAGTTACTATATCCCCCACCACCATATTGAAAGACCTGAAAGTTTAACCACAAAACTCAGAGTAGTTTTTAACGCAAGCGCAGTATCCCAAACCAATACTGGAAGAATTTCCTTAAATGACACGCTTTACGCCGGTCTCAAATTACAAAAGAACATTTGTTCTATTTTATTAAGTTTTAGATTAAAAGAAGTCGCTCTTTGTTGCGATATTTCTAAAATGTTTCGCGGCATTTTAATAGCTCCGCATCATCAAAATTATCAAAAAATCTTATGGAGGTTTAGTCCTACCGAACCTATAAAAGAATATAATTTAAAAACCGTTACATATGGTACTACCCCCGCTCCTTTTTTAGCTTTAAGAGTCTTACAGCAGCTAGCTGAGGACGAAAAGCATAATTTTCCCCGCGCCGCTAAAGTTCTTATGACAGATAATTTTGTTGACGATTTTGTCACAGGTTGTAGCTCCGTTGAAGAAGCTATATCCCTCCAAAAGGAGTTATCACTTTTATTAAAATCCGCAGGATTTAAATTACATAAATGGGCTAGCAACAATAAAACTGTTTTAGAGCACTTGCCAGAATCCGATATTAACCATAAAGCTCTTTCTCTTGATATAGAAGAAACTACAAAAATTTTAGGACTTAGATGGCAACCCTGTTCAGACTATTTTTCATACTCAGTAGAGCCTCTAAATCGTAGTTGCACGAAACGCAATATCCTTTCAGAAATGTTTAAAATTTATGATTTCCTTGGTTGGTTGTCGCCAGTTACTATTTTAATTAAATGCCTAATCCAGGAATTTTGGAAATCTGGATTGGACTGGGACGAAGATGCTCCCATAGCGATAAGTAGACTCTGGGAACGCTATAGGTTAGAATTACCACTTTTAAAAGAATTTCGCTTATCCCGCTTTATCAATATTTTTTCTGGAAACGCTCAATACGAATTAATCGGTTTTTCAGACGCTTCAAATAAAGCGTACGTAGCTTTTGTTTATTTACGCGTAATTTATAAAAATAAAATTTTTATTTATTTTTTATGCTCAAAAACTAAAGTCGCCCCTATAAAATTTACAAGTTATGCACGACTCGAGTTAGCCGCTTGTAATATATTAGCTGATTTAATTCAATTTATTCTTCATAGTTTTGAAAACAGACTTAAAATTCACCAAATATTCGCATGGAGTGATTCTCAAGTAGCTTTATCGTGGATTAAAAATGGACATCCGTCTAGGTGGAAAACCTATGTACAAAATAGAGTCACGCAAATTCATGAAAAAGTATCTCCTAAAAATTGGCATTATATTTCCACTTCTCAAAATCCCGCTGATCTAGCTTCAAGAGGTCTCTATCCTAGTGAACTTATAAATCATAGTTTATTTTTTCAAGGTCCCCAATTTTTAAAATTACATTATGACTACTGGCCTATAACCTTGGAAATAAAAGACACTTCTGAAACTTTAAATGAAGAAAAAGCTTATAAAAACTTAACTTTAATTACTACGCAAACCCCAAACTTAAATTTTTTAACTTCGCTTATTAATAAAAACTCATCTTTTACTAAACTTTGTAGAATTTTAGCGTATATTTTACGTTTTATAAATAAAAAATTTCTAAATAAAAGTATAATTTTTGAAACTTTTTTAACGTTTCAAGAAATTTAAACCGCACTTTATTTATTAATAAAAAACGAACAATCGATCTATTTTTCGAAAGAAATAAATTCTCTTAAAAATAATATAAAATTATCTAAACCGATGCAAAAATTAAATCTATTTTTAGATGACCAAAATTTATTACGCGTCGGTTGAAGATTGCACAATTCTTCTCTCTCTTATGACAAAAAATTTCAACAATTTTATTACCCCGCGAAAGTAGAATTACTTATTTAATTATCAAACATTTTCATTTAAAATTTTTACATGCTGGATTAAGAACAGTATAATTTTTTACTAAGCCAAAATTATTGGATAATTGCGGCAAAACGCAAAATTCGTCAAGTTTTAGCAAAATGCATCCCCTGTTTTAAATTATCCCCTTAATCGGTACAACCCCCAATGGGTTCACTTCCGTTTCCACGAGTTTCTCAACTCAGAGCATTTTTGCATACGGGAGTAGATTTAGGTGGCCCCATTCCTATTTTAATAAACCGAACCCGCGGTGCCCCACGTACTTTAAAATCATATATTTGCTTATTCGTTTGTATGAGTACGAAAGCGGTACATATCGAAATAGTCAGTGATTTGACAGCCGATGCTTTTATCGCAGCAATGCGTAGGTTTGTGGCTCGTAGAAATTACGTAACTGATATGTATTCTGATAATGGAACTAACCTAGTTTCGGCAAATAGACAGTTGTTACAGATTGATTCTTCTCGTCCAATTAAATGGCATTTTATTCCAAGTCACAGTCCCAATTTTGGAGGTCTTTGGGAGTCTGGGATTAAAACTGTCAAAAAACATTTATTTCGAACCACTGGTTCACAAATTTTAACATATGAAGAGTTATATACAGTCACCTGTCAGATTGAAGCTATTATGAACTCTCGACCGCTAACTGAAATTTCCTCGGATCCAAATGACATTTCTGTTTTGACACCAGGTAATTTTTTATCATTGGAACCGTTGACAGCTCTTCCTGACGTTGACTTAATAGATGTCAAAATTAATAGATTAACTCGTTGGCAGCTACTTCAAAGAATCCATCAGGATTTCTGGAGACGCTGGCAGCAAGAATATTTGCATACACTTCAACAAAGGAGCAAGTGGCTGGACCCCACTTGTACTCCAGAAGTTGGTCGTTTGGTAATAATCAAGAATGATTTTATACCCCCGCTACAATGGCAGCTCGGTAGAATAATTGAAATTTTTCCGGGTAAAGACGGTGTAAATCGAGTTGCTAATGTCAAGACAAGGGACTCGGTGTTAAAGAGACCAATCTCAAAGCTATGTCCTTTGCCACTTGATACTTTAGAAAATGCATAGCATTTTCGGCCGGCAATATGTTCGGTTTCCATAAAAAACCTCTTTATTTTTCTTTTATTTTTGAATGTTACTTTTAATTTTCCTATTTTTCATGGACTAAAATTTTGTCTTGAACATAAAATTATTAGTCTTACATTTATATTAATCCTAAGTAAATGGGTCAACTATTAGTTATTATAAAATTTACCCAAAGCAAAATTGCATTAAAATGCGAGCATTAAACGCAAAAAATGTAATTTCTATTCTAAATTTAAGAATTATCATTTTATTTCTTATTTCTTTATTTTTATATACTTTGGCACTACAAGCGTCCTCTATCGTGTTTATCACATATCCATAAAATTTAAAATATAGTGATATGGTTTCCTATAGAGGGTGAAGTGCTGTGCGCATGTGCGAAAAAACTGCAAGCGCAGGATTGAGAGACAGACAAAGTGTGCTGCGCGTCGCCATGTCTAGAAAACGACAACCTTAAAATTTAAATTTAAAAAATAGTGAAAAATTCACTTTAAAATACCGCAAATAATTAAAATTATCGTGCCATCATCCTGTTAGAACTTCAAGTCACATAGCTCTTATGGAAAGGTGTACACCTTGCACTTTGGAACTTCAAAACAGCGGTAAGTCCCTCTCCATGAGGCTATATCACAACTTTATTTCTCTTTCAAATTTAACCTACAATTTTTAAATTAGTTACTTTCTCTAGTTAAATGATTTTTTTGCGCCAATGTTAATTATAGTCCACTGTATCTACCAAAACCCAATCTGAGCCATCGGAGTGCTACAGGGGAGATAAGCGCACCTTTAATACCGTTTTCGGCTGGTGGAGATGACTTCACAATTCTCTGTGAGTGCCCCGGTTCGAAAATCAAGTGGGCTGTTTTTATTAGAGCCTGACTCTTATTTTTAATGTTCGACTTCTGTATTAAGTATCCTCAACAATGCTATTAATTTTTTTGTCAATAGGTATCTATTCAGCTGTAAACTAAATTAAATTGCTTGTTTTAATAAGTTAGGTATTTACTGTTAATAAATAAATATTTTGCCGCCGACACTGGTAAAGCGATCGACGCATTCAATGTATAAAGAATAAACATACGTCTGCTGTGTGTCGCACAGCGTTGCCATGGTCTTTCCAAAAAATATTTCTCTCCTTTTCCAACTTATTGAACCATCTAGGGGTCAAATCGAATTGTTTTCATGAATGCATTTTTGCCGCGGTTCCTAGTCTCCTCCGGTTAATACGTTTATGCGTTAGACCAAGCACCAGAGATAAGGTCGCGAATAGAAATAGCTAGATTAGCATTTGTCAAGATTAAAAAATGTCTCAGTAGCAAAAACATAAATTTAAAGCTAGACTAAGAATGCTAGAAGCCACGTGTTTTTCAACTCTACTCTTTGGATCAGAGGCTTGAACTCTTAAAAAATTTGAAATGGATAGACTTGAGGCATTTGAAAGAAAAGATCATGTACTGACAGAGTTACGAATGTGGAATTGCGTCGAAGAATTCAGAAGGATGAAGAAGTAACTAACATTCTAAAAACACGAAAACTTGAATATTTTGGACATAATAAGAGGAACCAAATATGCGCTACTACAAAACATAAGGAAAAATAAAAGGAAAGAGATGTGAACGAAGGACAAGAACATCCTGGCTTAAAAACTTGAGAGACTGGTATGGACTAACCTCAACTGAATTATTTAGAGCAGCTGCTAATAAAATTAGATTTGCCTAGATGATATCTAACCTCCGACAAGGAGACGGAGCTTAAAGAAAAATAAATGTCGGTATTGCGCAGCGGAATTTTAAGTAGCTAATCAGTAAATTCGCAATGTAGAGGGAGCGGGCCAGTTTTGAGAGCTCTAATATTTATAAAATCCACCACAAATAATATCGTGATTTAATTCGCTCATTGACTTGGGATAATTATCCCTTAGCAAAAAGGAGAGACGGGACTACATAATTACTTTCAATAAAACAGCTTGACTGAATTCGGCAACAAGATGGTAAAGCGTACTATAAACGGCCATGATTTTACAAGGGAAACATTGTTTGGAGACAGTTTGATTTTAAACAAAATATATCTACAAATAAAAATCAAGCTTGATAAAATACAGTTTTCTTTAACACTTTAATCTGAGGGCACAGCATTGCTCGGCCTGTATGAAACTCAAACTTTGCACAGTCGTAGATCTGCATAGAGCTAACAAACTCTCCAAGTTTTATGGACTTCCATAAAGTAGTAAATTTCAAAAAACGTCAAAATTGCCACTCACTCATTCACTCACTCATGTATAGATCATCAAAATTCTACTGTACTTACAGACATGCTACAAAGCGGAAATTTGGCAGACTGAACAGAAATTATGATCAAAACCTTGGAAAAAATCAAAAAACCCCAAAATTCTAATTTACTGCTCTCCCCTCTACATGTAAATTTATGTAAGTATCATTGCCCACTTCCAGAAGCGCTAGAGAGCTGAGCTTTGGCAGACTGATAGGCAATATTATAAAAAAAAATTAAAAACCCCAAAATTTTAATTTGCTTTCGTCCCCTATAAATGTAAAATTATGTGAAAGTAGCATTGGCCACTTGCAGAAACGCTAGAGAGCTGAGCTTTGGAAGGCCGATAGGAGCTATGATAAAACTATACAAGAAAATTAAAAATCCCCAAAATTTTATTAATTTCCCTCCCCTATAAATATAAAGTTATGTAAAATTAACATTGCCCACTTTCAGAAACGCTAGAGAGCTGAGCTTTGGAAGACTGATAGGAACTATGATAAAACTATAGGAAAAATTTTAAAATACCAAAATTTTAATTTACTGTTCTCCCTCATAAATACAAGGTTATGTAAAAGTAACATTGTCCACTTCTAGGAGCGCTAGAGAGCTGAGCTTTGAAAGGCTGCGGCCGATAGGAACTATGATAAAATCATTGCAAAAGTTTTGAACACTATCCCGCATAGCTTACTACTTTAAAAGTTAACTATTATCCATATCCTTTAAAAAAGGAGTGAAATCATAACAAAAACATTACACGTAAAAAAAACCAAGTACGCGAAAATGGTATTCCGTAAAAGGAATTGAGATAAATATAAAGCCAAGTTTTCTAATACAAATTTTAAAATAAAAGGTTCTTACTAGTTTGGAAATGTTTTTCTAAACTTGGCTTTTGAAGAATAACTCTCACACTTTTGACATCGTCCTGAAGATATTGTGAAAAAAAAATGTGCTTTTATGTTTAAAGTTTGCTCTATCATCTACATTAACTCCTGATATATATATATATATATATATATATATATATATATATATATATATATATATATATATATATATATATATATATAACATAATTACATACGTACATTTATAAATTCCTTATTTTTTACTTGTTTTCGTATACTGTTTAGAAAAATGCTAACATTTTGTGTAGCTTTAGTTTATGTTAGTTTTACATAAATTTTAACTAGTTACCTAAATTTAATTGATTAAAAATTTATGTTAAATCAGTCAACTCCGAGGTTCTTACTTTTCTTATTTTTACAAAAGTTCTGCCAAAAAGAAGCAAATCCAAAAAACTATTTTTTTTCAACTTTTTCAACCCTTAATGACACCTATTCAGGTGATTTCCACATTGACAAATTTACCTCTCATGGAAGTTGAATTGTTTACTGTTCAGAACTTTATGCCTGATGGCAGCATTCAAATAAAGTCAAATCTCAAAGTCTCGCCGTTAAGTAATTTACATTGTTTCATGGCCTTTTGGATAGGGGTCTAGGACAATTCGCCACCGCCGATTCACCGCAGCCGATACTTTTCACATATTTGATGAAAACAAAACATATTCCTGGGTGCGTCACTGTCAATTTTATTTATTCAGGTGTCCTAACTTAACTTTTTATTTTTAATTAAATAATTTTTTTATATATGTTATATGAAAAATTCCTTTCCACTATTTGAACGTTCACAGACATTTAAGAAGCACACGTGCATTTATGCTGACTTGCTGTTCCCAGCATATTTAACTTTCAGACATTCAAGAAGCACACGTGCATACACATATATATATATATTTATCGGTTTCACAACGTTCTACGTCTTCCGATACCCAATCTCCACTCGTTTCTGTTTGCCCATAATTCATCATCTAGGCCTCTTATTCTTATTTCACTGTCTATTCCTTCTCTCCAGCTTCTCCTTGGCCGTCCTCGTTTTCTTCGGCCAGTTGGTTTCCATTGTAGTATTTGTTTAGGTAGTCTTTCGTCATTCATTCTTTGTACATGTCCGTACCACACCAGTTGTTTTGTTCTTATATCATCCACTAAAGTACGTTCACCTACTGTCATAATTTCTCTTATTCTTTGATTTGTAACTCTTTCTCTTTTTGATTTCCCTGCTGCTCTTCTCCAATAGTTCATCTTCGTAGCGGAAAGCATTTTTTCTGTTCTATCCTTGATTGGCCATACTTCTGAGCCGTATGTAATAATACTTTTTATAATGGTGTTATATATAAGCTTTTTGTTATGTTTTGATATACTTTGGTCCCAAATTATTCCATTTAATAAAGTTATTGCTTTTCTTCCTTGTACGTTTCGATCTTTTATAGCTTTGTCTAGTGTTCCGTCAGCTGTAATTTTTAGACCTAAGTATTTATACTCATCACAGGAGTGAATTCGCTGCCCGGTATTTAAGATTAGATCCTGTTTCATTCCACCGATACACATACTCAGTCTTATTGAGATTAACCTCTAGTCCCCACTTATTGTACTCTTCTATTAGTTTTCGTGTCATATATTCGAGGTCGTCATAATCCTGAGCCACTACTATCTGATCATCGGCGAAACATAAAGTATACAAGGTGGTTTCGTCCAACGGAATTCCCATGTTTTGGCATTTTCTCTTCCATACTTTAAGGACTTGTTCCAAGTATATCTTGAAGAGCGTAGGCGAGATACAGCAACCTTGTTTAAGAGCTTTATTTACTTGAAAGCCTTTGGTTAGTTTTGCTTTTATTTTAACTTTTGCCTTACTATTGCGGTATAACTCTTGGATGGCCTTAATTAGTTGTACGCTTATTTTTGTGTTTTCCAACGCTTTCCAAAGTAGATTTAGTGGTATACTATCATATGCCTTCTGCAAATCCACGTAAAGCATATGCAGCTCTTGACCGTATGCCATTTTCTTTTCAATAACTTGGGTTATACAAAAGAGATGATCTGAAGTCGATCTACCCGCCCTGAAACCAGCTTGTTCTTCTGCCTCCATGTCTTTATATTCGCTCTCTACTTTATTTCTTATTATTTTACCGTATATTCTGCTTAGCGTACTAGTCACAGATATACCTCTATAATTGTCACATATATCTTTCCTTCCTTTTTTGTGTATTGTGGATATATATGACGTTTTCCACTCAGTTGGGACTACAGTTCCATTTAAATATTTTTGGAAAAGATTCCGTAATCTCCAAAACAGTTCTTCAGTGCCATATTTAATAAGTTCGGCTGGGATATTTCCGGGTCCGGCAGATTTACCGCTTTTTAAGGTTGTGCACACGTTTTTGACCTCAGAGATTGTGAGGGGTACTGGAGATCCCATCGTTCTAATTATATTGTCTCTTGCGTCTTCCTTGAATTCTGCTCTATCTTCAGTTAAAAGTTTTTTAAAATGCTCATCCCATTCTTTGTCTGGTATTGGTGAAATGATATCTCTGCATGTTTCTTTTTTAATCGATCTTATAGTTTTCCAGCTTTCGGTACTTCTCCTACCTCCTAAGTAAGAATCTATTTTCTGACACTTTTGCGTCCACGAATGATTTTTCTTATCACTGATCATTCTTCTCACCTTTGATTGCGCGATTTTGTATTCTTGTCTGCTTCTATCTGTCTTTTGGGATAAGTAGGTGTGATATAATTTCCTTTTTTCCTCTATTTCTCTCTCAATCTCAGCATCCCACCAGTATGGTTTTCTTCTTTTAGAAGTTTCTTCCACTAATCCTAGTGCTTCTTTTGCAGCTTGGTGGATGCTTAATGTAATACATTCGTATTCCTCATCTGGGGTTTCACCTGAACTTGTATTAAGTTTTTCGTTCAGTCTCTTTTTGTATAAGTTTTTTACGCTGTCATGTTCTAGGCTTAGTAGATTATATTTACAGTGATCAATTTCTTCAATCACTGTATCATCAAGATGTTGTTGATGCAGGCTTCGGCCTTGATAAGGAAAGAGAATTTTGGACTCCAAAAAATAGTGATCACTTCCGCATGTTGATCCACGCTTTGTTCTGACATCTTGAATTTTTAGTTTTGTCTTTTGTTTAGTGATAAGATAATCAATGACGGATTTCAGGTTTTGTGAGGGTTTGGTCCAGGTATATTTGTGTATTTCCTTATGTTGAAAAAAACCGTTTTGGATTTTTAGGTTTAATTGCTCACATACTGTAATTAGCCGGTTTCCATTGTCATTAACAAGATTTTCTCCATATTGGCCAACTGTCAGATCATTAACTCTGTTACCGGTTCTACTATTTAAATCTCCCAATATGACAATTTCTCTAGATGCACTTACTGCTGATATTTCATTGTGTATTTCTTCAAAAAAATTGTCTTTCACGGCTACATTTGCATCGTCGTTATACGCATAGATTCCAAAAATCGTAAGTCTCATTCCTTTTATTGTTATATTCATTTTAATTAGCCTTTCATTGACTGCTTCCCAGTTGGTGATAAATTTTCTAAATCTTTTGTTGACCAAAATAGATACTCCTTGTTGGGCATGTTTTTCTTTTGCCACTCCGCTATAGAAATGGTCATATTGTCCTAGGTTTTCAGATCCTTTTCCTTTCTTTTTCGTTTCTATTAGTACAGCAAGGTCTACCTTCATTCTGCTGCACTCATGTACTATTTCATTCATTTTTCGATTCATTCCTTGTACGTTCCATGTACCAAAAATCATATTCCTGTTTCTTTGCTTGGTTCGTCTTAGGTTTTTCATTTCTTTCCGAGGCGTTTGATTGGGTTTTTTAACAGTGTACGTTTTTTCCGGGTATCAGAGAGTTAGTCTGATGCCCCAACCCCCAACCTGGAGGACCAGGTGATTTTTGATCGAGGTTTTCTTCCCCTAGCCTTTGACGATTCCAACGCCGGTACTACAAGGCAGTAGTCTTTTATACTATCCCTAAAAGAAAGGGTTGCCACCTACGCTATGATCACCGTACCGAGGTCCATTCTCTCCGCCTTTCATATCGATGCATACACATATTATTGTACTTAATTCTCAAAATTGTATTTTAAAATAAAAAAACTTGTTTTTTAAAAAGGCGTTTTTAAAGTCTAAAGTATGACATATATGTGATACTTTTAGTAGTTTTTTCAGTAAGAAAAAATAAATTACAAACTTAAACCACAAAGGCGGCAATTTGGTCTGGCAGCAAATTGGGGGTCAGGGGCGAGTAGGATCGGCGGCGAGTTGCTCTTGCGTCGGCGGCGAATCGGCGGTGGCGAATTGTCCCTTTCTCTTGGATAGAAATTTACTAATTCAGCGAGCTAAATGCGGGCGAAATTAGCTACTCGGAGCCAACTAGGTATAAAAAGATTAGCTAGAAACCTCAAAAATAAATCTACTTTGGGTTTTGGCAAAGCCTATTATCTAGTCTCCAAAATTTGACTTTAAAGGATTTCCAGCTGAAACTTGTTGCTTGCCCAGTGGCGGATAAAAGTGGAAGAGAAAGAGGGAATGCCTCTTTCACCCTGACGAACTAATTTTTTGTACAAACATTTATTTTTTGATATTGGATGGTTTCCAAAAGGGAACTTAAAATGGTACTTTAGCGCCTTGGAGGGCGTAAAATACTTGTACGCCCGCAGGAAAAGTTTTTTTACGTCCACACACCTCCCTAGCACATAGTTTAAAATAACAATAGATCACTTTTTGATCTTAATGAATCACAAATTTATCTGACAAATTTGTTATTTTTTAAACGAAAAAGAGAGTAATCTCCCACCCTTCAAACCAGTGGCATAGGCATGATAGGGGGCTTGGGAAATCAACCCCCCAGAGCCACTAAATATTGACTCCTTAAGCATGAATTTCTCCCCAGTATTAACCTCTGCATATCCATCCGCGTTCAAGCCCACCCCCCCAAGATTCATTGGGAACAAAAAACCATTGTCCAAAATTTATTGGAATTTTTAGCCTACTTCTGCTCTACTTCACTAACCCTTAAAGTTTGACGCATCATTTAAAATACCTACACTCTGAATATGCTTAATTATCGATTCAAAATAAAAAATGGTTTCCGATATAACCAATATCAAATAATTTCTCCCTGGTAAATTACCATTGATGAAAAAAGTACCAATGATATTGTCACCCAAAATCCCAGTTCAAACAAAGTTTTTGAGGATACTGGATCCGTTCTGCAGTATGCAAATGTTTATTTTTCCGTGACCAGTAACAACAATGGAAGGATTGTGACGACCATAAATTGAAAACGAACTTTCTTTTGTAAAACAAATATTTTTAATAAAATTTCCATCCTGATTCGCCTTTTCAATTATGGTTTCACAGATTCCATTCTTCAAAAGTGACCATCTCAAAAAATTTCTTGCGATTTCTTTATTATAAAACTACGGTACCCAGGTCATTTCAAAATGTTTCGGACGGTTAAGGGTGAAATATCGTCGCCCACGACATTGGCAATTGCCTTACTGCAACAGAGGGGCAAAGCTTCTGCTGCATTTCACGAACAGGAGGTGCCTCTTCACCACTGCATTTGTGGCAAAAATTGACATACCCTGTTTGTTGAAAATGGGCACTATTTTTTGGACCGTGCTACGGCTTGAACTATCGGTTCCCTTAAACACGACAAGAAATAAATTTGCGACATCTTGACAACAATATCCCCCGAAATACCATTGAATCATATGTATTTTTTTCTTACCGTTAAATGTAATACGCGGCATGGCTGAAGCTAGAATTTGCGTGAAAAACAAATACCCCCTTCTCACCTGTTTCGCTACACACGACGGAATGACAAAAAACTTTGTGAAGACGAAAGGTTGTTTTAAAAATATTTCAAGATATCGCCCAAAATATATTTTTCTCTCTTTTACTTCTCTCTTACACACATTAAGTCTACGATCAGCATTTAATCTACCTGTATGTAATCCAATTCAAAACTACTTAAAACTAAACCTTAAACTATTACAGCTTACCTAATATAATTAAACTATACATATACCAAAGATTAAAATCATCTTGTATTTGTACTTATTTTCAGTCAGAACTTGTGGCAATAACATTAAAATTTTTGAATCTATCTATTTATATCCATTTGTCTGTACTATACTTTTAGTTTTTAATTAAATTTCGGTTATGTTGCCGTTGGTTGTATGGATAACCAATTACTTAATAACCAAGAGTTTAGTAAAGGGAAGATAGAGTGAGCGTTTAACAATACAAAATATAAAAAATTTTAAGTCGAGAAAAATACTTGTTTTAAATTCAGAAAATGAATGGTCTTATTTGTAAAAATTCTTATTGTTTTGTTTCTTAAATTAAGAAAAGATAGCTTTATAATTGACCAAATAGTGATCAAGAGAAGCAATTTATTGCTTGAAAAAGTTGAAAAAGGAATGACCCCAGCTATCGTTACCTTGATTTGAAACAGTTTATGTTGCCTTATCAAGAAATGTAGGATTTCTTCATTATAGTTAAATATTTTTTATGGTTTGAGTAATTACTTGTTTTATTTTAAGAATGGTGTTTCTTCAGGTAAATCAATATAAAAAGCCAGGTACTCATTACCGATCCACGAGCCTCGGGCCTCGAACAATTCGTTCAATGCGCTTCAAAGAAAAAAAATAGCATAAATGATGAAAAAGTATTGTCTATTTTAAAATTACATGAATAGACCTGTTACATGGGATCCAAAGAACAAAGACTATTTAAAAAACATTTAAAAGAAGATGCGTGGTTTATATGTGACTAGCCTAAAACAAAATAGCTTTGCTAGTAAGCCCGACCAGTGGCGGATCCAGGATGTCCGGGGGGGGAGGTATATGTAGGGGCCAAGGAGGGAAAAAAACACAAAACAATTTTTTTGCGGGATTTAATAAGAATTAGCTTTAAAGGCAGGCAAAAATTTGAGCAAAATCAGTTAAATTTTATTTAAAAAAAAAAGATTTTTTTTTAGGTAATATTTTTGAAAAATTTTATATTTGGAAAAAATTTGCGGCTTATGCATTGGTTATTTTTTTCTGGAACTAAAAATTATAAGCTTTATGTCAAGGAGGGAGGAGGGCCAGGCCCTTCTGCCCCACCCTTGATTCGCCACTGACCCCGACTCGCACAAGCAGCAGCGTAAAAAATACTCTGCCAATCTATGGGCACCCAAGCTCACACTAGGTACTATAGTTATAGTGTACGTGTGAGCTAATATAACTAAAAACTGAAATATATTTTATTATATATACTCCAGACTCAATTACCTTTCGTTTGATACCACACAAGCCATGTTTTGACTTAAACTTTAATTTTTCAAATCTACCCCCACCTTTTTTTTTAAACTAAAATGTATTTTTTTTAACTCCAGACTCAATTGCATTTCGTTTGATGTCACACACGCCATATTTCCACATAAACACTAATTTTTTTATTTTAACCCCACCCTTTTTTAAAAAAAGTAAAATGTATTTAATTTAACTCCAGACGCAATTACCTTTCGTTTGATACCACACACGCCATATTTTTACATAAACTCTAATTTTTGAAATATACCCCAACCCTTTTATTTGGCTTGTGTTCGGTGGATTTTGTTCATTTTTAAATGGGACTATCTCGACCCAAAACCCAGCGTAGGTACCAAATTTCATTAAAATCGGGCAAGCGGTTTTTGAGTTATGCGCGTTGGTCGTTACAGACAGACAGACAGACAGACAGACAGACAGACAGACAGACAGACAGACAGACAGACAGACAGACAGACAGACAGTCAGACAGACAGACAGACAGACAGACAGACAGACAGACAGACAGACAGACAGACAGACAGACACACAGACAGACGGCGCAACAAAAAAGTTTCAAAATCATCTGAAACGCAAAGCTACATAAAAATTTTTGAAATCGGAGCAACTTTTTTTTTCTCGAAAAAATTAGGATCACCATAGCTCACACTACTATAGTATAGTAGTAGTGTGAGCTAAAATTGCCTGAACCAGACAAAATAAGGTCATTATTGAAAAAGGGTACCCCTTTCATGTTACCCTCCAAAATTAAATTAGTGTTTAGTATGTTAGTTATTTTTCTTGTACAAATTAAATTGCCTCCAATATTACTCTAAAGCACTACATTTAGTTTGATGCTGAAGTTGCTATTTGTTGTTAACATTTGTGTAAGACTGGCCCAAATGTCATACTCCGTTATCATAACCGGATAGAGGTTTGCATTCACTAAAATAAAAAAACCTAATATATCATACGAATTTCAACATTATATTGCTCTATAAGTCTAGTTTAATGTTTATATACATTAAAGTATCGCATTTTGTTAAAAACAAATATTATTTCCTAATTTTTTTAAATAAAATAACATTTTAAACACGTACCCTGGTAGAGCGTCATTACCGTTATCAGTTTGCAATTCCTAAATATCTACCGCTAGAGGCGCCTTAAGCGAGCGCGCGCAAATTGTTCGTATATTCCTTTAACATCTCTCAATGCAGAGATCGCAACGCCCGAGTAAAGTCAGTCAAAAGCAGTTTTTAGCGTTAATACGTGCATTGGTTAAGCTTGTCCGATCATAAGTTGTAATTACCGTTGTCAGTATAGTAAGGTTAATAAAATATATTTATTTTCCATTTTATACATATTTAATATATAAAATATCTTGTACAAGTAAAATTGCTTCCAATATTGCTCTAAAGCACTACATTTAGTTTGATGCTAAAGTTGCTATTTATTGCTAATATTTGTGGAAGACTGGCGCAAACGTCATACTCCGTTATCATAAGTTTGCATGCACTAAACCACAGTAACCTAATGTATCATACGAATTCAATATAATATTGCCCTATAAGTCTAGTTTATTGTTTATATATTTATAAGTATGTATCGCCGTTTGTTAAAAGCAAATATTATTCTTAATTTTTTTAGACAATAAAATTTTATACGCGTACCCTGGTAGAGTGTCATTACCGTTATCAGTTTGTAATTTCTAAGTATCTACCGCTAGAGGCGCTTTAACACGAATTGTTCTTATTCCTTCAACATCTCTCAATACAGATCGCAACGCCTGAGTAAAGCCACATCTCTTAAGTGCAGTTTTTAGCGTTAATACGTGCATAGGTTAGCTTGTGCAATCATAAGTGGTAATTACCGTTATCAGGATAGTGAGGTAAACAAAATATATTTATTTTCCATTTTATACTACAAAATTTATTACCCAGAAAGAAAAAAAACAAAAACTCTTTTTACAAAACAAGCGGAGCGATAAAACATACGTATAATCATTTCCATTAGCATCATTATCAATTTTAATTTAAAGTAATATAGTCACAGAAAACGTATACGGGATGCCATTATGAGTATTTAAAGTAAATTTTTGAAAAAATCCTTGGACACATTATTTTTATTTTCTTAAAATATTTATATCTATCGATTCCTAGCTGGGGTAGTTTTGACCTCTTGACTTTAGAGAAGGAAAGTGGGTCGTGATATCTTGTTTAAAAGAGTTATTTCATTCCTTTACAGCATTGATATTATTTCAAAAATTAATAGATTAGTTTTCGAGATATTCGCAATTTAATAAAAAAATTAAGACTGACAGCTTACTATTTTCTTACAAGTAAACTATCACAAATAGATTTAGCTAATTTTTTTTTGTGTTTTTTTCATTTAAAAAATTTACTTATGTAGGTAAACTTTTTTAAGAGATGTGTATTTATGTCTCAAATTTAGTGGGTACTTTATTTTAATTTGAGGTTTCGATATCGCGCTGCGAGCCTTGAATAATGCCGTCCACATTAGCAAATAGATCGCGCTTATTGATCGAGGCTCGTGGTTCGTTAATCAGTACCCGGCAAGAAAACTCAAACACATGATTTAAAATATTCTGCCAATATATGGGCCCCTAAGCTCACACTAGGTACTATAGGTATAGTGTACGTGTGAGCTAATATAACTAAAAACTGAAATATATTTTATTCAACTCCAGACTAAATTACCTTTTGTTTGATACCACACAAGCCATATTTTGACTTAAACACAAATTTTTGAAATCTACCCCCACCCTTACAAAACAAACAAAAACTAAAATATATTTTGTTAAACTCCGGACTCACTTACCTATACACCTAATACCTAAATACATTTTAATTTATTTAAAAAAAAGGGTGGGGGTATTTTTAAAAAATTAGAGTTTAAGTGAAAATATGGCGTGTGTGTTATCAAACGAAAGGTAATTGAGTCCGGAGTTTAACAAAATACATTATAGTTTTTGTTTTTTTTAAGGGTGGGGGTAGATTTCAAAAATTTGAGTTTAACTCAAAACATGGCTTGTGTGGTGTCAAACAAAAGGTAATTTAGTCTGGAGTTAAATAAAATATATTTCAGTTTTTAGTTATATTAGCTCACACGTACACTATAACCGACTATAACTATAGTACCTAGTGTGAGCTTAGGGGCCCATATATTGGCAGAGTATTTTGTTGGCATCCAGAAAAATAAAATATTGTTGAAAAACAGACGTCGCCGATAAGTACTTTGTGTTAAATTGTCCCCTATCTCACGTACAATATATTTCCCAAAAGTACGACTTGCTACTCTCGAAGTGGCATAACCGTATCTCTAGCGATAACAAGGCAGTAGAGTTGTTTGTGTTCGACTTATCTACCAATTTTAATACATTCGATTTTTTAATTTTCGCTCTCCTTAGAAATTCATTAAATGATAACTACGTCGGTACGTGAGATAGGGGACGAAATATACGAATCGAAATACTAAGAGGAAAAATACGTTTTTCTCTATAAAAGAGAAATATTTTAATCCTAGTTTTAATCTTGAGCCAATGGTCAAAAAATTCTAGTTGAAGTTAGAAAAAAATCGATTATATTTTTGTATTGTATTTTATTTTAATAAAAGTTATTCTTATTTCAGACGAGCGAATACAAAGCCTGGAAGTGAAAACGTATGCACACGACTTCATAGGTAAGTTTCTTCCTTTTTCTTTCCTTCCTGAAACTTTTTTAATCGAACCTCGTCAACTTTACGCTTTCCAACTTTAGGCTAACCTCTGACTCGAAATTGAACTTTTTTCTGCCAGAGTACAAAGTCTGCACTTTGGTTAAATTGAAAATTAAATCTCCTAGAAATAGTCACGGAGTCAAAACAAATTTTGATATATCATAAAAAGAAATATTTACCATCGTTTATCAAAAATAGAGAGAGGACATATAGAAATGAAAGAAACGTAGTTTTGTCGATTCGTAAAAATGTCGAAAATAATACAGTCGAAAATAATTTAAATAAACCGTAGTTTTGTCGCCCAGTAGAATATCAAAAATAGTATAGTCGAAGCGAAAACTACTCGATTTTATATCGCCCCTGCAATTAACGCTCCACGTTGTCAAGTGTATTTCATTATAGGGTACATCTTGGTGATATAAACACCAAACTCTTAAAAAAGCTCCACTGTCCTCCTAAACTAAACACGACAAATTGATTTTCAGCGTATCTTAACCTGTCAAGTCTCGGTAAATACCTAAATAGCAAAAAAAAACTGCTAAACAAAACCGTATTTCCTAAGTTAATTAATGAATGGCTTCTTTGCACTTTAAGAGATGACCTTAGAAAGAGGATGATATCAGACGCCAGTTCAATGAATTTAGGCAAGAAATTTTGCTAAATATAGCATCAACGCACCTATATTTTCGACTTTTCTACGGTTCGACCTTTCTGCGATTCGACAAAGCTACAGTTTGCTGCTTTGACGTTTCAACAATATTATTTTCGACATTTTTACGGATCGAAAAAATTACGATTTGCCTAAATGATGTTCTGCAATATAATTTTGTAAATTTTGAAGCTTCAACAAAACTACGTTTTCCATTTTTTCTATTTTATTTTAGATTGTTGTATTATCGACTTTCGGATCGCCGAGTGAGAAATACTCTCGAGAACTGCTGTTGAAAGTATTTCTTGCAACTGGATACATTTTAGAGAGTAACTGTCAGATAGCGTCAGTCAGCTATCAGACAGTGCACAAGTGGACAAGTTGAATTTAATGTTGAAAAGCAACCCTCGAACATATTACTGTTGAATTGTGACGGTGATACAAGGGTGGTCTTGTAAGTTTTGCATTTACAGATGACTCTATTGTTTCTCGAAGTATTCTTTACGAAAACCAATGCACTTTGGCATTCACTTAAACTAGTTGACAAAGCTGTAATTCCACTCGTTTGTTGGTACTGTCAAAAATGCATTCTTGAAGAAGTCGACTGCTTCCTCTAGCGACTGAAATCTTTGACTACGCACTTCATTCTTAATTTTCGGACAAGTATAGAAATCGTGGAGACTGAGGTCTGGACTGTACGGAGGATGGTCCAAAAATTTGACGTTTTGTTGGGTTAAGACTTCAATGGTTTTTTGTGCTTTGTGCGAACCAGGATTTTCTTGATGGAGGATGATACGTCGTTCGGGGTGCGTTATTCGAAGCTTAACGATGACTTTCGGCAAACAAATTATAATGTACCAATCGGCAGTAACAGTCCTTTCACCTTCCATATGAATTGTTGCTACATGACCTGCTTTTGAGACACCATCTGTTTGGATACACTTCGAGAACGGATGGCTTTTGTTGGCTTTTCTTTAACAGATGACTGATGTCTATTTTCGGGTTCATCAGTAAATCCACGATTCATTACCACTGATAATGGTGAACTCGTTTTTCGAGTTTCCTGCCTCAAAGCGGTCTAGAGTTTTCTGACACCAATTGACCCTAGCCTCTTTCTGTTCTTCGGGTAACTGACGCGGTATCCAGCCTTAATCTCGCAATATGTCACATGTCGATCTTCCGTGATAAGCATGCGCACAGATCGATATTTTCCAGGGTGACAGGCTAAACCGTCCACTCTTGAATTCTCCATACCAACGAGAACCTGTCGACTGATGTGGTGCTTTATTACCGAAAACGTAACTTAACTCCGCAAGGCATTAAGATAATTTCCTTTGAAGTTTGTAAAAAATTATAGCCCGAAAATGTCCTCTGTTTAATTTCTTAAAACATTCGCTGTAGCTATAAAACTATAGGGCTGTCTAACAAAACATATGATCAAATCCAAGATGTCTTTCATAGGACAAACAAACCGATTTCCCATAAGCCGTAATGTTAACAAAAACGTAAATTTTACAAAAACGACAAGAGCTTTGGTCTCAAAAATGATTCAGTTTTAAGAACGGATCCTTTGTGCATATGGGAAAATACGTTTTTCTTAAAAATATTAAACCAAAGCGAGTAAATCTGAAATAAAAGGGACCATGTTTTCTTCAAAAAAGTAGGTTATGTTTTTGTTTATTTTGGTTTTTTTAAACTTTTTTTCTAGGTTTTTTTACATATTTTGAATTATTACATGGGCGCACCAAGGGGGCGGGGGGCTCGGGGCCCGGACCCCCAAACCACATATTTTTTTAGATATTTTCCATATATTTCATGGATAAACAGAAAAAATAGCATAAAGTATGACATCATGAGACCTCTGGGGGCCCCCTAATGGTATCGGGGCCCCAAAGGTTTCGGGTCCCCCCAAGACATCTTTCTGGGTGCACCACTGATTATTATTCCAGGTTTTTTTGCTGTTGTGAATTGTGGCAGGGGAGGAGGTCATGAGAATGTTAGTTTTCATTGAATGTGAAGTTTTTTGACCAATGAATCAATGAACTATCAGCCCAAAGTAGTGGAAAGTGGATAAGTAGTTCTATTTGAAGAGCTGACTTCAAGGCTCACTTAACATAGAAGAAATTGAAATAGACTAACCTTTTCTCATCAGATTCGGGTTTTCTATTAGTACCTTTTGTTGTTCTTGACTAAACCTTTTGCTAAGTAATAGGCCTTCTAGAGCGGTAAACTGTGAAAAATATTGCACTATGATTTTTATGTTTAGACAAAGTTTAATTGTGTTAACCCTCCAGTGGTGACATGAAAAAGAGGAACAACTTATAGGTAGGTCCGTCCAACAGATCAATATGCACATATGAGTTCCAACCGAGGTTGGTCAAGCAAACTTCTAATAAGTACTTTAATAAATATGTTTTTATAAAAAAGAAATATAAGTAAACATTATATAAAAAAAACTTGCAAAAATTAAATACAGTTTTTCCATGTCATTGGCCTCACACACCGTACATCACCATATGTTTTTCCATGAACTATAATACATAGGGCTTAAGTAGTCAAACTCAAGGCTCATCAGCTCACATCAGTACTGTTCAAATTTTACAACAGGGCCAGAGAGGACATGACGGGACCCAATATTCTCTGTTGTATTACTACTGTTACTATTACTTTTATTACTGTTTTTTTGTAACAATATTCGGTTCAATTATGTATCTAAAAGTTTATGCAAATAAATATATCCTCTACTCTACATTTGGGCATAATAGAATATGACAGGACCCATGAAGACTAAAGTTTTTTTGAGAGAAATTGAAAAAAAAATCTGAGAACTTATTTGTTTTTCTTGTGGTCATCAAAGTCAACAAAGATAACTTTTTTGTCATCTATTTTTTGATGCCATAGAAAAATTTTTTTTGGTAATAAGCTGTAATAGGTCCGATCGGATGCTATACAAATTTTATGGTGTACAAGTTATAGAACAATTCCAGTTTCAGGTGTAAAAAAGCATGGAAATAAAGGAAAATTTGCACCAAAATAGTTTAAGATAAAAAGAGGTTTGAGCTAAAGAGATTGTCAAATTTACCAGTTTAATCTACTAACTGTTTTGAGGTCTGTAAAATAAATATTTATTAAAGAAAAAGAAACTTTGAGGATACAGGACTCCACTGTATCATCATCACACTATACAGGATGCTACACTACCAAGAATTTATTTAAGAGTTCTGTAGGATGGTGTACAAATTTGGTTCAGCTCATTACCCACACTTTAACCTCATATTATTTTCCTTTTCTTTCTTGTATGGACCCTTTTTTCGACCATCATTTTTAAAATTTTTCAAGTGTTATGAAACAATAATCCATTCAGCAGGGACCCAGTCAGGATCATTGCTGTATTCTAGTTTTGAAAGTTGCTTGCCTAGAATAGTAAAAAAATCATAGTGAAAATTTCGTACAGTTTAACACAACTCTATGTTACACTTCTACAAAAGATCCACTCGAGCACAAAAAAAGATCCCAATAGAAAATTTTGCCAAAATGGCAGTTACATATTTATCTAAAATAAACCTGACAAAAAACTTTCGAATATTTCAATTTTTCCTCTGTTAAGTCAGGTAATAGAGCACTTATCCACTTTCTTTTCCCTTCTTTGAGCTGATACCTAGTTCATTTAAATCAAGATGATTTAAGGTCAAAATACTTGGCATTCCATCAAAACTAACATTTTCAAGATCTGCCCAGCTGCCACAGTTAATAACAGCACAGAAACTAATAATAATGATTCAAACTGAGTAAAAAACTGAAAAAAAAGTTTAAAAAACAAAAGTAAATAAAAACATAACCTGACTTTTTGAACAAAACATGGTCCCTTTTATTTGAGATTTACTGGCTTTAATTGATTTTTTTTAGGAAAAAGCACCCATGTGCACAAAGGGTCAATGCTTAAAACAGCACCTTTATTGTAAATTAAATCGTTTCACTTTTTTTTTAAATTACGTTTATGTTAACATTGTGGCTTATGGGAAAACGCTTTGTTTGTCCTATGGCAACCATTGAACAACTGATCGTGACAGTTCGTTAGACAAGCTAATATGTATCGCACTGACTTCTTGAATTTAGGTTAGGTAAAGATTGAGGTTAAGTTTTCGGAACCACATTCGATCAGTGTCGCCCTGTATGTTCCTATATGCAAAACTGCCCTCATATTGCAGAAACCAAAGAGCAAAGAGAGAGTCCACTATCAGGAACTCTCAGAAAAAGACAAATTAACGATATTAGGTACTTTTAAATGGAGCAAGAGTAATTTCATGTAGACACCTGTCTTAATTTTCCCTCAACTTCTGGTCTATAAGTAAAGCATTGGAAAAGATTTCTGTACGAGACAATATTTGACGACGCATAAAAATGTTCTACTCTTTAAGCATCAGATTTGTAACCGCTGATGTTAAGTATAAAATATATTTCCAGAGGGGATTTATGGAAAAAAGTATTTTTGTAACATTTATTTTATATATGAGGAAAATATTTTTCTTACTGTGCTGAATTCAATGGACAGAGGATCAAGAGCTATTTTTAGGGCTTCGGAAAAATAGAAGTATCTGTCTGTACGTATGTCAAAGATTAAAAAAAAACTTTAAACTAAAAATGTTGAAACCACAAGATTTTTAGACTATAAATATTCTAAAATGTGTCTAAGATCATGAAATTTAGAACATTGGGTGACACTGGATAAATTCTATCTGATATATCTTTTAAGATGTGAATTTTGCCATGTTACGTTTGAAATTTAATAATTGACTATTGATATTTGAAAGAGTTGATATCTAAGAGATCTAGACGATAACAGTTCATATCTAAGAGATAATAGTTGACGTCTGACATATGACAGCTAAACTAATACTTTACGTATAGATCACTGTCTTCTGTTAAATACTAACGATCATTAATCGTGAGCGAGTAAAAAGTAAAAGATAACTGCCCTTAACTTTTCTTAATAAATCTTTTCACCTATTAAACTGAGAGTGGTTCTCCTCGGCTACTTATCGAACTATCTTCAAACTAATACACCAATATTTTCTATAATCAGTTCATTGAAATGTCAAAGTAAATTTATAGCTTAAACTTCGCGCTTCTACTTTCTGCTCTCTTGTAGGCCAGTGTTAGAACCCCAATTTAATTGGCCAGACTTATTTGTTTTCGGTTAATTCATTTTTGATTATTTATTTCGACTATTCGCGCGGATCAATCTCTGTTAGGTATGGGTAACACAGCAAATTTTTGCGTGTCGATACCATGACGCTGACACTGCTTGTTGTATCAAGGCAATGTGTCAGCACAATTGTATCATGACACAGTGAGAGCGGTAAGCTATAAGCGACTCAAAATTGTGCTTTGGCAACACTGATTTATATTTTATTTTGCGGTGCATCAACACTGCTTTGTTTTATCGTTGTTTTGTTTTATTCTACGTTTCGGTATTCGAGAATTCGGGGAATCCCCGACTCTCGACTTAACTGTAACCGAAAGAGATAGCTGTTTCGCAGGATGCATAACTATTGGTACTAACATGACACTCTGTGTCATGCAGTCGTGGTATAATACGTATATTCCAGCCACGGGCTCTTTACCAATCGAGATGTTACTTTTAATTGTTTCAACAATATTGTGACATTGTTGCGATAATTAAAACAACTGTCAGTTATGGTAAATAGATTTATACAAGATATAACGCGTCGAAGATTCAGACGTCAGTGACACCCCCCAGCTCACCAACCTTTTACTTCCGCCATCTTGTTAAGTGTCATGGTGTCATAAAATTTGTTGTGACTGTATCAACAGTCATGCCACCGGGAACAGTATCAATACAAACGTGCCATTCAACACGGTGTTACCTATGCCTAATATATGTTGCTCTCTCTGCGTGACCTGAGACAGATCATATGCTGCTTTCGTCTGGCTGGTAGTACGAGGATTTTTTTTAAAGTTTTGCATATACAGCTGGAATAAACCAGTAGATAAGTTTTAAAGACTACTGTCTCTCGAAGTATTCTTTCTCCACGAAAATTAATGCCCTTTGCATAAGCTCAAACCAGTTTTCTAAGCTGTAATTTCACTTGTTTGTTGGCATTGTCAAAATTGCATTCTTGAAGGCATCGACTGCTTTCTCTGGCGACTTAAATATTTGACTTTGTTTTTTGTGCTTTGTGCGAACTTGCATTGTCTTGGTGGTAGATGATTCGGTGTTCGGGGTTCGTTTGTCGAAGCTCAGCGATGACTTTTCAATTCTTAAATTTTTGTGCGAAAAAAATTACTAGGAACGGAAAAATCAAGCAGTCATAAGAGTATCTATCATCCAGTTTGAGTTCTGATGATGAAAATTTGATTATTACTTATTTGATGACCCGTTTTTATATCAAAAATTTAAGTTAACTACTTGCTGCAAACAAACCTTATATGTAAATTAAAAAAAGAATTACTGTTTTGCTTGCAAGGAGATCAAATTTTAGTTAGTCCAAAAAGGAAAGATTTTCGATTACTCGAGTTTTTCTATTTTATTAGTTATAATCTACTTTATAATATGTATTTTAATCATTTTTAGTATTCTAAAATAGTACCAGCAGAATGATGGTTATGTATTTTATTTGCTTCATTGGTATTAACTTAAGCACAACTGAAATGTTTAAAGGAACTTTCTCTATCTTATATATTATTTTCTTGAGAGGTCCTGTAGTAGGTATTAATGTCCATACTTCATTTCCAGTTTTAACTTCAAAAACTATTAAGGAGAATTGTTTTGGGTCAACGTATAGACAACGAAATTAAAGACAATGGACTGGTCTAAAGTCATTTAGTCAAGAGTTTCCTGAATGCTCGCTACTCCATGAATCAGGGAGTATCCTTTTTCACAAAACTTCGATTTGCTTAATCGCGCCTTGAATGGCTTAATTGCAATGAACATTGCTTAATTTGTGTATTCAGGATCGCAACCGAAATGAATTCAATTTAATTGCATCGATCTACTTCCATTAACCCCGTCCTAATGTGTTTGCGGCTAACTTCAACTTTTGCTTTATTTTCTATTGTTTTCTAAAGCCGAAAACTTTCATAAAAGCAGGAACAGGGTTTTGTGTTGGTATTCTTATACAAGCTATATCACAGTCATTACAAGGCTCAACTTTAATTAGAAACCATTTATCAAATTTTTCTAGGGAAAAGATAGACGTTACATTTAGAAAGAACTGGTGCAATGTGTAATTTCACATCTTTACACTCTCCAAAAGATAAAAATTTAACTTTTCAATTTTTAGTTAAGCAACATTACCAACATCTAATTTAAAATATTATATAGAAATATACAGAGTGTCCCATAACTTAGGGGCAATAGTGCAACGGGTGATAGAGGAGGTTATTTCCGAGAAAAAAGTTTAGAGGAGTGCGGGGAAATAGGGTTTTACAAAAAAAATCTGTCACAGCCAACTGAATACTCAGCTAATTGTGATTCAAAAATGTGGTATTCATTTTTTTGATAAAATTACAAGTTGAGGAGATACAGGCTGTTAAATTAACCTCCAAAAATGTATAAAAAAAATTAAAATTAATTTTTGCTTACTTATTTTTTTTATCAATAGTATTTTATTATTATGTCCCGCTAAAGATTTGTTTTTATTTAAAAAAAAAATACGAAAAAACATTGCGTTTAATATGGCATTTATAAAAGTTTATACAAAAAGAATAGTTTTTTCTAAAAACAATTGACCGACTAATTTTTTTCAAAATAATTTTTATTTTATATTATTGCTCTTGTTCTAGTATACGACTTTACTCAATTTCAGATTTTTACTGAGTTTTTTAAAAAAGTTATTGTCAAAAAACATTGCTTTGATGACTAGGTTATATTTTTTAGCGGTTTTTTTATGCTCGGGCAAGGATCCAGTAACAGATCTAAGACCCTGTGTTGCCCAGCATGATGTGCTAAGCGAGCACTAGGGGAGGCGCGGGCAGAACTGGGACCGATGTAGCAGCGAGGAACTATACAACACTCTAGGGAACCCATCTACCGTAACTATAAAAGAAATAATTAAAGGACCAAGGTAGGAGCAAGCAACATTTAGATATAATCCTTCATATAACTTTTTAAATAAAATTTTAACACTTCTTGTAAACGCAAGATAAAGGTATGACGTCATAGCCCCAATTTTGCGGTATATTTAAGATAATTTTTCTGTGAAATTTAAAGTGCTTTGCTATTTTGGCCCTTGTTTACACCCATTTCATTTATTTTTTTTTATGTTTCCGGTATTCTTTTTATCTGATTTTACCATTGAATTATACAAGATGAACTAAATCTTTGTGTTATTTGTACAGCCCAATTGACCAACTTTGCAGAGACAAAAGAGAGATGAGATTATATATTTTTTAGCGGTTTCCTTACGTTGCTTTACCTCATGGGGTAGATCTCGGACTGGGTTGCTGTCTGTCTCATTCTACCCAACGTAGAATGATGACAGCAGATATTTGGTCCAGATCTCCCCTATGACAGAATAATTTTGGAAGTATATTTTTTTTACAATCGTTTATATAACTGAGTCTCACACTACTGACTCAAATGTAGGTACACTGTGACCTGTTGGAAATGTGCATCTACCTATAAGGAACTTTCTATTTGTGTCATTTTGATTCATTTAGGAATCTTTTAGAATTTTATTTTGTTTATTAGTCAATTTTTTTGGTTATTCTTAATTCATTGTTTGGCTACAACGTTTGGGTTGAACTGTATTTTAATTAAGATCTTCTTTGTAAAACATTGATATTAAAACACTGTGGCGCTTAAAATTTTCTTATTTCTGAACCCCACTCCACTCCACTGTATAAAAGTTACCGGGCATATCAATGTTTTACCTAGCTGGAAAATACAGTTCTGCTTCCAGATTGTTTAATTACTCAGTAATTTTTTTTAGTGTCACAAATTGGCACAGCATTATTATTCTAGTTACAGTGTCACAAAATGGCGGCAACGTATTTAGTTTGCCACAAATGTCACCCAACGCATTTTAATTGGCCACGTTGGGCGCTGGAAACATAAAAAAAAAATAAATGAAATGGATGTAAACAAGGGCCAAAATAGGAAAGCACTTTAAATTTCACAGAAAAATTATCTTAAATATACCGCAAAATTGGGGCTATGACGTCATACCTTTATCTTGCGTTCACAAGAAGTGTTAAAATTATATTTAAAAAGTTATATGAAGGATTATATCTAAATGTTGCTTGCTCCTACCTTGGTCCTTTAATTATTTCTTTTATAGTTACGGTAGATGGGTTCCCTAGAGTGTTGTATAGTTCCTCGCTGCTACATCGGTCCCAGTTCTGTCCGCGCCTCCCCTAGTGCTCGCTTAGCATATCATGCTGGGCAACACAGGGTCTTAGATCTGTTACTGGATCCTTGCCCGAGCATAAAAACCCTTTCCCAGGGTTACAATGCTACACCCGGCTTCACACCAGCGTCCAGCACAACTGTCCCGTCGACGGAATGGACAGGGTGCTCTTATATTCCGTAGAAATGGCGTAGGCCGCCTTAAATCCCTCTCCGAGGGTGTGAGCGTCACTTAGATTCGCCTAAACACGACGGCTCACAGTTATACCGTCTTTGGTATAATTTGCAACTACTGCAGTGGCATTAAGTGCCAATAACCACAAAAACAATGGCGACACCAATAGACGGCCACCAGCCCAGCCAAAATTCTTTAGGAAAAGAACCACAAAGAAAGAGTTTTGACCCATGCATTATAGGAACGTTTTTTATCAGACATGACCTCCTCCATCATCTGTTGGCCTATGGCTCCTAAGTTATGGGACACCCTGTATCATAATAAAATAAATTAATAGATTGTATAAAGATCATATACCAGAAATAAAGATAATAAAATAGATGAATATAAATCTCTTCTAGACCAGTATCCGCGAAATTACGAAGGGTTCCCAACATAAAAATAGCATTGCCTCTCTGGATCGCCAAGCTTTGAATGAAGAAGGTTTTAAAGCTTCTGGACTTAACTCTCAAACTTATTTCTTCTAAAATTTTTTTGGTCTCTCCGCCCCAAGGACCATGAGTTTTCACACTAAAAGTATAGCGATTCTCTAGCTCCTCATACTTTCTATTATTTTTTATTTCGCCAATTTCTGCAGCCATACCTGATTCTTTGGATGTTTTTGCAATGTAGCTATCAGCTAAGGTGTCTGCACTCCCTCTGCCTTCCAGGGAATCAAATAAACTCCCGTCAACACGCTTTCCATCGTTTCTACCAAGCAGAGCTTAAACCATACTTCATGATTTCATTAATCATCTTATGCCTGAGCATCCCATCTGTACTTTTTGCGCAGTTTAACCCGTGGAGGCCATATTTCCCAAGTAACATTTCTTTATTTCTAGCAGAAGCTAAAAGGTTGCCAGCGCCTTTCCTTAAAACCATTAGTTTCAGTGTTTGGTCGCTAGCACGTTCCCATTACCCTTATATACCCCTTAGACCTCCTAAATATGAACCAATGTATTAAGCTCACTATAAAACCATAAGAAATAAACTACAGCTTCGCCCTCTAGCGGTTCCACCAGTATAGAACCTTTTAGATCCTAAAGCTATTATGCCAGGTTCTAAAAGCAACTCAGAAACGTCCTCTATCCTATTATAAAACTAGATTTGGTTATTTGGTATCCTGGCGATTCTGTTGAATACCATAATACCTGAGTAAAGAGGTTTTCTTATAAAAGCTATGGCGATATTTTAGATTCACAATGGCTATATAAAATAATTTAGGTCACTAAATTGCCAAAAATGTCAGAGTCCCCCAAAATTATTTTATCACATAAAAATATACCGAGTTTGTCGTTTTGTTGATGATCAAATTGCCTGCCAGATTTATTTTTCTGATAAAATCATGTCTGAAAAGCTCCCAAAACAAGCGCGCCAGCTCAAGAATGCTTTTTAATAGTTTTTTGATAACAAAATAACAAATATTTAAAATAAAATAAATCATTTACACTATTCACCATTAAAAAAGTCGGTTTGGTTTACATAAATCAAAATTAAAGTAAAATTATTGTTAAAAACACTGCTAAAACGACTAGATAAATATTTTCCCTTTACAATATTTTTTAAATAAATTTATATACGCCATTATGGTTTATAGTGGTCACTTGGTTTTATTTGTCACTGTATCGCAACAAGGATTTTTGAGTGCCCTTATGAAACCAACAAAAAAGAACAAAGTAAAAATAGTCAACATAACCTTACTTACATTTTTTGTATTTGTTTTTAAAGTTTTTAAAATGTATAATTCAACACTTTGAAATGTTTTTTTATCGCCTCTTATATTGGCTGTCTAAACAGGCCTTATCTAGGCCTGGGTGTCCTACCCAGGAGGACGGAAACTCGACAATTATTAATTATTGGGCTTTAAATAATCAATCTTGCAATAGGTAGGTACCAATCTGTACCTAGGTATATCTATTATTTTTACAAGCAATACCTAAAAAAAATAAAACACGAAAGGATTTACTTACTTCTGTTAGAAACCTTAAGGAAACAAGGTTTTATATGGCCGCCTATTTAAATAATATTTAATATACAGCTATGGGTAACTATAAAGACAAAAGAATTAAGTTTACCTTTAAGCCATTCTATAAAACCTTTTTAAAATGCCTAAAAGTAATGGCAAAAACCAAAAGTCTAAAGTTTATATTTACCACTCGTAAAAACCTTAAGGAAACTAGGTTCTATATGGCCGCCTATCTTATCATATTTACTTTTAAACTACTGGTAACTATAAAAACCTTTTAGGTAACCTTTTAGCTCTATTATAAAACACTTTTGTGATGACCTAAAGTAATGAAAAAAACTACATGACCAAAGTTTATATTTATTTATTTTTAAAAACTTTAGGTAAAAGGGTTTTATAAGACCATCTTTATAAATCAGAAATCAATAAAACCAAAAGTATCTAAAAGGAACAGAAGGAATATCAGTTTTATTATACTCCCTTTATAAATCACTTTTTGGTTGTATAACACCTCTTTAGGTAATTGGCAATATAAATTACCTTTATGTAGCCAAATTGATCCTAAAACCCATAACAGCACCCTCTAAATAACCTAGGAACCAAATTAATAAAACCTTCAGTGGTAATAATGTTACTTGGGTTATCGGCTTTTTCACTGCAAATACAAACATGCTGCTCACACAAAGGTAGACCAAATCTTAGTGCGATGGAAACGTGAAAAACAGAGTCCTCAAATGATTCCCCAGAGACACTGAAGGAAGAGCGTTTAGCCATGAATTACTTTCATAGTTCTGAAGAGCCAGGAGGCGCGCTGTGTCTCTCGAGTTCTGATAATCCATAATATGATTTTCATAAGAAGCTTGACACAAACTCAAATCAAAACCATTTTGATTTTTTGGCTGTTCAATAGGAATTTCGTTAAATTTGGACAACTCAATTCAGCATTTTAAAGCGAAATTGTCCTAGGCGGGCTAATTTGATGTTGATTGTTGCCTTATATTGCTTATGCCTATAGCCTAGCCAGAATAGTTTTAGTCAATACCGTATCAGAGAGAATTTGGGTAGGTTAAGAACCTGTAGCATCTCAAGACAACTGTGGCCTAAATTAAATGTAAAGATGATATATTTTACTTAGATACAGACGAAAAATTCTGAAAATTGTACCTCTTCGGAGTGCATGCTACCCAAAAAAGTATTGAATTTGCACATCTTTCAAAAACTTTAGCAGATCTAAAGCTAAGGTGACCTAGAATGAGACCACCACAGTTTTCAAATTCCGAACAAATCCTTTTTTTAACTTCTAATAATTTAATAATTACATAATATAATGCTTTTTTGTTAGTGAGTAAATCTAGGTTTATAATCAACTGACATTTTAAATAATTTGATTCTCACATAAGTGGAGGAATTCAAAATACTCGGCCATGTTTGGTAGCACGAATAGATTCCAGTCGAACGTTTGGAATTCCTTTTTGGGGTAGCTGTCCGGCTAACAGCGATAGCTTCTCTGGGAAATTGCATGCAACCGGAGAAATCGGCCGGAATTAAGCCGAATGCATCTATACCTCGTTGCACCGTAAAAGACCGATTAACTGATATAGTTGCTTAGTCAATCACCCAGTCAATCAACCACTTAATTATCTCAACACATCTGTAAAGCAAACTCACACCTAACTTGGGATATTACTGAGTGGTTCATAAATACTTTTATAATGATATTACTGCTTTAATGATTTGTATGAAAAAAAAGTGCAAATAACGTTTTTAGTATTTTGGATTTTTATTAAAACTTTTTCAAGATCCATAACTGTTTTAGCATAGTTTTCAGATTTGTATCTCTTAGAATCTTTCGTGGAAAATTTTAGCCAGTGTTTAGATTTTATATTACCTAAACCGTCTAACTCACTAGACTAGGCGCGACTTGGTGGATCAATTAAAACTCTAGAGATTTGAAATTAAAGGACACACCAAGAGAGACTCGCAGGTGAAATAGTCGTGGGAGTTAAACTGACCAGGAGAACTATTAGAGAAAAGGCGCCGGTCCCCTCCACTCCTGTGTCCGATTTTCAGGACTCTATACTAGAGCCAGACTTGCTTTAATCATTATTCAAGGTAAATTCACAAGCTATATTAAAACTCATGGAAATAGACTAGGTTTAAGTGAACTTCTTATTATTGATGATATTGTATGAATAGTATTGTCCCAATGCCGATCAGTTTTGCAAAGCATTAAAAATTTAACGTGAACCAACTTTAAACAAGCTTAAATTTCGAACCAAGTTTCATAAATTATCGTCGTGATCACACACCTAGTCTAAAAGTGCAACTATGAATATCACAGCGGTGTTAAAAGCTTAACATTTGCTTAGTCCATCTATAGTATCTTCTGTTATACTTTTTTCTTTACACGTTATGTTCTCATATTTATTTTTTTTCCTGTTTTATGTTCTCATGCAAAAATTACAATCCACAATGACATCTTTTCACTTTCTTGATGATAAGTTGGTTCTTCTTTTCCTTGAATGAATGCAGCAGTAGTGTTGGGGGTTCTTATTGTCCTTATTTTATCCTGTCGTATGCTCTGTTGTAAAATTTTTAAACAACAGTGTGATTTATTTAAATATCCTTACGATGATTTTAGTATTTTTGTTCTTAAATGATTGTAGCAGCACTGTATGGTTCTTGACCCTGTTTTATTTTAGTGATTGTCTTAGTAATGCTTCTGTTGTCTTGCAGAACTTTTCGTTGGTATAATAGGTAATCTTTTGCCTTTCTTGCCTTTTCCTTCTTCCAATGTAATTTGTCTTTATTTATTTCGCTAATTGTCCCATTATCAATGGGTTTTTTTTTTAAGTTTTTGCTTTAAACGTTCTGCAATGCATACCACTACTAGTCTACGCGTCGATAATGGTGGTTGTCTCAGCAATGCTAGTGCTTCTGGATCCTTGCTGTGCTGATTTAAACTTCAACCCACACTGTTACCCTTAGGGCTAGCGCTGCTTTCCATACTATGATCTGGCACGGAGCGAACTTGGCATCAGTCGCCTTCCTTTGCCAGGCCCTTCCGCGCGCATTTCAGTATTTTCTGGATAGAGGTCTGGCTTCGCGCGCGTAAAATAAAGCGGCCCACCGGCACCGGCGCGAAAACTTGCACGTGTGTTTTTGCCGATTGAGCGATTTTTTTTCTGCCCGAACTTTGGTGGTGATTTTTCACAGGGACTTTCTTTGTAATTTTTTGTGGCACGTCGTTCGGTGACTTTTATTTATAAAGTTCCTTCTGTAAGTTTCCATTTTAGTGTTTTTCTTTATAATTTATATTTAACTTTGTCTGTGAGCTGTTGGGTATAGCTTTTTTTAAATTTAGTCATTAGTAAAAGAGAATACCATTTCAATTAAAATAGAAACTCCTAATTAAAATTACTCTGCCAATTTACGAGCCGATAAACGTCTATTTGAAAGTTTTTGAACCTCTTTAGCCACCAACATACAAAATAAAGTTGATACTGTATAAGAGTTTTGAAGATGTAAGAATAAAATTTTCAAGGAAGAACGAAAAATTTTATGTTTTTTAAAGAAAAATCATTGTTTAAAAAGAAAACTTTTGCATAATTATACCTTTAAGTTTTAAACAAAGAAGCTTATGAAATGTGTTCTATTAAATTAAAAAGTTATAGTTATATTGGAATTTTTAAATAGGTAATAACAGTAAGCAGACTAAAAGGGCTATAGAACCCACATTATATCGGTTTTGGATCATTTCTTTAAAATTATAAACCGGAAATCAAACTTATCAGCATAAATCAAATAAAAACCTAATAATTTTGACATTTTTTGACAGATTTATGTAGTTTTAGGATATTCAAAACAGAATATGAAAAATAGTACATTACATACAATAGAGCTTTGCAGAAGACGAAAAATACTCCCCTCAGTCTATTCCACCTAATGATCTAGTCCAGTGGGGAAGACTGAGAGATGTTTCCTTTTCTGTATTTTACAATGCTTCAATGTAAATAATGGACTATTTTAAAAATTTTGTTTTGTGTGTCAGGTCAGTTTTTGCTCTGTTGAGCGCTAGTGGTGAGGACTGCTTCTTTGTTGTCTTTATGATATTCATTTAATTTTTACTGTTAGATTTAAAAATTTTAAAACAAACTTTTTGCCATTACAAAATTTTTTCATTTTATTACTCGAAAACACATTGTTCAATTATTTTTGCTAATCTTCCATCTCAAAAAACGTCAAAAATTCATTTTGTTGTGTAATTTACTATTTTGTAAGGCCATTGTTTAGTTTTCTTTTGTAATAAATGGACTTACCATTATTATTGAGTGGAAGTTATTAACCAAATATGTAATTATCGGAACAAAACGATAGTTTTGTTTATCTAACAATATTTAGAGCACATAAAGCTCGTAGGCAGTTTTCTAGCTGAATAAAAACGTTTAATTACCTAGGTATAAAACATTTTTATGCATGCAGTGTTTAGATTTAGGATTTTTTTGACAAAAATTATAGTGTTGTTTGTAGTAACTTGATCTGTAAAAATAATATAGATTGTACAGACATTCAACTAAAACTATGCAGGTACTTTTCTCAGTTATTAGATGTATAAGTAACAGAAAGTTTCTAGCTACTCAAAAGTTGCACATAAGGCAAAAATGTCTTATACAATATTTTTAAATATATATGCGTAAATTGTCAAATATCTTTTTATGTGTCAAATTTTTTTAAGAGGTTTTAAATTTTAAATAGATTATCCTATGTTTTATTAATATTTTAAATTTCTCGTCTAGTTCTGATTTTGAAAATAATACATATCTAAGATGTATGTTATACACTAATCACTCCAAAAATGGTGAAAATGCACAAAATATGCGCTATTTTTGAGACAAACCTGCAACACACGGAGGTTTCATTTTAAATAAGTCAAAATTTGACTTTTAAAATGACGAAGACTAATATCTAATTAAAATTGATCCACTTAATGTTATATTTAAACATTACCATGAAAACTATAAGGAAATACAAACGCTAAATACCGTACAGCGGCGGTGCGTCGGCGCGTGACGGTGTGGTGTAGTAAATAAGTCCCGAGCCCCACTGCTGCACCCAGCATATTTTTTTTATCGTGTATCTCATCGCCAGACCCACCTCTTGTCCCCCCCCCCCCCCATGTTATTAAACCACGTTTTGCTGATTCTATCTTAGGTACACATATAAGACTTTGTTCGACAACCAGTTTTTCGAAACCAATAGTTTGAAAACATTTCTTTTAAAAGGAAAATTATTCGAAAACATTTTCTTTAAACTGAAATATGTTTTTAGAAAAACATGTTCGAAAATATTTTCTTTCAACGGAAATTTGTACGAAAACATTTTGTTCTAAAGGAAATTTGTTCGAAAACATTTTGTTCTAGGTTACGTTTGCGATCAAGTGACAAGAAAAGGAAAATACCGATCTCGAGCTTTCGAAAAAAGTACAATAAAACTAATTTTAATAAATAATTTTTTGAAAAAAATTTATCAGATTTAAAAAAAAATACTTTTGAATAAAATTATTTAAAAAAAAATGATTCCGTCCAAATTTGCGTTCGAAAAAAATATTTACAAATTAATTTTTGTTCAAAGAAAATGTTTTCAAATAAATTTTAGCTGAAGCAAATGTTTTCAAACAAATATCAGTTCGAAAAAAAATGTTTTCAAACAATTTTTTGTTGGAAGGAAATGTTTTTGATTAAATTTTCATTCGAAGAAAATGTTTCGGAATAAATTATCGTTGAATAAAAATGTTTTCGACCAATTTTCCGTTTGAACAAAATAATGTCTATTTCTATGTATGTTTCTATATTATCCTTTTTTGTTTATAAAGCTATTTAATAATTAAAAAGACGATTTGTAGAGCTGGCCAACTCTTCTTCTCTTCTTTTTTGTCTGTCACATTTTTAATTCTCTGGAGAAACAGAACTGATTGTGCATTTACGGAAAATAAAACGGGAAAAACAAAAAGTTTTTTACCTTTGACGGGATTCTTGTTCGCCTAGAAAATTGAAAAATATTTTTCTTCGGTCGGGAAATGTTTGCGCTCTTTTACTTTTTATTCTAAAGCTTGGGATTTCGCACGATTTTTTTTACTTTTTGAATATTTTAAAACTTATTTTAATTTTCCCCCTTTAACTACTTATATTGGGTAGGGGACAATTCCCTGATGCCGATTCCCCTTGGTTCGATTTGTTGCGGCAGATTCGCCTCAAGTCATTTCGCCCCGGCAATTTTCGTTCAATTTTTATTTTAATCTGACTACTTATTTTTTCTTAAATCATCCCAGGGTAGCTATTCTGGGTCTTGAACGATGTTATAGTTCCCATCATATGCTTTGGCCGATGGCAAGCTTTAAATTAGTTCCGAGCTGTCACGTGCTATGCGAAAACACCTCCATTGCGCAAGTATCTCCTATAATCCTAGCGAGAAACGTTTAGTCGGTACAGGGCAGGAGAATAGATTTCGCTTCAAACGCGTAACATTCACTAGCTCTGAAGAGCGGGCGACTATGCCATTGGTCGAGACAAGTCATTTCGCACAACACGCGACCGCTCAGAGTTTGGTCAAAGCGTGTGATGTGAATGGTCACATCATTCAAGACCCAGAATAGCTACCCAGGTAGCAAGGTGAAGTCTTAAACGTCAAAAATAGATGTGCTACATGGGTAGTGACCAATAAATTACGTTTTTAAAGATAACATTTTTTGGTATGTATGGTATGCTGGTCATCAAAATGACCCTTCGACGTAAAAAAATACATAATTTGATGACCCCTTTCTACCTGTGATAGCTTCCCTGTCCTCTTGTTGGGAGAACAAATTATATGTTAAACCGATAGGTGTCTGGACCACCAACATTTTGCAAATTAAAAATGTCCCCACAAAAAATGATTTTCGAAAAAAAAAACATTTTACAAAAAATATTATTCAAAATAATACTTTTTAAAAAATTAATTAATAATAAAAACTAAAAACATTTTCTGCAAAAAATAATTTTCTAAAAATATTTTTTAAAAATATGTTTACTACACGAAATAAAGGAAATTGCAATATTAAACCTCGTCGGTGGCAAACTGTCCCAATTATGTGGTATTACAATGAATTGGAAGGTCTACGTGTGATTAGCTGACGCTTTAAGTTAGTGGTCTGGTACCTTACCTATATAGAGGAAGGTCTACCGTCAACCCTCAATGCAGTCAACCAACCATACAAAAACATCGGTCTCAAAGTCAACCACTCGAAGACGCATGTTATACATGAATCAGCACGGATAAAATCCCCCAACGCCTAAATATAACGCTAAATAATAACCCGTTACAGTATGTAGAGCACTACGCATACCTTGGAATCCATCTATTAATAAATGCAACCATCAATAGTAAGGTTCAGCTTCGCTTAAATTGCGCCAGCGATCGTTCGGTCGAATTCAGGGGAGGGTTTTCAACAACCACGATCTTGAGAATCAAATGGCAGTATTGGCGTACAAATAGCGTCTTGGAAGAGGCAGGAATAACTAGTATTTATCTTCAAGCATCCACTTCGATAAACAGGCCACGTTTTTTGCATGTCCGAGTCAAGTCTTCCAAAGCAGATATTCTATGGACAACTAAAGGAGGAAAGAAGAAATCAGGGGGCAACAGAAAAGATACAAGGACGTTCTCAAGAGCAAAATGATAAAAATCTTCTAGAGGGTGGCAAATCATAGAGCTGCGTGGTCCATGAAGGATCAAAAAGATTTGAGCTAGAGATGCAGTAGAGAGACCACAGGAACGAGAAAAAAGAGAGGAACGTTTAGGCTCTCGCAAAGGAATGCGAAAGAATGTGTGCCTCCAGAATTGGCTTAAATAGTCATCATAAACGCGATAATGATGAATAGATGATAGTCGACACCGAGCGATTGCCTATGATAATGATGACTTTCCCTAACCTAACCTACTTACTATACTAAGATTCTTCATATGCTTTAGTCAATTTAATATATGCTGACTATTTTATCATCATATTTAAAAAAAAACTATATTGAAAATTCAATTAAAAAACTGAAACCTATAATAACATCCGGATCTGACTTATATGCATCTTTTATTTTAAGAGACTGCCGCAGCATACTTGCCAAACCTCTGTGCCACATATTTAATCTTTGTTTAAAATCATCTTCTATACTAGAGGTCTGGAAGTCTAAGATGTGCCCCATTTTCAAAAAGGCTATAATTTGCAACTTTCTCAAACTTTTTGCATTCCTACTCTATGACCAAAATCATTCTGTCAAAAACCTAATCAGCGCATATCAAGACGGATTTATAAAGAGTCGCTCCACAACAACAAACCAATTGATTGTTACTGAACACATCGCAGACTCAATTGCACAGACTGACGTTATTTATACTGACTTTTCTAAAGCCTTCGACGGGCTAGATCACTTGGTGTTACTAAAAGCATTAAAATTTCCTGGTTTCGCTTCACTACTTGTGGATATTTAAAATTGAATTCTAGTTTAGATCTGTCGAATTTAATCCTAACTCAGGGATACCGCAAGGGTCTGTTTTAGGGCCTTTACTTTTCAATTTATTTATAAATGTCCACATATCACATGAAACTTCCTATAAAAAATTTTTTGAATTAAATGCGTACTTAAAAATACACATCGACGTGTCCAAGCGTCTTTCCCACGCCCTCATTCATTTGTTATCAAATTTATTCCATTTGGCTGTTCCACACTGTATATTTGTTTTTCCCACCCAGTAATTGGGCATTTGCCTGTATGGTGTGTATTTAATAAAATTAAAATAAAATAATACATTTATACAAACATATTTAAAAAAGACAAGTGCGTTTGAGAGGGTATATTTTCGTTTAATTTATATTTTTGTATTTAAAATTAGCAAATCAAATATTTTATACATTATATTATATTGCCCAAACAGTCGAAAACATTTGTACTAATTTTATTATCTATACACTTAGTCTGTTTTTTATATTTATCCGATATTATAAAATGTTAAACAATAATACCAATTTTCAGTTTTAAAACCAACGAAAGAGCAAAAATAACGTCGATAACTGCGCAATTGTTTTTATAACAGCTAAAAAATAATGCCCTTAATACATAATAAAAATAATGAGTATAGACATAATAAAAACAAACCAAAAGTTTGTAAAACCGTTGCCAGCCCTACCTAAATGTCCCAAATTGAACATAATTTTTGTTATTTAGAACAATTTGTACACAGTCAGTGGCGCACCCAGGAAAATGTCTGGGGAGGGGGGGGCCGAAGCCTCATGATGTTGTCTTCTAATGTAGTTTATTTTTTATGGATGAAATACGTAGAGAATACCAAGACAAGAGGGGGGCGGGCCCCAAAACCCCTCCTGAGTGCGAGCATGCTTATTTATATAAATCCCCGTCAAAGGTCTATTTTATTATAATAATATTAATTTTATATATATATATATATATATATATATATATATATATATATATATATATATATATACATAAATATATATTAATTTTAACAAATATACAGGGTATCCCAGATAAAAGCAACTACATGGGGATTTCAAAAACGGAAAGAGATACGAGTTTGCTTAAATGAGAAAAAAAGTTGCGCTATTCTAAGCCCAATCAGGTGTCGTATCAATATTAAAGATATCTACAGGGGTTACTAAAATATCGAGCAAAAACTAAAAATTGTGTTTTTTGAAAACCTGAAATATCGTCGCCATCTTGCAAACAAATTTAATAGAATTTGGTTTTGTATAAGCAACTACGGCAAATCGAATGACGTTAACAAATTTTTTCTAGGCCTTCTAGTTTTTTTGAAACCATAGCCAACTTTGTTATTTCTTAGAACCGCCATATTGAATTTATACATGAATAAATAGAACATTAAAAGAGTTTTTTAACCATGTATAGTAACGGAATGACGGAAAATGTGGATTTATTTAAAAAATTGTTTTTCACTTGGTTGGCTGTGAAACAAAGGCCGTAGTTGCGTTTGCTGTCATACCTACGTAACTATCTGTGAAAACTTTGTCATTTATTTGATTTATTTGTTAGAGTTTTAAAGTTTCTAAATTACTTAAGATTTTTTTTGAGTCACATTATTAATCAAATTTAACATGGAAAGTTTTCCAAATTGGGAGAAAATAGATATGTATGAATATCATATTTTGTGTAATAAGAATGCTGGAAGAGCTGGAGATATGTACTTTCAGAGATATCCAGAAAGACGACAACCAGGTTTGTCAATCTTCAGAATACTTAGAAATAATTTAATTGAATATGGTTCCTTTAAAAAACAAAATCGTAATCGACAACCTGATAAAAATATTGAAGCTCCGGTTTTACAAAGTGTTGTTGACAATCCTCGCATCTCCCTTCGTGAACTGGAAAATAATGTTGAAGTACCCAAATCAACTGCACAAAGAATTCTTAAAAAATTTAAGTATCATCCATATGCAACATATTATATTAGTCAAGCAATCCAAGCTGGTAACTTAGAAAGAAGAACCTTGTTTTGCAATTGGTTCATACAAAAATCGCAAGAAAACCCTCAATTTCCGCTTAAGGTTCTGTGTGTGCGATGAAAGCAGGTTTACAAACTGCGTGGTGGTTAACAGACATAACTACATGCATTGGGCCGATGAAAATTCGTTTTTCAATCGTCAGAATGTATGGCTAGGAGTCATAAACGGAGACATACTATTTAACATTTTTCATAATAATTTATGATATCTAGAAATTCTACAAAATTACGTTGACCAAATTTTAGAAAATTTGCCTCTTCAAGATGTAGCAAACTTAGGTTCCAGCAAGAGGGAGCACCTCCACATAATACAAGAATCATAACCGACTATTTGAATCAGCAACAAGGTAGTAACTGGATAGGAAATCGAGGTCTAGTTGCCTGGCCTGCACGTTCGCCGGACCTTAGCCTCTTGATTTTTGTGTTTGGGGATACTTTAAGGATAAAGTTTATACTACTGCCCATAATACGCTAGAAGAACTTGAGGCAGCCGTTGTTCGAGCCATAGAAGAAATTCCTGAACAAATGGTTAAAGATGCATGTATGTCTCTAATTCATCGATGCAGGATTTGCATGAATAACAACGGTAAAATTTTCTAACATTTGGTTATTTAATTGAATGCTTTGTTATCGGTTTTTAGTTTTATTTTAAATCAAATAATAAATGGAAACTTTTGTTTCAGAAATAAAAGATAGATTTTAAGAAATTGTATTATTTCTTAGCCAGAGAAAAATTAAAAATATAGGGCATTTGCAGATTTGCATATAAATCAAATAAATGGAAAAGTTTTGAAAGGTAGTTACGTAGGTATGACAACAAACAAACTACGGCATTGGTTTCACAGCCAACTAAGTTAAAAACTATTTTTTTAATAAATTCACATTTTCCGTCATCAAAAGTAGGCTTATTATACACGGTTGAAAAGCTTGTTTTATGCTCTATTTTTTGAGCTATGAATTTAGTATGGCGGTCATAAGAAATAACAAAATTGGCTATGGTTTAAAAAAAAACCTTGAAGGCCTAAAAAAAGTTTTTTAACGTAATTCAATTGAACTTCTTCCTTATAGATCGGTGGATATTTTCGTCCCGCCATGAACTTAGTTTCATTGGTTAGCTGTCGTTTCACTCGTTGAATGAGAAAATTGTTTTTGCCTATTTATTTCATTCTTTCTGATTATTTTTGTGTGTCGAGTTGCGGTAGGTAGATAGTTCACAAATATTAATATTTTTAATGCCAGTTGTATCGGAATTTATTTTTTAGGGTTACGTTATTCTCTTTGCCGTATATCAATTACTACATGTTTTGTAATCATTGCTTATATTCAGTTATAAATGACAACCCATTGTAAAGAAACAAATTTGTTTAAGTTTCATTATGAAAAAAACAAGAAGTTTTAGAAACACAATTTTGGACTTCCATTATCTTTATTTATTTTAAACACGACGTTTCAGTAAGTATCTTTAACCATTTTCAAGTGTAAACACATTAAAATAAATAAATTATTGTCTTTTACATAATGAAGCTTAAACAAATTTGTTTCTTTGCATTAGGTTGTCAGGTCCGAAATTGTGTTTCTAGTCAATCATTGTCTATGAGTTTCAAACAAGAATTTTTGTTGCAAACAAGTAAAAAACAGTAAAAAATGACGAACAAAAAGCACACATTTATTCACACAATGCAGCAAACTGACGTTGTTACCACGTTTAGAAAATTATTTTTGTTGGATTTTTGATTGTTTTTGATTATAGAAGACAAAAAGTCTAGAGACAAAAGTATTTTTTTTATTTTTTATTCTTTTTAATTTATACAGCATTTTTAAACAAACACAAACAACCAAGTGCCGAACCCGGACCGCTGGTGTGAGAAGCAAACATTGCTACCACTAGACCACGACGGCGACTAGAGACAAAATTATTATTTATTTAGGGATAATAAATATTTCGAAATTTGTGATTTCTTTAAATTTTTTTATTATATGATTTACAAACGTACTAAAATAATATTTCATAAAATGAGAATCTTAAAAAATGTAAAAGTCATTTGGCGACATAGACATTAAGGGTATAAAAATAATTTTGATTTGTTTATCACAATATTCATTAAAAATGTTTTTATTGTTCTTGATGAAATGAACTAGTTTCTCGCTTTCGGTAAAAAAGTATAGCAAAAACATCAAAACCAATTTTCAGGCCTTAGGGATCTAAAAATTTCGGTCTATTAAAAAAAATACTCCCATATATTTCATTTCACATTCCATAAGCCATGATTTTGAAACAAAAAAAATAGAGACTTTTTTAAGTATTTTTCTTTACATTTGTTTATGTGTATTTGTATACCCACGCACCAAATTCTTCCTGAGCTAATAAATGCGATGCGCTAGAACCGGTGCGTATATTTGTAATCATATCCAGAATTTTTGGAAATAGACTTTGTTACATATTTAGCTAGTAGTTTGACAACGTAAAGGTCAATTTCAAATATTAAATTACAACCTCAATTTAGTGCGTTCCTGGTTGGAAACCCCCTCCAATTTACTTGCGGCGAAATCTATTTAACAGCACGTTATTTGGCGTTTAAACATAGAAACGGGGGTGATTTTTTTTTGAGACCTCTCAATTACCGTGTATATAAGCCCCGTGTTGCTTTGTGTGTAGTACGTTGAATATTTCTCGCACGTATATTGCCGTTTTTCGTGATATCAGACTATAAAGGTTTCCGATTTTTACGCCTCGAGCTTTCCTACCCTAACCTACCCTTGAAATTATGTTTTGTTGGCCTGATGTAAAAAGGACTTTCCCCTGTAAATATTATTTTTATCTATGTAGCGTTTTCTATTCTATTATCTGACTAATAGATTAAAAATTTAATTGAAAACTCGTTTTTAAATAGTTTTCGGGTTTCAAAAGTTATTATTATTCAAAGTAAGGTTTTTCGACCCAATTTACTTAGTTTAGTGTTGATTGATTGGAATAAATAATATTATTATTATTACAATTTTTTTTGAGCATGTAATTTTTAGTCTAAATGTAAAAAGCGCGTTTCACTAGCTGCTGTAGTCTGATATGATTTTAAAACATATTTTTATTATTTTAAAAACTGTGACAAATTTTGACATTATAAGAAGTATTATTGAAAATATAATTCCTAATTTAACTTTTAAAATTTCGCTTCTGTGGTTTTCGAGTTATGATTTTTTAAATTATTTGAACCACTGTGTTAACTCCTTCCCTCGTTCCACCTCTACCAAAATTTAAAAGCCTAATCCACGGACACCACAAAATTTTTACGTCAAGTTTGGTTAAAATCGATGAAAAAGACTAAAAAAAAATTGACTGGCCCTTTCTATGGGATCGCGGGTTCTCTCCATAGTAACAGAGTGGGAGAAGTACACGCGACTACGCGTAGACTGCGGCATACATAGAATCGGTTTTTGAGGAATCGTGTCCGAGACAAACCGACAATGAGATAGACAGGCAGCACCATCATAATATTTGGTAGTTAGGCTCCTTCATTAACGCACTCTGTGATGCCGACTGTACCTGTCTTTTTTTAGTCTATCATTTTCGTTATCTATTCAACTGATCTTTAATATTATTTCGTAAAGTATATAGTTTACGCGTGTTTGCGTTAATTTGAAACCACCCTTATTTCGTGTCTAGTTTCTTAGAATTTGTTTGGTAAACTACATACAACAAAACACGAAAAAGTAAAAAAAACTAACTCTTTTGTTCGGCGCGAATTTTCTTTTACATCAAATCTTAACCGTAACATGTTATGCTGGTACGGGTCTGTTTAAGGCATCCGGTTTCGGGCGTCATTAAAATTCAACGAGGTAAGTTACCTGTTTCGTACCTAAATAGTACCTAAATTCATTAACCGGACATGTTGAAAACTAACCAGCGGATTGATATACCAATGTTTTGTATGATTTCCTTTATTATTTACTGAGTAAGTACCTTGTTTTACTTAATGATTTTTTGCCAATTGTCTTATCAAGGATAGTACGCACGAAATCATACGGTTTTGTGTTGCGCACCAAACAGTATTCACAAAAACGGAAAATGACTACCATAAAAAACATTTTACTTTTTTATTATTATGTGTAGCTATATTCTTTATATTTTCCAAAATCTAATTCCAATATCATTATTATCAACATAAATAAGTCAATTTTTTGCCACCTGGCAGCGTTGTATAGGGGTCAGGTTAGATTGATTTTTTAACTAAAATTTTTCCTGGAATTAGAGGATGAAACAGAAAATAGCTGTGCAAAGGATACCCTTCTAGCAATCCGCTTTTACAAAAAGTGACGGTAAAATGAATTTTCACCTTAAACCTCCCGGTAGTCTTACCCCTCTGGGTTACTCAAGACCTCCCGGAACCTGATTTATGGCACCAGTGGTCATAAGTGGAGGGGTAACGAAGCCATGTTCCCCCTTATGTAATCTGCTTGTACAAAAAGAGACAGTAAAATTTTTCACCTTAAACCTCCCGGTCGTCTTTAAGTTACTCAAGGCTTTCCCCCCTTGGTCATAGGATATGACCACCGGTAGCCTATAGCAAAAAAGGCCTTCTCTCGCCTACTTGCGGGATCCGCGTGTCACCCCTTCACTACCACTACTACTAGTTTAGTGCCGTAACTACGGGGGTGCGACTGGTGCCCCCGCATAGGGCGCTATCGTAATGGGGTTCTGTCAGACGCCTTTTGAGTTAATTTTTGTAGAGGGGGGCGCCAAACTCTAATGTTGCCTGCAATGTTGCGCTGCGTATCTTGTGGGTTCGAGTCCCACCTCGGCATATGGTTGTTTTTGTAACGTTCCAATAAGGCATATCTCGGCAAAAATTCGACTTAAAAGACTGGGCGATTGTTCCTAGCTATGGATGAAAAGTCCCAGTATAAAAAAGACATGACTCGCGCCTAAATAACGTCGCTGAAAAAGCAAACCTGTGGGATACTAGAAACTTTTTTTGCTCTGGTTAAACACCAAAGGGGTGAAATTTCCGCACGTTTGAAAAGGTCCTAGAACAACATAAATGGCTATTTTGAGTTCGCTCAAAAGTTTTTAGTCACGCGTGTCTGTCGCTTGAAAATCGATTAAAATTAAATTGGAATAAAGTGAATTTTGACAGATAAAATCATGAAAATAGAAATGCATGTGAAAGCACTTTTAATCACTGCGCAGCCTCAGTCAGTAATTTTACGGCCGTTTCAACTCGATTCGTTAGAGATAACCACTTTGAAAAAATATTACCATGAGTATTCATGTAAGTTTACAAATAATTTGTGAATTCATAAATTTTTTGTAAAATAATATAATTTATGTGATTTGCAGTGGAGGTTTTTTTTTTGTTACGGTTATGCGCACTCACAAGGAGATCTCTATCACGCTCGAGAAGCGGCAAGTGCGCGGAAATGTTGGTGTGTGTTGGTTTTAAAACGGTTCAGGTTGTATCCTGCAGGGAAAACTGTCGCAGGGAGTTTATTCCACAGCGATGCTGTTCTCCAGAGATATGAATTCTGATATAATGAGGTTCTTGGTGCCTCTATTTTGACAATAAATTGATGGTTACCGTCTGTTTGACGTGTTCGCCTAGTAGGTGCTACTCCCGGGGGGATCATACGTGCCAACTCTTCAGAGCATTTTCCGTGATAATACCTGTAGAAGAGAGATAGATCGCCCACAGTTCTTCGATGTTCGAGACTATCCAAGCTACGGGTAAATGCGTGGTCATTGATCAGCTTGATAGCTCGTTTTTGCAAGGTGTTCAAAAGCATTAAGGTATGTTTGGGTGCCGCACTCCATATATGTGAGCGGTACTCCATAATTGGTCGAATCTGGGCTTTGTAGAGTGTCAGCAGTTGGCTTGGTGTATACAGATGACTTGTACGAAATAGCACCCCAAGCTTTTGGGACGCCCTTTTAGCTATATCTGCCACGTGACTGTGCCAATACATGTTGGCCTCTGCAGTGACTCCTAAGATGTTCAACTGGCTCTGCAATGTGACAGCACTTCCAGATAGCTGCTTGAGTTTTCTGCGCGTTGAACTGTACAAGGTTTTTGTTGCCCCAGTCCTCTATTATGTCCAAGTCGTTATTTATTTGTGAAATTTCAGTTAGTCTAAGGTAATGGAATTCACGCGCGGAGAGACATGTGGGTGGTATGACTGAGGAGACTACATTGCCATCATCTGCAAAGCAATAAAGTGGATTTACTGTTTTCGAAATAATTTTGTACTTTTTGTACTCTTTCCATTACTTTTGATATCACCGAAAGTAGAGCAATTGGTCTATAGTTTAACGGATCTGTCTTTTTTCCTTTCTTTGGAATGGGTTGTACTGCGGCAGACTTCCATGATAATGGATATACTCCTTGCCTATAAGATAAATTGAATAATTTTGCGAAAGTTGGGGTGAGTTCGCTAGCACAATTTTTGAGTACTATCGCGGGAATGCCATCTGGACCCATTGCTTTGTTTGTATCCAACTTTTTAAGGGATTTTCGTATTTCGCTGTGACAAAAGGGTACCTCTGGCATACTGTGGGAAACCCTTTCAATAAACGGTGGAGTTTTTCCATTTGGCACTGTTAGGTTTGAGTTGGAGGAAAAGATTTTGGCCAGCATATTGGCTTTTTCCTCTGATGTTGTGGCTAAGTGAGTATTTTTATCTGTAAGTGGTGGTATGGATGACTTGGTGATGTTTGATCCAACGGCTTTTGCAAGAGACCAAAAGGACCTAGAACTACTTGGACAATTCAGCAACCTGTTTTTTATTCTTTGATTGTATGTTTCTTTGGCGGCGTCAATAGTAATTTTACAACTATTTCTGGCTTCTATAAATTCTGTGTGGTTTTGAGCGGTTTGTTGTCGTTTACAGAGGTTATATGCTCTGTGTTTTTTCTGTACAGCCATTTGACACTGGCTGTTGAACCAAGGTTTTGCATTAGCTCTGCGTTTTATTGTATATGGGATATATGCATCCATTCCAGATAAGATTACTTTTGTTATTTCATTACAGCAAATAGTGGGATCAGCTGTTTTAAAGCAAACCTCTCGCCATGGAAAATCTAGGTAAAACTGTTTAAGGTCATTCCATTTTGCCGACTTATAGTGCCACATTTTACGAGGAAGTGATTGTTGGCTTGGAGGTATGAACATTTCGCACTTTGTTCTTATAAGTTTATGATCGGATGAACCAAGTGGGGGATCTACTTGAATTGTGTACAAGTCAGGATTTGTAGTTAGGAACAAGTATAAAAGCGCTGCAAATTCACCCCTTTCTGAGATACGGGTAGGTTCATCGACAAGCTGCGTTAGACCACAACTTATGGCAAAAGCTTCTGCTTCCCTGCCTTCATTATCTGTTCCTCCATAAGTGCACATATTAAACCTTGATCATTATTTAATTAAAAATTTCATCATGAAGTATGAATAAACCACAAAAATAATTCACCAAAGACTAAAATATGAACTAGAAATTAATACCCGGTATATATGTGTTTGTATTCGTGTTCAAATCAGGAAGCGGTGGATGGTGGGATGGTGGATGCGCTATGATCTCTAAATAGTTACTTCGAATACAATTCATTGCCGCGCTTTACTGGAACCAAATTCAATGCACAGTAGATGTTATGTCGCATTCCAATTACGAAATATAGACAGAGTGGACGACATAGAATTTTACAGTACATAAAATCTGGGCTTTACTTCGGTTGTGATCGTATGAAGAAATTGCGAGGCTCGATGCCCCCCGCCTTACCTTTTCCTGTTACAGAACCTCATGTGCATTTTAAATTAGTGCACTGTGATAACTTGGTGTTATCGGTCGAACCGTACTATTTTGATTTTGATGATTTTGTATTTACAAGAATGGCGGAAGTTTCTAATTCTGATATCATTATTGTGCAATCTTTAAAAACAACTAAATTTTCTTTTTTTACCACGATGGGTGAAAATAGATTAACTGCTCTCGCAATGTTTTCTATTGAGAAAAAAATTATTCAAGAATTTCCAAAGTTCAATTAATTGGTTATTAAGAATTTATTTAAAAAAAGGACAGACTTCTTCATTTTCAATACAGATTATACAATTTATAAAAACTGTTAACTACTGGAGTCAGTAATGCAAGTAGTTAATTTAAATGTTTGTATTGTATGAACGAACGATATAACAACTATAAAAATCTAAAATCTTAATTTGTTATGTTTACAATATCAATCTCATTATCTGTCTGATGACGCACGACGACCCTTGAGGTACAGGTCCGTTAGAGTGTTCTTGCTAACACCTTCCTTATTTTAAGATGAAATCGTCGAGTTTGGTCGGTAATCGTCGATTTCTTTGTGGTCTATTTGATGTACTTGTAGTTACTTCTGGACTTTGACTAGGAACTATATTATCTAAAATATCAAATTCTATTGGTTTGGGATCCCATGATCTTAAAAGTTCCTCTAAAGAAGTGCTTGATAAATTTTCTTGAAGACCTTCTAAAAGATTATTTCTTTCCGAAAAACTACTCTGATTTTTTTCAGGCTGAGGTTGGTCAGAGATATTGAAGGTTTCCATTAAAATGTCGAATGGTAAACATGAATTTGATTGTTGAATTGATTCACATTTTCTTACTTTGAGCTGATTTGCATGGACTCTAATGAGTTTTTTTTCTTGTTCAAGAAATACATTGTACATGACATGTCCATCTCGTTCTAAGACTCTTCCTGCGATCCATTTCTCTTGTCGATCTCTGTAGACTTTGACATACACCAAATCATCTGGAACAAAAGTTTTTAATTTTGCACCATGCTTTCTTTTAAACTGTTCCTCCATTTTTGAATTGACTTGTCTTTCTGAAAATAAAGTTTGTGGTTTAAGAAGATCCAAAACTGTTTTTATTTGTCTTCCGAAAATCAGTTCTGCAGATGACTTGAGCTCAGGTGCACTCCTATTTGGTGTTTGACGGTAAACTTGAAGAAAAGTTGTGATGTTTTCTTTTGTCGGAGCTTCATTCTTGGATTTTTTTAAAGCACGTTTGAAAGTATCAACAAACCTTTCGGCCAATCCATTTGACTGTGGATGGTAGGCTGGAATGCGAATATGATTAATGCCTTGTACTTTGCAAAAATGTTCAAATGGCTTGCTGACAAAAACTGTAGCATTATCTGACACGATAGTATTAAGAGTTCCCATTTGTGAGAAAAGTTTGTTCAGTTTTCGTATGGTAGTTGAACTGGTTGGGTTTTTTACTTTAAAAACTTCTGGCCACTTGGAGTAAGCATCCTCAACAATAAGATAACTGTAACCATCAATAGGGCCAGCGAAATCCATTTGCAATCTTTCCCATGGGTTTTCAGGTATAGACCATGCGGATAATGTCGTTTTAACTGGAGACTTTGAAGCTTGTAAACATCTATCGCAACGGTGAACAAATTCTTCGATCTGTTTGTCCAAAAATGGCCAATAAATATAGCTTCTAGCTAACGCCTTCATGCGTTCAATTGCTGGATGTTCTCTGTAAAATTGTTTTATGATACGTTTTCTGTAAATTCTTGGAATTGCAACTCTGTGATTCATTAAAATCCAATCTTGTGCAATTGAAAGCAAGTTTTTTCTGTTGAAAAACTGTTGTATTTCCGAATCAGAATGTTGAATTTTAGTAGGCCATCCATTTTGAATGTACTTGAAAACTGTGTCCAAGATCGGGTCATTTCTTGTATTTGCTGCTATCATTTTGTATGTAACTGGTAATAATTCAATTGTTTCGGATACAATTTGAATAATGGAATCTTCCACTTGAACAGCAGCAATAACAAAATCTTCATCGGGTTTTTGGTTACTATCTAGTATACGTGAAAGTACATCAGCGTATCCGAATGAAATTGTTGAAATATATTGAATATCAAAATCATATGTCAATAGAGTGAGAGCCCATCGTTGTATACGGTTTGCTGTATATACAGGAATTCCTTTTTTAGATCCGAAAATTGACAAAAGTGGTTTGTGATCCGTCTGTAATGTGAATTTTCGTCCAAAAATCATTTTGTGAAATTTCGTTACTGCATACACTAGTGCAAGAGCTTTCTTTTCGATTTGACTGAATTTTCGCTCAGCGGGTGTTAAAGAACTTGATGCATGGGATATTGCTTTGGTAGAACCATCTGGAAACTTATGAAGAATGAATGCGCCTATTCCATAGTTTGAAGCATCTGCTGCTACTATGATAGGTAAATCTGGTATGTAATGTGTAAGCAACAGATCAGATGTTATAATAGACTTAAGTTTTTCAAAAGCTTTTTGACAGGTTTGATTCCAATCCCATTTGGCATCTTTCTTTAATAAATTGTCTAAAGGACCTCGAATGTTTTTCATATTTTTCACAAATTTGCCATAATAGTTGACTGCACCTAAGAAAGACCTAAGTGTAGTAAGATCTTTTGGTGGTGACATATCTACAATGGCTTGAATTCGGGTTTGATCAGGTCTGATACCTTCTTTATCCAAAATATGTCCAAGGTACTTAATTTGAGGCATAGAAATCTTACATATCTCAATCTTAAGTCGAAAACCATGATTTTGAATTCTTTCTAGAATTTTTAAGAGATTTTGGTTATGTTCGTTGGCAGTTCTACCTGTCACGACGATGTCATCAAGATATGGTGCCACCATATCTAAACCAGCAAGAATAGTATCCATAATTTGTTGAAAAGCACCTGGAGCAGTTTTTACACCAAATGAAAGACGATTACATCTGTAAAGTCCTTGTGTGTATTAATACTTAGCAATTTCTTAGATTCGTCATCTACTTCAACTTGTAAATAGACTTCGGCCAAATCGAGGGTGCTAAATATGACACCATTGGATATTTTGGCGAAAATTTCTTCTGGTAGCGGTAATGGATAACAATGTGGTTCGAGAGAATCGTTTAGACCTGTAGAATAGTCAGCACAGATACGGATTTTTCCATTGGGTTTCTTGACAACTACAATTGGTGCGGCCCAATCAGAAAATTCTATTGGTGTGATTGCTCCTTCTTTTTCAAGACGGTCCAGTTCTTCATCAACTAGTGCTTTGACATTGTAAGCCACTGGTCGTTTTGGTCGAAAAACTGGTTTAACATTTGTTTTTGTATATAACTTTACTTTAGACTTATTGTAGTGTCCCAATCCTTCTTTAAAAATGTCAGGAAACTGGTTTTGTAAAAATTCTGTATTGACTATCTTGGGTATTTGCGATAAAATATCAATTTTCTTGCAAACGGAGTTTATTCGAATGTCCCATAATCCAAGATCTTCAATCCAGTCAATTCCTAGTAAGTTGAGTTGTGAAATTGAGGTTACAAAACATTTTCGTGCTGTATTTTTGCTTGTGGAATTATGATCAAGGGATACTTGGCATGTGATGTCTCCCAAAAGATCCACCGGTTGTCCAGATGCGTTTAAAGCAGACTTATCAGTTGGTACAATGGTTGGTTGACCAATTTTCTTCCAAACTTCTTGATCAATTATTGTAATGTCAGAAGCTGTGTCAAACTGAAGTGAGATGGCTTTACCATTCAGTTTCAAGTTGATGAACTTGCGTGATGAGTTCACTTTATTGATGGTTACACTTTTTGTACTATTATCCTTTGACTTTTTGGTGTTTTTAATTCCAAAAAAGTGAGGTTTTGAAGATGCTTTCTTCTTAAAGCAAGCGCAGTAGCCTTCTTTATGACCAACTTTAAAACATTGAGAACAAGTATGTTTGGAATAGGAACAGTCTCTTTTAAAATGCATCTCTCCACATTGCCAACAGGGTGTCCTTGGTTTTTCTTTAGATTCTGATGCTGACGACTGTTTTTGTTTATGGACAGCGTGGATAGTAGATTCAGGCTTTTTTCCAACTAGTGCGGTATCTGCTTCTAGACTAAGGATGTTTTGGCATTCATCTACTAAATCCTCCAAAGAAAAATTGTCCTTGACGTTGTTGTTTATTTTTGAAAGTAAACGAGTGGTAATATGTGCATATTGAGGAGATTTTAAACCAATTATAAACATAAGGCATTTGAACTGTGTTTCGTCAAGTTTTTTTATTTGAAAAGCTTCACAATGCTTGTTCATAATACCGGCGTATGTTGCAAAATCATCTGAATCCTTCTTATATAACTGAAGACACTTGAATCGTGAGCTGAAAATGCTTTCTGCTTATCGAAATCGTTATCTTTTGGTATTTTAGGCAAAATAAAACTTAAATAACGCTCGTGAGCATACGAACTTAAATTTCTAAGAAGCAAACGTACTCTGGCATCAATACTTAGTATAGCACCATCAATTTTAAATAAATCTTCATACCTTTGAAACCAAGATACAAACGTAACCTGGTTGTCTGGATCAGGCACAAACTCTCTAATATTGTGTGCTAAGGATTCAATTATAAGTTCAGTGTTGTCTGGTTCTTTGTTCTTTTCAGCATTTGATGTCTTTTCTAGCAAAGCTTGCAAGATTTTGTTTTGTTGTTCCAACAGCTTGGCTAAATCTTCAGCTTCCATTATCTTCGTCGCCAACTGTTAACTACTGGAGTCAGTAATGCAAGTAGTTAATTTAAATGTTTGTATTGTATGAACGAACGATATAATAACTATAAAAAGCTAAAATCTTAATTTGTTATGTTTACAATATCAATCTCATTATCCGACTGATGACGCACGACGACCCTTGAGGTACAGGTCCGTTAGAGTGTTCTTGCTAACAAAAACAATTGCTCTAAATTATTTAATATAATAGGCCATCCGATGGCCGGAAAAGTTGATAGGGGCAATCAAAAAAAAATTTCGCCTGCGTCGCATTTTTTTTTGAGTGTGCTTCCCCAAACTTTTACAGCACGCGCGGCCACTGGTGATTTGCTTGTTACACAAAAAATTTAAATTTACATAAACCATAACCTCCATATACGCATGATTTTTGTGATACTTTATCACAGGCCTTATGTCATTTTTTAATGTGATATTAAAAAGCAAGTAAAATTATGGAATTTTCTATCCTCCATCGCATAACTCGGCTAACAAAAAAAGAAAAGAAAAAAGAAAGAACCGATTTTTTTTATGGAAAAATGCAGATTTTTTTGCTAGAAATTAAATTAAATTTTTTTATAAATCTTTTTTTATTACCAGAAAAGTGATGTTCGATAAACATTTCATTAGGAATAAGCGGATGGATAAAAATTTTAATCAGAACCGACTGGAAGGTTTGGAGCGTTTAAGAAACTAATTGGTCCTTAATGAGTTAAGCCAATTTTATCTCTTTAATACGGGGTGAAATAATTATGGGGTTGTTTTAAATTTAAATTTAAATTCAGAGAATTGGTGTTTTTAAGCGTTTAGAGGAGATATTTTTCGAGAACTAAACGTGGACAAGACACAGTATAGCATTGGAAACGAATCAAGTGAGTTAGAACTAGACAATGGACAAAACATATTTCCATGCAATAAGTATGTATACTTGGGTGTCACATTTGATAAGACAGGACAGACAGATATATGAAACAACGGTGAGAAGCACGCTGTTGTATGGAATAGAGACTTATCGCGTAACAGAAAAATACAAAGCAAAAATGGAAATGGATGCAATAAGAAGATCAATGAGAATATCTAGAACAGATCATATAAGAAAGAATGGAAATCGAGGGAAGCAGAACGAATGACATGACTAAAAGACAACTAATATGGTACGGTCAAGTACAATGGAGGACAAAAGGTTACCAAAGAAGGTCCTAGAATGGCAACCAATAGGGCGCAGAAAAGGAGGGCGTCCTAAACTGGAATGGCAGCAGTCAATCCAGTTAAAAAAAACCTCAAAGAAGATGATTGTCAGGACCCAAGGAGGTGCAGAAGAGGCGTCCGAAAACGTAGAGAAACGTTCTAGTGACCCAAACATACTAAAACTCAACGATTCGGTTAGTTACTTGTATAGATTGTAAAATACGAATTTTTAAAGTTGGTCAATATGTAGCATAAAGAACTAAATACCTAAAAATGCCAAACAAACATTTTTTAGAAAATTAAGTCAACACGTAGTCTTTGCATCTTACTGCAACTTGGCACTTTGGTTCATAAGTTGTTAATATAAGTTTTAAAAATTTGGCGAAAAATCCAAAATGACGTTTTAAATTTTGGCAATATGTAGCATATTCCTCAAAAAACCCAAAATGACATTTTTTTCTAAATTCAACTTAACATGTAGTTTGTCCGCTATGGCTTTGGTTTGTAATTTGTATAGTTTGTGAACAATGAATTTTGTAGATAAGATTTTTGAAGTGTTTATTGAGGTGAAGGTACCCTGTTAAAAGACCCTTTAGCAATCCTACTTTTTTTTGTCAACTGAACGAAAGTATTTTGCTCCAAGGTTCTTCAGTTCCCGAAGGATGCCACTTTGCGATGCCCACCTTTGGCTGATCATCCTCTTTTAGCTAGTTCTTGCCAGAGTTCATGGAACACCCTTGTACTTAGCCAGAAGTACAGCTTTTGGGTTAAACTTTCAACGTTTTCTGTTTCATTACAATTTTTGGCCTATTTTCAGCTATAAAGGAAATACGGACGAGTGATATTTTTACGCTATTTAATGGCATTATGGTGGTGCGCTGTGGGAGTCTAAGTATGAATATGGGGAATTAAAAGCGAATTACCCGTATATTTTTTTGTCCTGGCCTGGACACAGGGTTGCACAGTTTGAATTTTAATTGAACTTGTTGTGACAAATGGTGATTCTTTTATCCCATTGTTTATGTTAATTGGGCGTTGGAAAATGGCACTCTTCTAGTTGCATGGCTGCATTGTTTCCGACCGTGCAGTGCCTCCCCGGTGTCTGTTTGACATTTTTTATTCTGATTTTAATCTCTTTAAACAAACAAGATTTTTTTAAATTTAAAACGTAGTCATAATTGTATTATTTAATTTAAATTTATTAGTTTAGTAGCACCTGAAGGACTCTCGGGGTACACCAACGACAATGTAGTACATATTACATATCGTCGGTCTTCTCACGTCAGGACCTATCTCATTTATATGATTTTTTAGGAGAGCAATTTTAAATTATGCGTTGTTATTACATGAGATTTATATATTGACTTTTTAACCATTAAATTTTATGAGGAATAGCCATAGTGTAAAATATTGAGATGCCCATTCGTGAGATAAAAATATGAGGTTTAAGCTGTATATTTGCTCAATTTTCAAATCTTGTAACATACGCCCTTACGTGAGCAGACGTGATGTTAAGTTACCTGATGCCTACTTGGCTAATACACGGGATTTATAAGCATGACGTTGACGAGTACTATCGAACTGTCATTCAAACATATGAAAATATTAAAAGAGGTATAGTCACCGTCGAACTGCAACAGTAAAATCGAGTGTATAATATTGACCTTACTTTAAACCCATCTTTAAAAAAAACTTCCCCTTTCCTCCTAGAACTTTGGGGTAGGACGTCACTGAGTTAAAGGCTAATTTAATAATCTTGTTTCGTGACTACAATGTATTGTATGTTCACTGTTTCGTTTATTGTACGCCGGAAAAAGATATTAAGTATAATCTTCCTTAGTTTTTTTCCAAACGATTTTCCAGCCAACGTACTGGGCAGAGAACAGTGATGTCTAAACATTATTTTTTGAACAAGGGAAAGAAGTTTGTCAAAGTTCGACTCGAAAGGTAAGTCTGGGCAGTCTTGAGGACCATAAGCAGATTAGGCTCAGGCGGAGCAAGAGAAGAAATTAATTATCGCAGAGAATGTCAGACAAGCGAAGAAGTGTAATATCAGTTCTACGAGATCTCGTTAAAATTGGCTGCCTGATAGAACATAAAATGCGGTCGGAGCCGTGTCATGAATCCTCAGTGAATATTGCGTCCTATAAAGTCCACTTGGCGAGGACGACAGTGAAAGAAGACGCAAAATATGAGGGACTAGAATGAAATCTCAGCACACTTTCTAACATGAGAGAGAGAGGTTTAAGGAAGCCTCTATATGAAGGATATACACGCTACTAGGTGAAGGGTGGCTATGGACAACCAGACAGTCCAAATAATTTGTGATGGATGCCAGACGTTGTAAAAACTCAATGACTTCTTAGTATAAATGAAAGGTACTTCCCGTTGTGAAAGGACCTTAACTGGAGACATCTTACTAAGGAGGAATATGTGCTATGAGCAATAAGAGATTCAACAGCATGTTGTGGGGGAGTGTAAGGTAAACGCTACATTCAGGTAGCATTTTATTTTGTTTTTAAAAAACACTTTGACTGTACTAAATATGGAGTCTGCTTATCTCCTTGCATAGGATAGCAAAATGTCTTCATCTGGCGCTGTCTTGCCGGATTTTCTTGAATTGTTAACGGGACCCGCTTTTTCCGGACAAAGCAATTTTAACAATAAAAGGAACGAACAACGCCGTTGGTTTTAATGTAATTTGAAACGTTTTATATGTATTTGATATGTTTTGATAGCGCTCTAGCCATTCAATACGAATAATAAGTTTAATCTCTTTTATATATTTTCTAAGTAAATACGAGATGCTATTAGCTAGACTGATTCTGCTTCTTATATAGTAAGTGATACTTTAATTTGATTAATGCAACAGTCTGTGGACTAGTGGTGTATTAGTTTTAAATTTCTTATGAAACTGGAGCAAACTGACAAAGAAACTAATACCTAAATAGGTATTGAATGAGACTAAAACTCGGGTAAAATTCTGGCAAAATGTATAAAATGATTTACCGTTTTTGGGAAGTCAACAAACACCGCTCCATAATCAGCAAGTATTTCCAATTATTTCGAAATTTAATCGCTTAAAGTTAAACGAGTTCTGTCAAATGGTATATTATATCTGTTTTCAGAAATTTATAATTTATTGTGTGCCTGCCGACGATTTGTACAACATTATTATTTTCGAAAACTTTATGATTAATGAGCAAAATATTTACAACATTGTGAAATTATTGATATGTAGTATAAGATTTCTCATTCTCTATGCAAGAGTTACAGATGTCACAAAAGATTGAAAATGGTAACGAGTTGGGGTTGAACATGACTATATGTCTGTTAATTCTTTCTCAACTCTGAACTCTCTGAACATGGCAAATTATGTCAACAAGTTAAGTCTAGGTACGCAACAGAGGTTTGTTAAAAGAATAGAACAACTAGTAGCCACAATTTTTTGGCAAGCCTGTGAAAAACTGATACCGTAAAAATATTTTTTTATTATGTTGCTTTAAAATCTTCAGCCGACCTTTACTTCTAACTCCAATTTCTGACCAAAACTTGCTGTTTATAGAACTTCTACTACCTGCAATTTATAGGGGCTTAAAAGACACAAACTATGCTATGGTAATTGAAAATCTGAACCTTATTGTGCAAGGCAAAGGAAATTTAAGGTATGTATGTAGTTTCTTTATATTTTCGGGATAAAATTGAAAGAATTTCAAGTTTCAAGCACGGTTGGGACTTTGGAATCTCGGACAGGCTACTCGACGCGACCATAGCGGAATGTGCTGGGGACATACATTTTTGTTTTTGTTTTTCTCGTAAAGTACGTGACCTATTTTCGAAAAAACACACCGGGGGATTCGAGAAAGACTTTTCCATCTAAAGAAAGACCAAAAACCAGTTTTCGCCGAGAATATTTTTCTAAGATGTTTACTCCATAAAAGAACTCATATTACCAGATCTTATCAAAATAAAAAAAAGGAACGTCCTATACTAATCTAAACTTATCGTTTTAATATTTAACATTTATCTGGTCCCAAACACATTTTTACAAAATGAGTGAAAAAAAATATGTCAAATTTTTCTTTTCTTTTCTTAACTTATTGCTTAAGCAAGTTTGCTTCTGGAAGTATATAAGGGTAAAAATTCTGACCTAGAAAAGGTTAATAAAGTATACTTTATCCAGGGTAAAGTCTGGAATAGTTACGCTTAGTTATATAGCAACCTTTGTATGACCTGTCGTGATAAGGTCTAGCAGTTTTGTAGCGAATTTTTCTTTTAAGAAAGGGTTTTACATAGCTATATAGAAAACATTGGACAAAAATATTTGTGAAAAATAATAATAAATTAAAATAATTTTACTGTAAAACATCGCCAGCGGGTGACGAATGAGAGTAAACTTCTTAGAGAGTAGCTCGGAGTTGCCCTTGCGAGTCCCAAGCATAGAAAAAGGAAAATCATGAACTAGGAATTCTTCGTTCGTAGTGCAGTAGCACATTTGCTTTACCAGTCGAACATTTCGGATACGAATCCTAGCTAGGAACATGTGTGCTTGTGATTGTTTAACGCTTTAAAAGCTTTGCTATAATTTTGCGACACTGGGCGTTTGATCCTAGATGGGATGTAGTCCAAACAATTTTTAATGAAATCAAACAGAGTCTCGACGAAACGGCTCGTATAACCAGTAACAATTAGGTTAGTGAAAAATGGTCTCTCACTTACTGTTGAACTATAAAAATACCATAAAAGCATGCTGGATGTTTTGAAAAAAACTAGATGTGCCAGTGCTACCAAGGTTGATGGCAATTGATATTTTAATAGGACATATTTGGCTAAGCAAGCACATGACATGTAGGTATAAAAGTCAAGAACAACCATATCTGCCCAGTCTGCGTGCAAAAAAGAGTTAATTAAGAAAGGTTGGTGCAGAATGTGAGGTCTATTCAACAGAATAAAACAAGGAATATTCAAGGCACCAATCATAAACGAGGTAGAGCTGCACATGGTCAAATAGGTCAAGATATAGAAACGAGAAAGGACCATTGAGTAATCTGGATATCCAGTGAAAGTGCAGAAAGTAGTTTAGTGATAAACCTGAGGTATGGCAAGCTATGGCCTGTGCATCATTCGTAATAGTAGTTTGTAATGGTAAGATTACTAGAGAAGCAGAAAAATAATCAATCAATGTAATTTAAGCCGTTTTAATCTTAAAATAGAACAGCAATGGAAAGCTAAAACACACCGGGGGATTCGAGAAAGACTTTTCCATCTAAAGAAAGACCAAAAACCAGTTTTCGCCGATTTAATCTTAAAATAGAACAGCAATGGATAGCTAGTTTGTAGGTGTCAGCAAGAGGGAAATTAGGCTTTTCTTCATTGTTTATCTTGAACGCTGCCACTCTCTCTCCCATGTCCATGTCCAGCGAGTGCAAAACAAGCGCATTCGTTTCCGTATTTCAGTTAGACGCCTCGAGTTATTGAATTAGTTATTTTGCTCCTACTAATTTGATTTGTGTTGGCCGCTTAAATCGTTTTATTTGTTTTTATACACTACACGCTTACAACTTTTCGACACTGACTGACAACTATTCCCTCTTTCTTCCTCTGTCTCTATCTTTAAATTATTATTTTTTAAAAATCTGATATTAATCAGTCAATTAACTTATTACTACTATTTAGTCAATTTAGTTCTTACCTATTACTACTACTTGACTTTTGACAGTTGAGGCTTTATATTCTGCCTTGATAAATTTAAAATAATGTCAAAAACTGATGCTACTTCCATCTGTCACTGATAATGTTATGTAAACATTACAGTATAAAAGGTACATTGGCAAAGCCAGAATGAGGCAAATACAAAAAGTTTTTAACAAAATTTATTCAGATGACTATACATAGTTTGCCGTTATAGAAAAATATTTCCTAGCAATCAGAAAAATGTAATTTCAAGAAACTGATTTGGAAGAGAGCTCTATCTGCCAAGATTTTCAAGCAACATCCAACTTTTAAAGTTTGTATTAGTTTTGCACTTTTTGAAATAAAAGAGACGGTCTGCAATTCTACATTTATTACCCAGTTTCTTTTGAAATTTTTTTTTAAAAACGAAAGACACAATTTATTAGCTTAAGGCTTCACTATATAGGTACTATTACTTTAGTCTTAGTGTTAGACGGTTAGGACATACTTCAAAGTTTTCAATATAAATATTTAATTACTGCAAATTCCCAAAATAAAGACATATTTTCTTATTTTTATTATGAAAACAATATTAAATTGCAAATTGGATAAAAATTCCAATGAAGCCCATGGGCAGATTTTTCTTACCTAAATGTTGTTTGGGAGGATCGTGTCTAGAACGTGCTTAAATTTAAAGTATTTCATCGAAGCCCAACGCCGAGAGACGCTGTTTTAAAAACCCTTGATGAATTTATTAAATTTGTTATTTATGGACGAAATAAGTGAAAATCCGGCAACAGACAGACACCTTTTAATGACTCAGAAATGTCAATCTTAAAGTGAGCCTCAAAAAGACCAAGTCATTTTTTCGCAAGATTGATTAAGAAAAAAAAATACTCTGCCAATATATGTGCACCTAAGCTAGGTACTGTAGTTATAGTGTACGTGTGAGCTAATATAACTAAAAACTGAAATATATTTTATTCAACTCCAGACTCAATTACCTTTCCTTTGATACCACACAAGCCATGTTTTGACTTAAACTCTAATTTTTTAAATCTACTCTTACATTTTTTTAAAAACTAAAATGTATTTTGTTTAACTCCAGACTCAATTACCTTTCATTTGATATCACCCATGTCATATTTTCACAAAAACTTTAAGTTTTGAACTCTTGCGTTTGGTAGATTTTGTTCATTTTTAAATGGGACCATCTCGACCCAATATCCAGCCTAGGTACCAAGTTTTTTTTGAGAAGGGAATTAGCTCTGTGGCTTTACAGTACACACCTGCTCCAGACCACATCTTCATCTATGAGTTGTCGGGATATTAGAAGGATCAAAGTACAAAGTAAGATTTCATTTGAGGTATGGAGACCTTTACTGAGGTTATACCTTGTAGTCAGTATAGTCTGGCATAGACATCTAAAGTTTATTATAATAAAAATAAGTTTAACGTTAACGTTTTAGATTAGATGCTCAAGTTGAATTCATAATACCGTCAAAATAATTTCCGAAAGTTTTTTTTTAATAGAAGTTTCCCACATAAGAAGAGGTGGAATCTTAAAGGACGGGCGGAGTTGTGGTTGACAACCGCAGCTGCTAGTGAAGCCTGAGTCGCACGGATTCTAGTCTTATTATCCCGTGTGGGCTTTCCATTGCTGTCCTTTACTAATTTATTGCTTAAGTAAGAGAAAAAGAAGCAGCCTGAAAATGTCAAGAAGCTCTGGGACCCTCATTTGATATTCTCCATGTGTTCGCAAGTCTTATACACGATTTTGTACAGCCGAAACTTATCCGGGCGTAGCATGTTTGCCGCAAAATGGCATTATTGTTGTTAAAATTCAATTTTCTTTTTATACTACCACTCTTATAAAATGGGGGCTATATTTTTTTTTCTTCCGATGGGAAGATATACATAATAAAAGAATAACACAACGATATGTCCTGCCTATTTTAATTGCGTCAAGGTTCACATGTTTTGACTTACGGAATGTCACAGCTTGCTTCGCGCGAACAGACTTTGCTAAAACATTGTCCATGCTCAATAAAGTGCTGCGAAAGACCACTTACCTGTAGATTAAATTCCAAATAAACACTATCATTAGATTTGAATTTTTTTAAGGTTTCAAGGGAAAATATTTTATCCTTTACGAGGAGAGCCCGGGTAGGTAGTGTCGGATTCCAACTAAACTACTCATATGTCGGTTTAGAACGTTTTTCTTTTTACGGTTATTCGCACTCGCAAGGAGATCCCTATCACGCTCGAGAAGCGGCAAGTGCGCGGAACGTTGTACGTCGCCTATTCTCCATCTTCTTCGATTCTCACAATCATCTTCTGGCAGGTTTTTTGTCTAATTGATCTTTGGAATGACTGTTCCCATTTCAGTTTAGGACGCTCTCTTTTGGTTGCCATTATAGGACCTGCTTTTGTAATCTTTCTTCGTTCATCCGTTGTACATGGCCGTACCATATCAGTTGTCTTTTAGTCGTCCTTTAAGCTTCCCTCGATTCTTTCTTTTATGATCTCATTTCTTATATGATCTGTTAAAGATATTCTCATTGATCTTCTTACTGCATCCATTTCGACACTTTCCATTTTGATTCTAACTTGCCTGGTGGCAAGCCATAGTCACCGAACTGCCACCATTATTTATTAAATGTGCACCCTCTTGGTTCCTATGCATGTAGTTCACGTGGATTATGCAAATGGGCTAGGAAGGTAACAGATTTATCATCCATGTATTTCTATTCTATATTAGTTTCTGCCTCGTCGATAAAAATCTTACCTATACTGTGCTTATACCTATACTGATAGCTTTGCTTAGGACGAGTTCATAAAGTCATCGATGAGAGATACTCAAGTTTTTAAATAAATCGGTGCACTTCGTTGAAATCGATCGAATTCAATTATTGATAAAATTGATATTCACCGACTCTTGTTTGTCAGTGAGCAATCTTTAACGAATATCAATAACTTTATCAATTTTGTTTGCTGTATAAGTACCTGGTTTGTTTAGCTCCCCAATGGAGCAGTTCTCAGACGCCGTTAAGACTGCAAAGTTATTAAAAATGCTAACCACAACACACGCCATCACTTAAAGGAAAATACTCTGCCAATATATGGGCCCCTAAGCTCACACTAGGTACTATGGTTATAGTGTACGTGTGAGCTAATATAACTAAAAACTGAAATATATTTTATTTAACTCCAGACTAAATTACCTTTTGTTTGATACCACACACTCCATATTTTCACTTAAACTCTAATTTTTAAAATATACCCCCGCCCTTTTTTTAAAAATAAATTAAAATGTATTTTGTTTAACTGCAGACTCAATTACCTTTCGTTTGATATCACACACGCCATATTTTCACATAAACTCTAATTTTTGAAATCTACCCCCACCCTTTTATTTGCTTTCTGTTCGGTGGATTTTGTTCATTTTTAAATGGAACCATCTCGACCCAAGACTCAGCCTAGGTACCAAATTTCATTAAAATCGGCCAAGCGGTTTTTGAGTTATGCGCGTTGGTCGTTACAGACATACAGACAGACGGCGCAACAAAAAAGTTTCAAAATCATCTGAAACGCAAATTTATATAAAAATTTTGAAATCGGAGCAACTTTTTTTTTCTCGAAAAAATTTGGATCACCATAGCTCACACTACTATAGTATAGTATATGTGTGAGCTAAAACTCTGCATGAGTTAATTTAGGCGTTCAATTACAGCCTTATCCTAAGTATGTCACTTGGCGTGTCATTGCTCAGCCACCTCATTTTCCCATGGATTACTATTACAGATTATTTATTTCAGTTCTTTGTCTTTAGCTAAAAGTTGTTTAAGTTTATATCTTGCGATTTGCTTTCATTTTTCAGAGTCATAATTTTTTCTGCGTTGAACTTAAAAATGTTCAAGCAGATCTCGCAAAAGTAGTTTACTTTACGTTGATTAGGTTTCAAAAATCTTATTTGCAATATCCCCCAGCTCTCACAACGTATAGAATTGACAGCTTGACATTGTCGCAGGCACGTCCAAAGATATCTAAACTAGTTTTTGATGGTTCCCTAAATACACAGATTGTGCTGCATTTTGAGCAGGTTCCAGACATTTTTTTTTATTATGAAGTCGGACAATTGAAATTCTAAATCCACATTTACCCTTTTGCTTAATAGTATACTTCTATTTTAATTGCATTTATAAACATTTATTTTTTTGCGTGTTTATTTTGTTTGTTTATTTTCTTATCAATATAAGTTTGGTTCTCGTCAATTTAAATTTAAAGAAAAATTAAACAAAAATACTTCACTCGCTCCAAATTACAACAATAATGATAAATTTTCATCTCTTTGAATTAACTTTTTATTTCTTATTTTAAACTATCCAGATTAAATCTAAAATTTTCTATAACCTGATCCTAGTTTCACGTTTTTTGATTTACTATCAGTAATATTTTGTTTGATTTCTTTACTCTCAATATACATAGGTACATACACTTAAGAAATATTTATTTCAGTTTACTTAAAATGAATCAAAGATGTATAAAAGTTCCATACATCTTGGAATGAACTTAATTTTGAATGAAAATGTTTTAAAGATGGAGCTAACAATTTTCGTAGTCTTTCTCAGGAGTTCTGTCATTTTGTAAAATGCAATCATTATGCTAAGCTGTTTCGAAGTTTGGCGGCCCTAACCAAATCCGAACGGAAACTTTAAAACAATTAGAGACAGAACGGCGTTGTAAACAAGACAAAAACCTTCTTTTTGTCTCACACGGTCGTAATTAATAGTCACATTAATTTTAACTTTTGAAGGTGTATTAGAACATTAAGAAATTAATTAATAATACATTTGGTATAATAAACTAATGGTTCCCTACACGGTATCTATATGGCATCACCAACAAAATCCCGGATGGGTAAAGTAAAATGTTGCTCATAAAATTACGAAATACCATTTTCGTGTACTTGGCTTTTTTTATATGAATTTTTTTTTTATGATTTCACTAATTTTAAGGATTTGGTTAATATTTAAGTTTGAAAGTAGTAAAATATACGGAATATTCTTCAAAATTTTCTCTATGGTTTTATCATAATTCCTATCAGCCTTCTAAAGCTTAGGTCTCGAGCATTCCTGGAAGTGGGCAATATTACTTTTACATTACTTTAAATTTATAGGGGAGGGAAGCATATTAAAATATTGCGGTTTTTTCTTTTTTTTCTGTAGTTCTATTATATTTCTTATCAGTCTACCAAAGCTCAGCTCTCTAGCGTTTCTAGAAGTGGACATACTTTTACATAACTTTACATGTATAGGGGAGGGGATTTAATTATAATTTTGAGTTTTTTAATTTTTTTTCCAAGGGTTTGGTCACAATTTCTATCAATATGGCAAATTTCAGCTTTGTAGCATGTCTGGAAGTACAGAAGAATTTTGATGATCTATACATGAGTAAAGAAGTGAGTGAGTGGCAATTGCGACGTTTTTTAAATTTCGTAACTACTTTATTGAAGTTCATAAAACTTGGAGGGGTTGTTAACTCCATAGAGATCTACGAGTGTTTTAAGAGTTTCCTAAGTCTTTCCGAAGAGTTTTAGGTAGGTCAAATATGGGCTGAAATGTTTCAAGAGAAGACGGTACAGCAGTTTATGCGAACTTGGCGGGGCACTACCGTGCCCCTAGATTCCCTACTTAATATTAAATGAAAAAAAATGTTAATATTTGACTAGCGTCGCCATGAAGAAAAAAACGCATGAAAACCTAGAGTTCAGGTATAAACAAAATAGAAAAGAGAATAAATAAACTACTGCGAAAATTTAAACTAACCCTGTACTCTTCATCTATATTACAATGGGCCTTTTAACCTGGAGTTTGAATAAAGCCAAAGTTTAATGAATTTCGGTAGGATGTTAAATTAAATTTATATCACATTTTGCGAGGTGACTTTTACCTAATTTATTATTTATGGAGGCTTTAAATAGTTTTCCGTTTATTTTTAAATGTTCTCTTATTTTTCTTCTTAGTCAGCCTTTTATCCCTAGTAGTTGCAGACTCTTACAGAAAAATCTTTAAAAGGATAAATTGGCGAGTACAGAAACTAAGTTGAACCAACAGGAAAAATCATTAAATGGAAGCGCCAATTAATGTTACAAGGTTATATATACGTATATATATATATATATATATATATATATATATATATATATATATATAAATATATATATATATATATATATATATATATATATATATATATATATATATATATATATATATATATATGGTTTAGTCAAGTTTATAGAATGTGTAACGTGTCATTTTTACGTTTAAGGCAACGTTACATATTTGTTTATTTAGGTAAATAATCAAGGCTCTTCGGTTCGGTTCGGTTCATCACATTGAAACTTTTGATTGTTTTGTTTATCTGGGGAATTTTGTGGTTTTCTTTGACGTTCACGAAAATAACAGCTGTTCTGCTGGGGAATGGCGGCGTCGCCGCATCACAAATGGTCTGGTAACAGAAAGGAAACATTTAGATGAACAGTTCATTCGCTTATGTTTATTTTCGAGGATATTTGGACAATCCGAACCTTATATCCTTCACGGATTAGCTAGTTTTGATAGTACGAAAACATATTTGGGTCGACCAGGAACAACCGAGGCTCCGCCCCTTTGATATCTTTATTAATTTGATGAGGAGAAGATAAAATAAATACGAGTTATGCACTTTTGTAAATGGGAGATAAACGAGGGATAAAAACCAAGACTAAAAGAATAAACGAAATCGTGTGAGTTAACATCTGAACACTCTTGTGCCGAGTTTAAGCAGTAGTTCAGTGTGTATTTTTAGGTTCAGGTTCAGAAACAACTTTATTAATGTAGAAATGTTTTACAAAAATGGCGTCAAACCATATGAATCTTAGAGAAAACATATATAAAGAGCAAAGGAAACTTTGGACTAAAACTGTAACTAAAATACAACGAAATTCTACACTTAGTACAGCTTTACTCATATGGGAATTGGTTGAGTGTTCGAATATTCCTGGGTTTGATGCAAGCCCTGATCTCCAGTAATTGATTTTACAGTTGATGGTTTCAATGCTGAGCTTCTTATAGTCCGTCTGGTTAGTTTCCTCCTACTTGCTATGTTGGCAGGGGTCCGGTAGGCAAATGTTCGGTCTATGTATGGAGGGTGTCTCGACGTCCTTGTTATAAAAATTCCAACCGTGGAAATAGATCTGACAACATCTCAGTGTGCGTTTTACGTATTTTCTATCCCCTTGGTCGGTGCTGCCCCTATATACCGGTATGGAAATATTGGTGTATTTCCTCATTGGTTAGTTTGAAAACCGCGGGTCTTTTCCTCCAGTGTTGCAAACCGGATTTAGTGATTTTTTTTGACGAGAAAGTTTTTTATAAATAGGTTTGCATCCTTATTTGAATTTAACCGGGAAAATTAGGTTGGTACTGTGTGTTTTACCGTCCCCACCACATTTACAAAGCGGTTTCCGGCCACTTCATTTTTTGGTGGTCTCGACAAAGTACCTGGTCTCTTTGCTAACGAATTTTGGCTGGGTCGGCAACAGGTCTCTGGGATCGCCATTGTTTCTGTTTAGTGGCACTGCAGAAACTGCAGGTTCTGTCCCAGAGACTGTAAAGAGTGAGTCCGTCGTGAGGCGTATCTCGTAGACGGCTCATATCCTCTGCGTAGAGGGATTTAAGGCGGCCTACGCCGTTTCCACGGAAAGAGCAGTGCCTGTCCATTCCATCGACAGTTGTGCTGGACGCTGGTGGGAAGCCGGGTGTAGCCTTGTAACCCTGGGAAAGGGTTTTACGCTCAGGCAAGGACCCCACAACCTTTCCACAACCATGTGCTGCCCTAGTACCATGTGCTAAGGGATCTTTAGGGGAGGCGCGGGCAAACCAAGAGCAGCAGTAGCAGTGAGGAATGTCAGAGTACACCACTTCCAGGTTTACAAAATAAAACACACATAAAATAATCAAGGACCAAGGTAGGAGCAAGCTTCAGATATAATCTTTCACATAAATCTTCAATATAATTTAGACATAATCTTTTCATATAAATTTTTAATATAATTTAGACGTAATTTTTTCATATATAATTTTTCACAGTATAATTTCAACATTGCTTGTAAATGCAAGGTAACGGTATGACGTCATAACCACAATTTTGCGGCGTATTTACTAAATTGACTTGTCTCCCTTCATTTCATTTATTTAAGACACCTGTGTTAAAAATCTATATACAATGTGTATTATAAATAATATATCATGTTTAAAAGCAAAAAAAGTGTACCATCACCTGTGAAACTTGTTTTAAAAATTAGCGAAAAGCCCAAACAAAATCAAGAAAAAATGGATAATGCCGAATTATTTCAGGATAGCCATGCTAGAACACAAAATGAAGAAGTTTTATATAGCGAATGGAAAAAATCCCAAAACGAAAAAAATTCACTTAGTGTACAAGTGGATTATCTCCGAAGTCAACTGGAAAGTATGCAAAGAAAATTTGCAGATTTAGAGACAAAAGTCACTAAAAAAGAAGAGTCTGACATGGACTACATTACTGATGAGGACGATCTGGCAAGAGAAACTGAGTGGATCAGACAAAAAGGAAAAGGTTGAAAAAAACGTCGAATGGATACTTCACTCTCACCACCACAACAAAGCTCGGGCACTGGAGAGCCCTCCAATAAAACACAAAATGAAGAACCCCCAACTAAGGTTAAAAAAGCTCCACTACCTCCACCGATTATGGTAAATGGCGTAAATAATTTTAATGATATTTATGAAAAGTTAAATATCATACAAGGAGTTAAAATAAAAGTTTTAAATAACGAAAATATTAAAATAAATGTACAAGACGCAGACAACTATCGGCTGGTTACTAAAATGCTTAATGAAATAAAGCATCAATGGCACTTATACGAAAACAAACAAATAAGGCCAATTAGAGTAATAGCGAATAGGCTACACTTCTCATGTGACCCACAAAAAATTGTAGCTGATTTACAAAAAAAAGGTTTTAAGGCACTGGAGGCCAGCAACAAACTTAAATGGAGAACAAGACAACCTCTTAACATGTTTATGCTCACATTTAGCCACGATGAAGATATCAACAAAATTTTTGAAATTTCCAGTATCCTTGGGATTGAAGTGGAAATAAAAGCACTAAAAACCTCAAAGTTAGTCCCTCAATGCAAAAGATGCCAATCTTATGGACACACGCAAAAATATTGCGCTAAAGAACCACGTTGCGTAAAATGCACGGGGAAACATCTTACTGTATAATGCCCCAAACCAAAAGAATCTGAGCCAAAATGCATCCACTGTGGAGGCAAGCATCCTGCTAACTACAGAGGATGCCTTGTTGCTAAGGAAATACAAAAATTGAAAAATAAACCTAAGAAACCGAATCTCATACCAAACGTGAGTACAAATAGACAAAACCAACAGACAAGAAACACAGTCACACAAAACTCTGTGACAAGGACATACAGCCAAGTAGCAGCAACAGCTACTATACCTGATATTAATATCAGTAGTCAAAATACTATGGAACAAACACTACAATTAATTTTGGAGAAATTGAACAAACTTGATGAGCGATTAACTAAACTAGAAAGTAGCAATAACGGAGCTACCAATATGCTTCAAAATGGTCAGTAATCTTAGAATCCTAGCTTGGAATGCCAATGGTCTCTTGCAACATCAGCAAGACTTGCAAGTTATTCTAGACATAGAAAAAATTGACGTCTGTCTTGTGTCAGAAACGCATTTCACTAACCAGTCTCACATTAAATTTAAAGGTTATAAAGTGTATCATACAACTCACCCTAGCAATACTGCACATGGGGGAAGTGCTGTAATAATTAAAGAAAATATATCACACTACGAGGAGATGGGATATAAAACCATAGAGATTCAAGCTACATTAGTAAGTGTAAAAACCAAAACATATACATTAGTCATAAGTGCTGTCTATATACCACCAAGGCACTTACTAAAGAAAAATCAATATCTTAATTTTCTCAGAAAATTAGGAAACCGTTTTATAATTGGAGGTGACTTTAATGCAAAAAATACCTACTGGGGATCTAGACTGACGAATTCTAAAGGAAAAGAACTTTTGCAAGCTATTAGTGAATATCAATGTGAGACGATATCAACTGGTAAGCCCACATACTATCCAACAGATCCAGGAAAAATTCCAGATCTAATTGATTTTTTTATAGTAAAAAATATATCTTTAAGTTTTGTAGATATAGAAGAAAGTTTTGATTTACACTCAGATCATTCACCTATTATTCTAACTCTTAGTAAAAACATAATAAAGAAAGAAGCAAATATCTCACTAGTTAATAAACTGACTGACTGGATTAGTTTTAAACAAAGTCTGTCAGAAAAAATAAACCTATCAGTACCATTGCAAACGCCAGAACAAATCGATAAAGAAGTTGATTATTTTGTTACAAATATTCAACAAGCAGCTTGGGAAAACAGTCCAAAACCAAAGAGAATTTTTAAGGGAAAAAACTATCCAAAGGAAATTAGAGACCTTATATTGGAAAAAAGGAAACTAAGAAGAAAGTGGCAACAAAGCCGTGATCCTCGGGACAAAACAAATCTCAACAACATGACGCAGCGCATTAGGCGAGAAATTCTAGTAATAAAAAATGAATCTATTAATCATTTTCTTAATGAACTTACAGATGATAAAAATACCGACTATTCCCTTTGGAAAGCAACCAAAGATTTTAAAAGACCAATTATCCAAATTCCACCCATACGAAAATCTAACAACCAGTGGGCAAGGAGTAACGAAGAAAAAGCAGATATTTTTGCAAGTCATTTAGAAAAAACATTTCAGCCCCACGAAGCACCAGATGAACACTTTCATTTAAATGAACCCCATCAAATCGAGGACCATATTAAGCTTACATCACCAAAAGAAATATTAACAGAAATCAAAAATATTAATTCGAAAAAAGCCCCAGGGTGTTAGCTCCCGCTGAATTTCGCGGTTGTTTATATATATTTTTAAAAACACACAACTGTATGAAGGACAAAGCGCATTCCGCGTATTTGGACATGCGCACCAACAACAAGAGAGATCCTTGTAAATCGCCTAGAGAAAAAGGCGTGTTAATTTCGTACTCCAACTATTTCAAATATCTACACCTGAAAGTGCTCGATTTTTGTGTACTGAAGCATAGAACTAGAAACTTCAACCCTTCAGCTACGTGGTGACATCATTAGATCCAATTAGGGGCCCCTTGGAAGTGGAAAATTTGGCTGCAAAAGTGGTGAGTGCATTTGTCTGATTACCGTTGTGTGCCACCAATATTTTTCCTATGGACGTTTTGATTATTTCGTAATTTCATATCTATATTTATGTTGGTTCGCGATTTCATTAATTAAAATATTTACAGTCCATTGCCTTTAACGTTTTTCTAACCGTGGACTAACATAAAGTGTTCCTTGCGAGCCGAATTATTTAGAATAAATCCATACGACGGTATTAATAATTATTTTCATGCCAAGCCACTTATTTACCTAATCTGTGGCCAAGCCAAACAAGGTGGTCTTGAATTTTCGCACGCATCGTATTTGAAACGAGAAAGTCGTCCGTGCGGTGCACGTGCCTTTCGCGTGCTCGATTCAGTAAACAAAGCGAAGGAACCACAAAACAAAACAAACAAAAACATTTCTCATTTATGTGTTAGGGTGTTTTATATCATTTCGATATTTAAAACAATTTTCATCAATTGCGATAAATTAGTGCATATTTTCGACAATTCGTCATTTTTCTATTTCAGAAGCATTAATTTAGCGTTAATTGTATATTTACGGACAATTTCGTCATTTCAAAGGTAAAATCATGTCTGTCAAAAAAGCCGTACAAAAACGCAAGGGTTTTTTATCTGCGATCACCGAGTGTTATGTGTTGTCAAAGACCGCGGAAAAGGATGAAAGAGCGAGAAACGAGTTTCAAGTGAGGTATTCCGATTTGGATGAAACCTTCGATAAATGCATGCTGGCACATAATGACGTCATTATGTTGATAGACGACACGGACGACTAGGAGTTTAAAACGCAGGATGCGATCCTTTCAGAAGCTCGTAAATATTTTTATGCGTGTAAGGGGGTTTACTCTAAAATATTTCCGGTTGAGGCCCCATCCTTTTCGGGATCATATGTTCGACAAAACGAATCTGAAACTCCAAAACTCAAAGAGTTAGGTATTCCCATATTCCGAGGTGATAAAAAATTATGGCCAAGCTTTTTCGATCTTTTTAATAACATTATAGATCAAAATCAAAGTCTAAGTAACGTTCGAAAACTTCAATATTTATTTTCATATCTCGAGGATGAGCCTTTAAAATTTATATCAGGGATTAGCTTATCTGATCAAAATTATAAAATTGCTTATGACAAATTAGTCAATAGATATCAAAACAAGCGAGACCTCGCAAATGATGCTTTAAGCTCAATTATGAACTCCACCTTAAAAAACGAGTCAGCTAAAGAATTGCGTAATTTAATTGACACCTTTTCTGAATCCCTAGAAATTTTAAAATCACTTAGCTTTGACGTTGACAGTTGGGACTTTATTATTTTTTTCATTTTATTAGAAAAATTGGATATTCCAACGCGTTCAAATTTCGAAATGAGTCACGCCAATACTAATACCGAAATTCCCACTTTTCAGTCACTTTTTCAATTTCTAGAAAAAAGATGTAAAGTTTTGGAATCACTTCCTCAATCAACAGCACCCAAAAAGGTGCCTATATATCAAAAATCAAATTCTATGCAAAATCAGTCTGGGCAAAAGCCTACCTATCAAAATTCAAATTCTATGCGAAATCAGTTTGGGCAAAAGCCTACCTATAAATCATCCAATTCGCCTTTTATAGGACTGGCTGGCACCTCAATTAATTCAAGTACGGGAATAAAATGTTTCCGGTGTAATCAAGGTCACGTGCTTTCGAAATGTCAAACATTTCTTGATCTCTCACCTATCGATCGCCTATCTTTCGTCAAACAGAAAAAATTATGTCTAGCGTGTTTTCATCCCTTGCATGATGTAGATACGTGCAAATCAAAATATTCATGCAGGACTTGCAATAGTAAAAGGCACCACACTTTAACTCATATCTTAGAAACTAATCAAGAGTCTGGAAGCCAAGATACTAGTCCTGTCATTCACACACCACCTGTCAATAATCTTCATGTGTCATTAAATGCCTCAGGACCTTCAGGTACCTTTCTTTTATGCACCGCCATAATAGATGTTATGGACGGTTGCGGAAATTTTCAACCTGTAAGGGCACTGCTTGATTCTGGATCACAGACAGGATTCATCAGTGAAAAGTGTATTCAGCGTCTTAATCTTCCTAGGCGAAGTTACACCACTGAAATATTCGGATTAAATCAGATGTCTTCTTTTACTTCCAAAGGGCTCGTTCAATGTCACATTAAGCCACAAGGACAAGTCACTCCTTTACTTAATTTCGAAGCAATTGTGGTTCCACAACTATGTTCCAATATGCCTACATACTCTTTGAACGATAATCAGTGGAAACACTTGCAAAACCTTAAACTTGCCGACCCATCTTATTTCAAATCTAGACCTGTGGACCTGGTTATTGGTTGCGAGCTATTCGCACAGATATTCAAGGAGGGCAGGGTTCTTGGACAGGTAGGGCAGCCTTCAGCCCTTGAAACTATCTTTGGCTGGGTCGTCATGGGAAAGGTTGACGAAGTAGGTAGTCTTACGGAACGAACCAGTTGTTTTTTAACGAGTCATTCACCTCCTTTAGAGGTCATTCTCCCTAGGTTTTGGGAAATCGAACATTTGCCTAAAAAACAAATCTTATCAAAGGAAGAAAAACAGGCAGAATCAATATTTACTGCTAGTGTAGTACGGCAACCGAGCGGTAGATTCATAGTAGATCTTCCGTTTAAAGATAAAATAAACCCTGACCTAGGAAATACTTATCCGCAAGCTTATCGTAGATTTTTACTTCTAGAAAATAGATTAATCAAAAATCCTGATCTGTACACTGCCTATTCAAGTTTCATGCAAGACTATATCGATTCTAATGATATGAGTTTAGTTTTATCTAGTCAACCAAAGGTCGACGTATCGTGTTTTTTAGCACATCATTGCGTACTAAAGCCGGAAAGCTTAAGTACAAAATTAAGGGTAGTGTGGGATTGTTCGGCAGTCACCCCAAAAAATATTAGTCTCAATGACACATTGTTATCTGGACCGAAACTTCAAAAGGATATTGCTTCTTTACTCCTTACGTTTCGTCTTAATCCTATTGCCTACATTGCTGACATCAAACAGATGTTCCGTCAAGTCCTTATCAATCCTTATCACCGTCCTTATCAAAGGATATTGTGGAGGTTTTCTCCACAGGACCCACTTTTAGTGTGGGAACTTTCTACTGTCACTTTTGGCATGACATGCTCACCTTTTCTAGCCATGCGTACCTTAAATGAGCTGGCAGAGAGAGAAAAGGAACGTTTTCCTATGGCTAGTACTGTTCTAAAAACGTCAATCTATATCGACGATATCTTGGGAACTAGCCCTTCGCTTTCTGAAGCTCTCTCCCTTCAAACAGAACTCAATGATTTGTTGAAGTCGGGAGGATTTGAACTTAAAAAATGGGCAAGCAATTGTCCTGAGTTATTGGCAACATTGCCAGAGTCCGATCGTCAAATGCCTCTCTCTTTCGACAAGGAGGAACCCCACTTTATCAAAGTTTTAGGACTTCAATGGCATCCAAAAAACGACATTTTTTCTTATCAATGCCGAATGAAGGACAAACCCCCAACCAAACGTTCTATTTTATCTATCATAGGGACAATCTTCGATCCCTTAGGTTTTCTTTGTCCCTTGTTGCTACAAGCAAAATTTATTTTGCAACAGTTGTGGATATCGAAAATAGGCTGGGACGAAGAACCAGATTCTTCTATCATCGACTCTTGGAACAAACTTCGTTCTGAATTCCCGCTTCTTTCCAATTTTCAATTACCCCGACAAATTAAACTGTCAAAAACCAATACCTGTCAAATCATCGGCTTCTGTGACGCTTCAATTCGAGGCTACGCAGGCGTCGTATATTTTTGTGTAGAAGAGGAAAACAATATATCTGTTTCTCTCATATCTGCAAAATCTAGGGTCGCGCCTATAAAGTCACAAACTTTGGCTAGGCTAGAACTCCTAGGCGCATTTCTTTTAAGCGAATTAATTGACTTCGTTTTATCTAGCTATGAAGGAAAAATAACTTTTGCAAATATCGTTACTTTCTGCGATTCGCAAGTCGTATTGCACTGGCTTTCATCCCCTCCTAATCGCTGGCAAACCTTTGTTGGAAATCGAGTCAGTAGAATCCAAGAAATCATTCCCTCAAACTCGTGGCGCTACATTCCTTCTGCTTTGAATGCAGCCGATATTGCGTCACGAGGGGCCACCCCTTCACAGCTCATGTCACATGACATGTGGTGGAACGCACCGTCGTTTTTGTGTCTCCCGAAAACGAATGGCCCGATTTTCATAAACCAAAAATGCCGATTGATTTCGGAGATAATAATCTGGAGGAAAAGCCAAAAGTCTGTTGCAATGCGATAATTGATGTCAACTTCTTAGATCAGCTTCTTATCAAATATTCCTCTATATCAAAAATTCAACGTATCATTTGTTATGTCCTTCGAATAGTTAACCTTTTTCAAAACCATTCCTATCAAAAACCCACTAAGCCGCCGGACCAAAAAGTTATTTTTGAGAATATTGTTTTTCCTACCACCGGTGAGATGCAAAGTGCGTTACACCTTCTTATCAAACGCGTGCAAGGTTCTTGTTTTTCTGAGCTTTTTTCCGCGTTATCTAAGGATAAACCAATATCGAAAACTTTCACCTTTTCTTGATGAGAATAATATCATTAGAGTCGGTGGCAGATTACAAAAATCTGACCTTTTGTCTTATTCTGCAAAACACTCCGTCTTACTTTCGAGTGACCATCGTTTAACTACTCTTCTTATCGAGTCCGCTCATCGACAATATCTTCATCCTGGGTTTAAAACATTACATAATCTGCTTTTACAGCAATTTTGGATATTAGTTGCATGTGTAATATTCTTGCTAGGATACAAACCACAAAGTGTTAAAGATATCCCCTCCATATATTTCTTTCTATATTATACGCAAAATAAACTGAAATAATTAGGTTTTATCCAATTTTCTAAATACTAAGTACTTTAGAGAAAAAGCATAATAAAGTTTATTGTAGAAAACTCCATTGACGTCCCAATTATGGGGCTATTTTTAAAGACACAAAAAAAAATCCGTATTATTTTATGTTTTATTCAAACCTATCCCATACACAAAGGATGTTTATTTTGCTTGGGGCAAAGATTTATAATGAATTTCCTAAAGCAATAAAGATGCTATGTTTTAAATCAATTGTCAAAAAATCAAAAGGGTTTGTATTTTCCGATTTTAATCTTTCTATTTTTTCAAAACCCTTTATTATGCCTACTTATACAGTGTGTCCGTAAAGTGTAGAATCACGAATTTTTTAAAAAAGTTTCAAGCTTTTTAGAAAAAAGCTTGGATATCAAATAAAGATTTAAAATACGAGTTAGAAAAGGTTAATTATACAGGATGTTCCAGAAAAAGCTATGACATAAACTTATGTTTCTTTAAATAGGACACCCGGTATATTTTTTCACATTTGGCTTTGATAGGTCATTACAAATGTGGTACATTTTTGTTAAGGTATCTCCATACCTAAACACTTAATAAAAGACATTTGTATGAAATAAGTTTTTTTTAGCACCCTGATTGGTCAAATTGAGTTAAAAGTAATCATGAAGTACGTCATTTATTTAATAACAAACATGTCATCCAATCAACGGTCTCTAAATCAGCAATAATGGGTGATTCCAGACTTTACGGACCTACTGTACATAAGAATCTATTATATAATTAAACCACTGTCCACTAGTTATCAAAGTAATTTGACCTGTACCTATACCTATAGCATATGGGTTTATGTGAATGCATGTGTGTGTGTGTGAGTATGTGTTTGTAAAAAATAATAAAGACTTATTTCTTTATTTATAGTATATGTAAAGAGTTTGTTTTTGACAGGAAACGTTTAGTATTATAATTAAAATTATTAGTTTAAAAATTAAGTAATAAACAGTAGTTACTTAGTCAATGTTCTTAAAGTTTTTAAAATTTTAATAAGCTATTTTTAGTTACTTAATTTTTTTCTAGTATTCTATCTTTTGTTTGTAGGTAAAAGCACTGCAGGATTAAATTTTTCGCTTTCAGCACTAATAAAAGAATTAAAAAATGTATTATAAAAATGTTAGAATTTCTGTATTTACATTTAAAATGTGTGGAAAAATTTCTTGAAACTTGAATCATATATAAGAAATTTGATGAAGAATATAAAAAGTTACGGTTTGTGACATAAACGCAGAAAATCGTCGTGAGGTTCAGTTTGGTGAGGAGGTTAATCCTAGGGTAGAGGGGGTTTCCTTAAGGACACATATGGTAAATGCAAGCTTTATAGGAAGCAAAGCCTGACATTCGGTTCGGTTCGGTTCGGTTCGGTTCGGTTCGGTTCTATTTTCTATTTTTTGGGTATTATTTTTGGCATTTTTTCCTCGGTTTTGCACCTTAGGTTTCCTACTAGGAGTTCACAACCAAAATGTCAAATCCTTATAAATTTGTTCATCTAGTCGTCATTTTTACGCCTAATTTGCTTCGACTATAAAATACGATGTCTAAAAAAAGTGTTATAAATAAAAGAAAATTGAAGCCAACATTTACCGTTGTGTAGGTATGAAGGGCAGCAATTTATAGGTAATTCTTTTTGTGGTGGCAAAGAACTTTTTATAGATATGTGTGTCAATTTAAAAACTTTTAAAAACGCCTCGGATTTAAAAAAAAAATATTAAGAAAATCCGGTTTTTAATAATGATAAACCTTTGACTAACTTACTTAGCCAATTTTAAATTAAAAAAATGATTCAACAAACATGTTAAAAAGATGCTTTACTATTTTCAGTTTTTTACTTAAAAATACCTCCGTAAGTTTGAACCGAAACGGATTTAGCAAAAAAAAAACAAATGTCATATTACTAGGGTTTTATTCGAATTTGAAAGAATAAGGATGCGACTTTTTTACTTAATTTGCGCCAACATAGCCAATTCTTAAAACACTTGACTAATTTAAAATATTGATAATGCCAGGAAAAAGAATTAACGTTAAATTAATCGGACAAAAATGCGCGTTTTTAGTGTTTTTAACCTGGTCAGGCTAGCATAAACAAAAAAATCACTTTGATTTAATTTGCGATGTTTTGTCACGCGCTATTTAGCTTTTTCCTTCAATAAGAAGAACCACTATAGCAGCTACGTCCCTGGCCGTAACTTATATTCAATGTCTTTGGAGGAATTCAGCTATTTCAAGAGAAGAAAAAAACTTACTCCTACTAAGCTTTGCTTTTTAAGCGACAAGACAATAGTGAAAATCGCAGCAAAGCAAGTTGTTTTGAAAATTGATTTTTTTTTTAGAAAAAAAATTGAGATAACGCCGAAACTGCGTTATTTGGGAGTGTTTGAAGCTACGTCTGTCTGCGTGTATCTCTGTCCGTAACACGATAGCTCCTAAACCGTTGAACCCATTTTCATGAAATGTTTAGGTGAAATAGTGTTTGACATTGTAACGAGCTGAATAGATTTTGTTCCAAATCCACTAATGCTTGATAGTTTTTTGACAATTAATTTTTTTTTTAAATGCGAACTTTTTAACGGAGCATCTTAACAATATGCGGCTTTGGAAATATAATGGAGCACTTTTATCTTAATAATTTGTGTAATACCTTGAAACTTCATAAAAGCCTTCGTTTCTGAGATATGTACAAAAAAACTGAAAACGGGAAGTGTTCTAATAGGCTAGCTAGAAAGGTATCAGATCCGTCATGGATCCGTTTATTTTATTTCAGAAAATTGCATTTGAATATAGCCAATTTTTATGTTTCCGTGACATTTTTCAGGGGATAATGTAAAGTTGCATAATATTTTTCATTTTTTGAACTATAGGTCGTTTTTGAGTTATATTGGTTTTAAATTCCTGTTGGAGTGCACTAATAATACGAGTTGAACCAGGATTACGTATAAGTAATCCTGGGCCAACTCGGAAATTATTAGTATACTTAAATAGGAATTTAATACTTTGGTACAAATTTAAATAACCTAAAACGAACTCAGAGAAATTCGTTTTGAAAAAATATGTAACTACAAATACTATAAACTGAAGAAAGTTGCTGTCAAGATTTGGCAATTTTGCAAAGCAGGATAATAGGAAACTATGCAAATTTTTTATTACATTAACCTCTTACAAGGTGCAGGAAAATATTAATAATAAGCTGTATATACAGGGTGATGCATTTGCAATATAGCGAATAAAAATTATAATTTTATTATGACTTTCTTGGAAATTAAATGATAAAGAATGTAATTTACAAATTCTGACATCACGTGACATTTGAGCCTTTTGGTTGCTGGTGGTTATTACTAGATTTATAATATGCGCGTTGGGCTGTGGCGTGGGCAAACACAATATCCTGCATATGTTTTTTTCTGTTTTAAACGGCTTAACTAACTATTACAACTCCTTTTTTATTCAATTTACTTTCACGGATAAATTAAAAAATATTCAAAATTCTGTCATATCCATCATGTCATAATCATTGCAAACCAAAAAATATACAAATTAATATAAACTATTAAATTTATTAGCATTCCAAAAACTGTATTTTTGACACTTCCCTTTTATTTGTTTATCGGATCTATGTGTAGAATTTTTGACAGTAAGTAAACCATTTCCCAAAAAAAATTGTATTTAGGACTTTCAAGCTATGCAACATTTCTGAAGCCTCAAAATGAGTATTTAAAAAAAAATAACAGCCCGTTTTTCTATAATGAAAGTATAAAGGTACGGTTTTTTATATAAAGACAGTACGTTGCCACCATTAATCTTGTCTTACAAACTTTTGCAACGTTTTAAAGTTGTAATATTTCCTAAAGTGTCCCTAAATAAAAGTAAAACGTTGTTACCTTGTATGTAATATATAAATTTAGTCAGATAAAGCTAATACGTTGCTTATAGTTTAGGGTAGATATACGCCATACGTTATCACCTCAATAAAACCGGCAACAGTGCCTGAGGTGGTAGGACATAGCACATATCCAAAGGTTGTATATTGGCCTGAGGTCCGAACGTATTCCACGTATTTATCAAATATTTAAAAAAAAATATTTACCCCTCTTTTGAAATTCTGGTAAAGGAAGTTCCCCTCATCTCATATATGTACCTATATATGTGGTAACACCACTAGAAATAGGTGAGGTCAGGTCGTCATATCCTTAACGCTGAGGTGACAACGGCGCGTGCATCAATATATATATATATATATATATATATATATATATATATATATATATATATATATATATATATATGTTTCACAACGTTCTACGTCTTCCGATACCCAATCTCCACTCGTTTCTGTTTGCCCATAATTCATCATCTAGGCCTCTTATTCTTATTTCACTGTCTATCCCTTCTCTCCAGCTTCTCCTTGGCCGTCCTCGTTTTCTTCACCAGTTGGTTTCCATTGTAGTATTTGTTTAGGTAGTCTTTCATCATTCATTCTTTGTACATGTCCGTAGCACATTAGTTGTTTTGTTCTTATATCATCCACTAAAGTACGTTCACCCACTGTCATAATTTCTCTTATTCTTTGATTTGTAACTCTTTCTCTTTTTGATTTCCCTGCTGCTCTTCTCCAATAGTCCATCTCCGTAGCGGAAAGCATTTTTTCTGTTCTATCCTTGATTGGCCATACTTCTATGTATGTAATAATACTTTTTACAATGGTGTTATATATAAGCTTTTTGTTATGTTTTGATATACTTTGGTCCCAAATTATTCCATTTAATAAAGTTATTGCTTTTCTTCCTTGTACGTTTCGATCTTTTATAGCTTTGTCTAGTGTTCCCTCAGCTGTAATTTTTAGACCTAAGTATTTATACCCATCACAGGACTGAATTCGCTGCCCGGTATTTAAGATTAGATCCTGTTTCATTCCACCGATACCCATATACTCTGTCTTATTGAGATTAACCTCTAGTCCCCAATTATTTTACTCTTCTATTAGTTTTCGTGTCATATACTCGAGGTCGTCAAAATCCTGAGCCACTACTATCTGATCATCGGCGAAACATAAAGTATACAAGGTGGTTTCGTCCAACGGAATTCCCATGTTTTGGCATTTTCTCTTCCATACTTTAAGGACTTGTTCCAAGTATATCTTGAAGAGCGTAGGCGAGATACAGCAACCTTGTTTAAGATCTTTATTTACTTGAAAGCCTTTGCTTAGTTTTGCTTTTATTTTAACTTTTGCCTTACTATTGCGGTATAACTCTTTGATGGCCTTAATTAGTTGTACGCTTATGTTTGTGTTTTCCAACGCTTTTCAAAGTAGATTTAGTGGTATACTATCATATGCCTTCTGCAAATCGACGTAAAGCAGATGCAGCTCTTGTCCGTATGCCATTTTCTTTTCAATAACTTGGATTATGCAAAAGAGATGATCTGAAGTCGATCTACCCGCTCTGAAACCAGCTTGTTCTTCTGCCTCCATGTCTTTATATTCGCTCTCCACTTTATTTCTTATTATTTTACCGTATATTCTGCTTAGCGTACTAGTCACAGATATACCTCTATAAATCTCACATATATCTTTCCTTCCTTTTTTGTGTATTGTAGATATATATGACGTTTTCCACTCAGTTGGTACTACAGTTCCATTTAAATATTTTTGGAAAAGATTCCGTAATCTCCAAAACAGTTCTTCAGTGCCATACTTAATAAGTTCGGCTGGGATATTTCCGGGTCCGGCAGATTTACCGCTTTTTAAGGTTGTGCACACATTTTTGACCTCAGAGATTGTGAGGGGCACTGGAGATCCCATCGTTCTAATTATATTGTCTCTTGCGTCTTCCTTGAATTCTGCTCTATCTTCAGTTAAAAGTTTTTTAAAATGCTCATCCCATTCTTTGTCTGGTATTGGCGAAATGATATCTCTGCATGTTTCTTTTTTAATCGATCTTATAGTTTTCCAGCTTTCGGTACTTCTCCTACCTCCTAAGTAAGAATCTATTTTCTGGCACTTTTGCGTCCACGAATGATTTTTCTTATCACTGATCATTCTTCTCACCTTTGATTGCGCGATTTTGTATTCTTGTCTGCTTCTATCTGTCCTTTGGGATAAGTAGGTGTGATATAATTTCCTTTTTTCCTCTATTTCTCTTTCAATCTCAGCATCCCACCAGTATGGTTTTCTTCTTTTAGAAGTTTCTTCCACTAATCCTAGTGCTTCTTTTGCAGCTTGGTGGATGCTTAATGTAATACATTCGTATTGCTCATCTGGGGTTTCACCTGAAATTGTATTAAGTTTTTAGTTCAGTCTCTTTTTGTATAAGTTTTTTACGCTGTCATGTTCTAGGCTTAGTAGATTATATTTACAGTGATCAATTTCTCAATTACTGTATCATCAAGATGTTGTTGATGCAGGCTTCGGCCTTGATAAGGAAAGAGAATTTTGGACTCCAGAAAATAGTGATCACTTCCGCATGTTGATCCACGCTTTGTTCTGACATCTTGAATTTTCAGTTTTGTCTTTTGTTTAGTGATAAGATAATCAATGACGGATTTCAGGTTTTGTGAGGGTTTGGTCCAGGTATATTTGTGTGTTTCCTTATGTTGAAAAAAACCGTTTTGGATTTTTAGGTCTAATTGCTCACATACTGTAATTAGCCGGTTTCCATTGTCATTAACAACATTTTCTCCATATTGGCCAACTGTCAGATAATTAACTCTGTTACCGGTTCTACTATTTAAATCTCACAATATGACAATTTCTCTAGATGTACTTACTGCTGATATTTTATTGTGTATTTCTTCAAAAAATTTGTCTTTCACGGCTACATTTGCATCGTCGTTATACGCATAGATTCCAAAAATCGTAAGTCTCATTCCTTTTATTGTTATATTCATTTTAATTAGCCTTTCATTGACTGCTTCCCAGTTGGTGATAAATTTTCTAAATCTTTTGTGGACCAAAATAGATACTCCTTGTTGAGCATGTTTTTCTTTTGCCACTCCGCTATAGAAATGGTCATATTGTCCTAGGTTTTCAGATCCTTTTCCTTTCTTTTTCGGTTCTGTTAGTACAGCAAGGTCTACCTTCATTCTGCTGCACTCATGTACTATTTCATTTACTTTTCGACCCATTCCTTGCACGTTCCATGTACCAAAAATCATATCTTTGCTTGGTTCGTCTTAGGTTTTTCTTGTCTTTCCGAGGCGTCTGATTGGGTTTTTTAACAAAAATATAGAAGTTGAAAGAAATCTAATGTGTTACTAGAAATATATGAAAAACTTTAAATGGAAGACTTAAATCAATTGAAAAAAATGTTCCATTGTTATGTTAAAAAAAAAAATTGAATGCAAGAAAAATAATCTTAAAATACTTATTTTTTCTTGAAATATAAAAAATTTAAAAAATGAATGAAATTATTTAAATATTGTTCTCTATAAATCATATTTATTTAAATAAAAGTATGCCCTCCTATATTGTCCACAGCAAAACAAATTGTTTTCTGTAGATCACACCTCATTTAAATGAACATGCACTCCTTAATGTTTACAGCAAGACGAAAATTTTTTCTTTTAAAAAATTGAAACAAAGAAAGGAGAAAAAAAAGTTGCCTTCTGAAGGTCATATTAAAATATGGTCCCTTAGCCTTCAGCTAGACAAGAAAAAAAACTATATCTGCAAAATCTGTGCAAACCATGGGAAATAACACATGCGATCCAAAGTTTACACCAGATCACAAAATACAGTATTTTTTTATATAAAAAATTACAAAAGTTAAGTGAAAAAATTTAGTTTAAAAAAATCTTAAAAGTTAATACATTAAAAATAATTAAAAGTTAAAAGTAATTTCAAGAAAAAAGAAAAACACGCCTCGAATTATTTAGGCACAGAATTTCACTAAAGATTCGAGCTATATGTCCTTTCGTCATTGTCATGTCTGTCTGTCCGTCTGTCATGTCTTGTCATGTCTCCCACCACTCACCCTTCAGTAACTGACTGGAATAAACATAGAAAGTCCAGTTCAGGTACCACCAAAAATTTAAAACTTAAAAAAAATAGTTACATAAAATACTACAAAAAGAGTTAGACAAACTTAGGGTAAAAAAAAGTGAACATTAGTCAGAGATATCACTTTCTGTTTCTGTCCCATCATCAGAATCCAGTTCCTGTGTAACATCAGGTTTTATATCAGATACATGATAATTACCCAAATCACTACCATTCCTGTCTTTCAGGCCATAAACTAATTTTGAAAGTTTTCTAATAATTACACAAGGAATAAACTTAGGTGCAAGTTTGCCAACAAAATTATTTCCCGCATAAGAGAGAACATAGTTTGTCTTCCAAACGTAATCCTCAATAAAATACTCTACGTCTCTCCTGCGCAGGTCATAACGTTGTTTGCTCTTTTTATAAGAATTATACAGTCTTTTTCGAACATCCTCAAAAATTTGTGGGAGTTCTTGTACTATATCTGGATTATGAACGTTCTTAGAGATTTCTAACTTATTGGTCGGATTTTCTGAAATAAGACCATAATAATCACCACTGACAGGAATGTTTCGAGCAAAGTTTAAAAATGAAGGAGAAAATTCAGTAATATCATGTTTTGCCAATCGAATTGCTTGTGCAATCGCATAGATCTTTTCGCACCAAGACTTATGATTCTCATGGATATACTCTCTTATAGCAGTTACAATACTTCTGTTTGCTCTCTCTGTATGATTTATCTGAGGGTGATATACCGCATTATAAAAAATCTTCTGAACATTATATTTTGCCATAAAGTCTTTAAAAACCTTTGCAATAAACTGGCTTCCATTATCGCAACAGAAAATTTGGCACACACCATATACAAGAAAGATTTGATTTTCTATAAATTTAATAATAGACTGAGATGTTGCTTTAGTGAGAGGATGAACTATAGGGTATTTATAGCCCATCACACCGACTTTTTTTTTCATTACTTAGCCTTAAGTGTTCCTTATTACGTCATATTATGATTATATTAAGAAACGCTTTAAGCTAAGTAACGAAAAAAAAGTCGGTGAGATGGATCCTTAGTAAACCAATCCACTACAACAAGAAGATACTGATAACCGCCTCTACTACGAGGTTAAGGTCCCAATAAATCAGCGGAAATCATTTGAAATGGAAAGTTTATGTTTCTATACTCCCCCATAAGACCTGCCTGTGGTAAGTGACCTGGTTTACATGAAGCACAGATTTTACATTTTCTTATATACTTATAAACACTTTGGCGCATATTGGGTCAATAATAGAGTTCAGATATTCTCGATAAAGTTTTAGAGATGCCAAAATGTGCTGAAGTAGGTTCATTATGGTATTTATTCAAAAGTTCTTTTCTATGTGCAGTAGGAACAACTACTTTCCAGTTTGAGATATTACCATCAAAATTATACTTAGCAAGAATATGTTTTTACAAAATATTATTTTCAACCTTAAAAGCAGGATACTTATCAGGATCTGATTGTACATTCTTTATCCTACTTTTATACCAATTATCCAATGTTAAAAAAGTTAAATTTAAGACAGCTACATCCTCTAAACTTCTAGACAGAGCATTAGCCACAGTATTACACGTACCTTGTCTATAAACAATATCAAAAGAATGTTGAGATAAAGTAACAATCCATCTAGCTATACGTGGACTAGGATTTTTCATATTAAAAAGCCAAGTTAAAGAACTATGATCAGTATGGACAGTAAAATGAGTACCCTCAATATAACAACGGAATTTCTCTACACCAAATATAATTGCTAAAAGTTCCTTCTCAGTAGTTGTATACTTTTTTTGACATTTATTTAACGTTTTACTGGCATACGCAATCGGATGTTCTAGACCGTCTTCTTCCTGATAAAGACAACAGCCTACTCCTATATCGGAGGCATCACACATTAAAATAAAAGGTTTAGTATAATCAGGACTAGCAAGCACAGGTGCTGCGGTTAAAGCAACTTTAATATCCTGAAAAGCTTTTTCTGCTTCAGGAGTCCATTTAATAGATTGACCTTTTTTTCTACCCTTAAGCAAATCTGTGATTGGGCTACTTAAAGAAGAAAAATTATTTAAGAAACGTCTACAATATGCAACTAAACCTATTAAACGTCTAATTTGCGTAGTATTTTTGGGTCTAGGATATTTCAAAATTGCAGAAACTTTATCTTCGTCAGTTCTTAAACCATTTTCATCCACAATATAACCAAGAAATATTAGTGATTGTCTGCAAAACTGGGACTTTTTATAATTTATAGTTAAGTTGGCATCTTTCAGACGTTGAAAAAACTTACGTAATATATCACAATGTGTCTCAAAATCACTAGAAACGCAAATTAAATCATCAATAAAATAGAAGGTAGGTTAGGTTCTATAGCAGGACCAATAACAATATCCATTAATTTACACATCGCTTGAGCACTATTGTTTAAACCGAATGGTAAAGTTTTATAATGATAAAGACCTTTTCCATGAACTTCAAAAGCTGTCTTAGGTTTAGAATCCTCATCAAGAGGTATTTGATGAAAAGCTTGTTTTAAATCAATTGAAGTTAAATACTTAGCATCTCGAACTTTTGAAATTATGTTTTCTATTAATGGCATAGGATAACTTGACGTTGAACAAAGTTTATTTATTTTTCTCCCATCAAAAACTACACGAAAAGATGAATCCGCCTTTTTGATAAGCCAAACTGGTGACCACCAAGGAGAATCAGAAGGTTCTATAATGTCTAATGCCAACATTTTATCAACTTCCTTATCTAAAATTTTATTCATTGCATAAGATAGTGCATATTGCCTCTGTTTCACAGGCTCAGCTGTGCCTGTATCAATTTTATGTGTCATTAAATGAGTACGACCTAACCTATCCTCAGGTGCAATAGATTTAAACAACTTCATAATTTCAAAAAGCTTATTTTGTTGTACATCAGTTAATTATTTAGCACTGTGTAGAGTATTTACTGCACAGATTGTAGGATTTGAAGTATAGGACAAATTCTTAAAATTGACGCCTAAACCAAAACTTTTCAAAAAATCAACACCTAAAATTAGTGTGTGCTTAAGCGATGAAATAACCAAAAGTTTTATTGGGCGTGTAATATTATTTAATGTGACAGGTACCCACACAAAACCTACAACATTCTGCTGCTGTCCATCTGCAGTTGTAACATAAAAAGACAAATCAGTAGATAAATAAAGATGTAGTGAATTTGAAATATATAAGCCATCAGAACCTAAAATAGAAGAGCAACTTCCACTATCAACTAATGACAAAAGCTTCTCAGTATAAATGCTAATATTCAAATAAGGTCTATCATCAAATTCTCTTTTAATCAACAAAGGACTAATCGACTGACCCGAAAAATACTTATTTTCTGGCGACTCATTAGAAATATAATTATTTGTTTGACTTTTATTATGTAAAGGGTTAGAAAAATTTTGTAAATTTTTAAAATTATTACTATTATTGTTAAGCATAAAATTTTTTGAATTATTTTGTAAGGTATTATTAGGTTGAGAATTGACAAATCTTTGGGAATTTAATTTTGATTGTTTTTTATAGGTTGTTTTCCTTTTGTTTGATTGAAAGTTCTTTGAGAATGGTTTTGGGTTCCAGTAGCCGTTGCTGCGGTTGTTTGGCTGCTTAAACCACTGGAGCTTTTTGAAATATTGTTTTTATTACACTGTGGGCAATTTATTTTAGAAAAATCTTTTAAGCCACAGGAAGAACAAAAAAGTGTTTTAGGTTGCAGACAACCTATTTATGCCCTTTCCTCAAACAATTATAACACGTAACCGTGTAACTTCTATTGTCTTGTGACATAGAACCAACATTCCCTGAAAATGAAGGGCGATTTAAGTCCGGTTCCATTCTATATTTAAAGCCGAAATTCCGAAATTGATTAGTCACTTGTAAAGATTCCTCTAATTTCTTACAAAGTTTTTTCATTTCATCTAATGAAGAAATGTCATTTAGGGCCAAACCTCTGACATAATCAGGTAATAAATTCATTCTAACAATATCAACCATTTCTTGTTCTGAAACTGGTTCAATCAATCTTTTAAAATATCCCTCCATTGAATCAATAAAAAAAGAAACATTCTCTTTATAACCCTGTTTACGTGAGCTAATCTCTATTTTTAAATTTTTATCATGATTTTTAAGTAAATAAGTTTGTTTAAGCTTTTCCTCCCAATTACAAAAACGATTTTTCTTGTGAATATTATGCCACCAAGTCCAAGCTTGACCATCAAAAAGATCACTGGCAGAGGCAAAAACTTCATCAAATCAACAGTTTCTAGAGATTCTCAACGTTTCGACTTTTTCCAAAAAAATGAATTTTTTAAGATCCCACTTATAGACTGGTATAGAACTTTGAAAAGGATTTGGAGGCATAATATTGGCAGACTGAATATTAGGAGTCGAAGTTGCAGGTAACAATTTATTTTTCAGGGTCCCTTCTAAAGTTAGACATTTGACATAAAGGTCTTGTCTAGAGCTACATTGATTTTCTGTCTCACAATTCATTCTCGAAATTCTACCCGAAACATGGTGAAGTCGAGTAGTGATTTCTTTATATTTAGCCGTTTGTTTAGTACCCGTAAATGAATCAATTTTTTGTTTTAAACTATCTAAAGTTCCCTTAATTTGGGTATGGTCGTTACTAAAAGTAAAGGGATTTTTTATCGTTGCAAAACTACGGTTTGCATTTTCTTGAGACAGAAGGCCCTGCAAAACTATTCTTTTACTGTCAACATTCCCTGTAGGTTCAACCTCCCTAATCTTCAGCTCATATTCTACCTCACTAGCATGTAAAGCATTCACAATAAAAGCCATTGTCAACAATATTCAAGATCAAGATAAATAATGAAATTATATTATCAAATTAAATTCAGAAAAATAGATATCAAACAATCTTCAAATATATAAAAAAAATTATTTTAAGTCAAATTCAGTTTAGTAGGTAAACAATGTTTAAATTAAAAAGATTTTAAAGTTTCCAAAACTTTTCCTCCGAACCCAAGAAGTCAACACACCAAAAAAAAAATTGACATTATTTCCCTAAATTCTTGATTTTTCTATCAAAAAGAACGTTGGTGCGCCACTTTGTTATATTATTTTTTTCATATAATATAATTTTTTGTATATTATTGATGTTGTTTTAATATACCTCAAATTTACCTCGGCTAGAAAGAGCTATTTAGGGTTGTGAGGTTCCTTTAAGGAACAGGTACAAATAGTGTCGGCAATTTCGTCCATATATTCACTGGAGTCCCAAAAGAAAGAAGAGCAGCCAGAGGGGTATCCTTGTTAATAAAGAAAAACCTAAAAAATAAGATTACCGACTACGATTGCTTGGTCATAATATAAGCATAATAGCAGTCTACGCACCATCAGATGACGAAAAAGTAGCTACAAAACAACTGTTCTTCGACCTATCACCAAAATCGGTAATACCAGAGAAAGAATTATGCTTGGCGATTTTAATAGCCGAACTGGTAGACAAACCCAGAGCAAAGTGATAGGACCATTTGGAGAAGAAGTAACAAATGATAATGGCTTGAGACTGATGCAATTGTGTGAAACCCACAACCTAAAAATAAATAACGGTTTTTTTAGGCATAAGGATATTCATCGATATACCTGGATTCAGCCAACAGGAAATCTTAAATCAATCATTGACTATGCTATAGGTGGACAACACTCGCAATTAAAGTGGTATGATGTGCGAGCAATTCGTGGTATTACCTGCGGATCTGACCACCATCTGGTAAAAGCAAAAATATTATTCCCTTTCAGAAAAACACATAAGGACGAAAGTATTAAAGAAAATGAAAACCTAGAATGCATCGAAGACAATCAAAAATACAACTTTAGAAGTCCAGAAATCGAAAGTACTCAAAGATTGTATCAGAACCGATTAGATAAAAAATTAATAAACACAGAACACTCATTTGAAGAGATATATACAAACATAATAAAAAGCTTGAAAGAAGCAAGCATCGAAGCTGTTGGATACCAAGATAATAGAAATAGCAGGAAGATGTGGTGGACGGAAAAAATACAGGAAATGGTCAAAGAGAAAAAACGCACATACTTGAAATGGCTCAGTACTAAAGAACAAAGAGACCTAGAAATCTACAGGGAAACCAAAAGACAGCTGAGAAATTTGATACGCACAGAAAAAAATGAACTGTTCGAGCGCAAATGCCACGATATCAATACACACGTAGGAGGTAGGCAGAGTTCTGAAGTATGGAAATTCATTTCTACAGTAAAAAACCCAACAAAAGAAAAAGTAAACATCCAGATCATCAAACCAGAACAATGGACAGAACACTACAAGGGACTGCTGCAGGAAACGAGACCCGAATATCTGGCAGCCTCTCCGAGGAGAGACATAGAAGTACATGGAGAGGAAGTAATCATCGAAAAAGAAATGATAAAAAATAGTATTAAAAAGCTTAAATCCGGAAAAGCTAGCGGACCTGGATGAATATATGCTGAAATGCTCAAATATGGATCAGAGAAACTAATCGAAAATCTCACATATTGTTCGTGCAACTTTAATTTTAAATTCAAATTTTGCGCCAAATTCCCGTATTCGGAAAACCCACACAATTTCAATTTGATTGGCACAAGCAAAACGCCAGCGCCATCTACAAAAAGTGAATCTGCGCAAAAAGGCGTAACCAAAAAAAGATTCGTCTGTCGTATTCTGTCGAGATCACCACGCAGCATGGTGATAAATTCTATTAACCAAAAAATCCAATAACATCCTTAGAAAATCAAACTAAACCATTACACAAACAAGTGATTCTAGTGTGGATCGACTGCAACGACTGGGCCAGCGAGAGGAGCTCCTCTGGACGACGGAAACAGCTGAAAAGGTGAGTGCCAATCCTCTATATTGTCTTTGTGTGGCTCGGAAAAATTAATATTTTTACATCGTCCTTTTAAGGATTTTTGCACCCAGATTTTATAAAACGGCCAGCGCTTACAGTCCCGCAGCTCTACCCCTCAAAACAACAACATTTTCTGGTCCTTCGAGCCGGATAGTTTTTTAAAATTTGTTTGCTAAAAATATTAGATCTTTTCGCCTCGCCATTTTGATCCGTTTGTTGCCGTGTCCGGTTTAGAAAGGAGGTTCCGTCCCCCCTTGCGTGGCTTAACGGTGGCTCCACCCACATTTCATCGCAGCCGAAATTGGCACTTGGTACGTCGTTTGTTTTGATTCAAAAATCGAAATTTGTTTAAATAATAGTTATTTGTTTAAATAATATGTTATAGTTATTCAAACCAACAAAAGTGCTTGTGAGTTAAATGCTTTATTCTTATTTAACAGGTAAACAAACACATCTAGTAGAATTAGTATTTACCTGTAAATAATAAGAGAAACGGTAGTAGGTACAAGTTTTTTTGCGTGCATTTATTTGGGAGAAAAATCGCGACCTAGGATAACAGCTGTGATAAGTTTTTGCATTTATTCGAGAAATCGATAATAAAATATATGCTGTCGGACTCTTTTGGACTGATTAAAGTCAATAGGGGTCAAGTGTTAGTTTTATTCCTTTTAAATATTTTTTATTTTTTTAATTAACAATATGTCGTTAAAAAAGCTTGAGAATCAACGCAAAGTTTCAATATCTCGTATTACGGAAACGTATAACTTGGGAACAAAAGCTAAATCAGATAGTTCTTCCTTGCCAATTTTTAAGGCGTTTTACGAATCGTTAGATGATCACTATGAACAATTTAAAAACATTCATAATGACATCATAGGTCTCTTGAAAGACGACGACGATGATGAATTCGAAGTACAAGACAAAATTAGGAAAGATACGGATCTATTCTACCACCAAGCTAAAGTTCTTTTTTCGAGTTTATGTTCCGATTCAGTTCATTCAAATTTTACCCCCGCAACTTCACACTATTCACGTAGCGATGATCTGGGCCCTTTAAAGGTACCTTGCTTTAATGGAAACGTAAAAAAGTGGCCAACCTTTTACGATGTTTATTCTTGTTTGGTTCACGAAAACTCTAATTATTCCGATATAAGGAAATTTCAACATTTGCTAACCTTCCTTGAGGGCGAACCACTTAATATTTTAAGTTCTATAAAATTAACGGCAAGTAATTACGCAATCGCCTGGAAGGTATTAACAGATCGCTATCAAAATAAAAGACTTTTAGCCAGTACCTACTGGAACTCAATCTACTATGCAAATTCTTTAAAGGGAAACCAGTCAGCAAAGGATCTTAGAGTCTTGGTAGATACCTTTTCCGAGAATATTGCGGCGCTCGAAAATCTTGAATTTCCAGTAACGTCGTGGTGTTTTTGTTTATTTTCAATTTTATTATCAAAAATCGATCAAACCACAAGAACCGCTTTCGAATTAAAGTATAGTACTACCGAGATTCCAACATATCAAAATCTAATTCAGTTTCTTATTAACCAATGCCGTGCTCTTGAAACAGTACAGCTATCTCCCCAAAATACGCAAATGCAACCTTCGACTTCAAAACAGCAAAAACCAAATTATTCGAATTCTACTAACCAAAAATATAATTCTTATTCAAATAATCAGTACAAATCAAGCCCTCCATCAAATTTTTTAGCGCATACGCACTCACAAGTATCAAATAAACAATCCAATATTCAATTTCGACAAAACCAACAACCCTATAAGTGCAAATTATGCAATAATTCTTTTCATCCACTCTCGCAGTGTGGTGTTTTTATTTCCAAATCTCCTTCAGATCGTTTTACTTATGTAAAACAACAATCGTTATGTATCAACTGTTTACGTTCAAATCATCAAGTAATCGACTGCAGTAGTACCTACAACTGCAGGGTATGTCGACATAGGCACCATAGTCTTATTCATCTATCGCAAACGACAGATTCAATCCGTCAGAATTCAAGTCAATCCTTTGTTAATTCAAGCCAAAATTCAAATCAAAATTCGAACTTAAATCAAAGTTTTAATTCAAATCAAGTGGCCGTGCCTAGCACAGGCACAAACTTATCGTATCAGAATTCAAATTCAAGTCTTAGCCAACAGAACCCTAGTTTTGTTCAACCCAGTTCAAATTCAATTCAAATCAATTCGAATCCAAATACATCTACAAATCAATACTCTTCGTTAACCACCTTGACGCCCCGGACGACAGTGCTTCTAGCGACTATAAAATTAGAGGTACTCGATAGTCGGGGTAACTACCAACCTGTCCGAGCACTTCTGGACAGCGGTAGCCAAGCTAACCTGATAAGCGAAGCTTGTCTTAACAGGTTAGGCTTGCCAAGAAACAAAATTTCGATCCCTGTTCTGGGACTAAATCAATCTTCATCGGCCACTAACGGCATTTCTACTTGCACTATTCGAGCCCTAGGCCAACAAGAGCCTACCTTTTCTATTCAAGTCTTCGTTTTACCGAAACTCTGTTCGAATATGCCCTCAATACAGGTAGATTCATCCAATTGGAGTCATATTTCAAATCTAAAGCTTGCAGATAACCAATTTTACAACCCTGGTCCAATTGACTTACTCTTAGGTGCACAACTTTACACAGAAATCGTCCAATCAGGACGAATTCCAGGACCTCACGGCCCACCCTCCGCTTTTGAGACAGTTTTTGGGTGGGTCTTGATGGGCCAAACTCAAAGCATAAATATTTCACCTCAAGTCAATTCGTACTTTACTTCCTGTGAGCAGTCTCTCGACTTTAATATTCGCAGATTTTGGGAACTAGAATCAATTAAGTCAAAAACGTTTCTCTCACCCGAAGAAAAAAGATGTGAAGAGATTTTCCAAAAAACTACCACTAGAGATATTTTGGGCCGATTTACTGTAAATTTGCCTTTTCGTCACATTGACCCTCCTGACCTAGGAGACACATATTCAGTGGCCTATCGTCAATTTTTATCTCTCGAATCTCGCTTAATAAAAAATTCAAATTTCTATAGTATGTACTCGGATTTTATGAGAGAATATCTCAAAAACGGGCACATGTCTTTAATTCCAAGATCCGAACCTAGACCTCAGTTATGTTCTTATTTACCACATCACGGAGTCCTTCGTCTTGACAAATCAACGACTAAACTCCGGGTGGTTTTTAACCCCTCGATTAAGGGTTCGAAAGGCCTAAGCATGAACGAAACTCTTTTAATAGGACCAAAATTACAAGCCGATATTTCCGAAATTCTATTAAAGTTCAGATTTTATTCTATCGTATTTTTGACTGATATAAAACAGCACTTTTTACAAATTCAAATTAATCCAATTCATCGGGACTACCAAAGGCTACTTTGGCGATTTGATCCCAATGAACCCCTGCAGGAATACAGGCTTAATACAGTGACGTTTGGTGTTAGTTCAAGTCCCTATTTAGCTATTAGAACTCTTAGAGAACTAGCCATCCTGGAGGCTAAGAATTATCCTGAAGCATCCCAGGTCCTTTTGAATAACATTTTCATGGACGATATTTGCTGTGGAGCTAACTCTCTAGAAGGTGCTTTATCACTTCAAAAGGATCTCATAGCGTTGCTTAAATTGGGAAAATTTGAATTAAGAAAATGGGCATCAAATAATCCGAAACTTCTTTCACATTTGTCGCCCGCTGATTGTCAGATCCTTGTTACCTTTGAAGACGATTCTTCAACATCGATTAAGGTGTTGGGCCTTCAGTGGCACCCTTCTACAGATACTTTTACCTATTCTTGTACCCCTTGTGAAAAACCTTGCACCAAAAGGAATATTTTATCGGCTATCGCTAAAATTTGGGATCCTATAGGTTTCTTATCGCCTGTTTCATTTTTAGCCAAAGTGATTATGCAAAAACTTTGGTTATGCAAAACTGATTGGGATGAAATACCCCCCGATCCAATCAAAACTCTTTGGAATCAATTCAATAATCAATTAACCACTCTTTCGAATCTTTGTATACCTAGACATATTTTTTCGAATAATATTCAACGATGTCAATTGCTAGGTTTCTGCGATGCATCCGAGCTAGGATACGCTTCTTGCGTATACGTTCGCGTTGAATTACCAAATAAAATTATCAAAACTGCTCTAATCATGGGCAAGTCAAGGGTTGCTCCCTTACACACTATTTCAATCCCACGTTTGGAACTACTTGGAGCTACTCTATTAGCTGATTTACTCGAACTAGTTATTCGCACCTATTCATCATTACTCGTAATCGATGAAATTCGTGCGTTCTCGGACTCACAGGTCACGCTTCATTGGGTCACATCTTCACCTCACAAGTGGAAGACCTTTGTGGCAAACCGCGTAAGTCGTATTCAAGAAACAATCCCCGAAGTCCCACGGCATCACATTACTTCACTCGAGAACCCTGCCGACTGCGCTAGCAGAGGGTTGTCGCCCAATAACTTAATAAATCACCCTCTTTGGTTTCACGGCCCTCCATGGATTACCTTGCCCACTACGGAGTGGCAAATTCAAAGGTTTATAAATGGGAGTTCTTTGGGAGTTCCAGACGAGGTTCTCAAAGAAGAAAAACCGGAAAATTCAGTGGTGCTGACGGCAGAAATTCAAAATCAAAACTTTTTTGATAGATTAATCGATAAAATATCCAATTTAAATACCATTCAAAAAATCATTTGTCATTTTTTAAGACTTATTCACAATCGAAAAAACTCAGTGGACCTTTTATCCGGCGTTTTTTCCGCTTTTGAACTACACAAGGCTCTACTTGTTTTAGTTAAAAGGGTCCAAGAAGAGTGTTTTTCGGACGTCATTCAAAAAATTCAAAATACTCAGCTATTACCTAAGCCGTTTCGCAAACTCGCGCCCTTTTTGGACGAATTGGGTTTCCTTAGAGTGGGCGGACGCTTACGGCATTCTCAACTCTCCTTTGAGGCAAAACATCCCTTATTATTGCCGAAATCTCATAGATTAACCCAATTGATCATTATTCAAACTCATAACGAAAATTTACATCCCGGAATAAACACAGTCCAATACTTAATTCGTCAAAAGTTTTGGAATATGTCATCACGTCGAGCTATTCAGAGGGTTTTATTGCAATGTATTCCCTGCTTTCGCTTAAAACCAAAACCTTACACTCCGTACATGTCGGATTTACCTTCTTTTAGAACGTCACAATTAAAATGTTTTTCACACGTTTGCTTAGACTATGCAGGCCCAATCAAAACCTTTGTAGGTCAGAGACGTCGTGGAGCACAAGTTGGTAAATCATATATCGCAGTCTTTGTCGATACTTCTGTCAAGGCAATCCATATCGAGCTTGTTTCGGATTTAACCACAGAGGCGTGCATCGCTACTTTACGACGCTTTGTCGCTAGACGTGGCACTTGTGTCCAAATCACAAGTGATAGAGGCTCAAACTTTGTTGGGGATATTAAGGAGCTCCATAATCTTTCGAAATTAGCTTCTGAGAGCTTAAAAATCAAATGGTGTCTTAATAGTCCGGGAGCCCCCCACCTAAATGGTCTAGCAGAAGCAGGAGTCAAATCTATAAAAACACATTTGTATCGGGTCATCGGTGACCAGATACTAACCTTCGAAGAGCTCTATACTCTCCTCGCCCAAATAGAGGCATTACTCAATTCTCGACCCCTTTGTGAGCAAAGCTCTGACCTAAACGATCTTACGTCTTTGACTCCGGGTCATTTCCTCACAATGGAACCCCTTAATTCGTGTCCTGATCCTGACCTTTCTACCCTTAAAGTTAATACCCTTAAGCGTTGGCAACTTATCCAACGAATTCATGCCGATTTCTGGAAGCGTTGGAAACTCGAGTACTTAAATACTTTACAACAGCGTTCTAAGTGGTCGGACCCTTCGGTTGAAATCAAGCTAGATACGCTTGTATTAATTAAGGATGAAACTAGGCCGCCATTACACTGGTTGCTGGGTAGAATAGTATCTGTACATCCTGGTCGGGATAATCACATTCGAGTTGCTACTGTTAAAACACAACACGGACTTTTCACTCGTCCCGTGGTCAAGTTGTGCCCACTACCTTTAGATGCGCACTAAACTCCCAAGCAACTTCTTTTGTTTCGTGTGTCGTTATCTAGAATATATAAATATATTTTTTGCATTTTTTTTTCCTTTTAATCTATAAACCTAAAACGGATTTTAATTACCTACCCTTTAAGGTTTTAAATTAACTTATATTTTTTTTATATAGCCATTTGTTTATTCAACTTAATCTCAATGTAAAACTTCGTTTTAAGTGGGCGGAAAATGTTCGTGCAACTTTAATTTTAAATTCAAATTTTGCGCCAAATTCCCGTATTCGGAAAACCCACACAATTTCAATTTGATTGACACAAGCAAAACGCCAGCGCCATCTACAAAAAGTGAATCTGCGCAAAAAGGCGTAACCAAAAAAAGATTCGTCTGTCGTATTCTGTCGAGATCACCACGCAGCATGGTGATAAATTCTATTAACCAAAAAATCCAATAACATCCTTAGAAAATCAAACTAAACCATTACACAAACAAGTGATTCTAGTGTGGATCGACTGCAACGACTGGGCCAGCGAGAGGAGCTCCTCTGGACGACGGAAACAGCTGAAAAGGTGAGTGCCAATCCTCTATATTGTCTTTGTGTGGCTCGGAAAAATTAATATTTTTACATCGTCCTTTTAAGGATTTTTGCACCCAGATTTTATAAAACGGCCAGCGCTTACAGTCCCGCAGCTCTACCCCTCAAAACAACAACACATATATTATCAATCAATGCATAAACGGACATCCAGTACCTGATGATTGGAAAATTGCATTCATATCCTCAATACATAAAAAAGGAAACAAGCTGGATTGCAACAATTACAGAGGAATTTTAGTAACTAGTACTCTCAGTAGATTGTACGGTAGGATTCTTAGAGATCTAATAGAGAAGGATTTTCATGAACAAGAAGAAGAAGAGCAAAGTGGGTTTCGTGCAGGCAGATCTTGTAGTGATAATGTTTTTTGTCTTAAACAAGTAATTGAGAAAAGGAGCGCCAGAAATTTAGAGACTCATGTTACCTTTGTGGACCTACAAAAAGCATATGATACCGTTCCAGTAGAAAAACTATGGACAGTGCTAGAGCAGACTAATATCAATCATACATACATAAAAGCGATAAAAGAACTATACGAAGGGTCAAAATCTAAAATTAAAATTGGAAATCGACTTTCAAAAGAATTCCTGGTAACAAAAGGCTTCAGACAGGGATGTTGTATTTCTCCAACTCTTTTTAAAATATATATCGCAGTAGCTCTAAAAAACTGGAAACGGAAAGTGCACGGCATGGGAATACAACTTAACGACCGATTTACCATATACACGCTACAGTTTGCTGACGACCAAGTAATTGTAGCTAATGATAAAGAGGGTATGGAGTATATGATGAGAAAGTTAATGGAAGAATACCAAAAGTGGGGATTAACAGTGAACGTGGACAAGACACAGTACTTATGTATTGGAAACGAATCCAGTGAGTTAGAACTAGACAATGGACAAGTAATATCTCCATGCAATGAGTATGTATACTTGGGTGTCACATTTGATAAGACAGGAACAGACTGCAAAGAACTGGAAAAAAGAATAGTAAAAGCAAAAAAGGTTATTGGATATCTTAACAGTATTTTATGGAGCAGAGAGATAAAAAAGAATGTAAAATTTAACATATATGAAACAATTCGCGTGAAACTAGCAGCCAGTTGCCCGCAGCCAAAGTGTGAAGTTAGCAGCCAGTTGCCCGCAGCCAAAGTGTGAAGTTAGCAGCCAGTTTCCCGCAGCCAAAATGTGAATTTAGCAGCCAAAGGCAGCAGCCAAATATAAAGCTAGCAGTCAATTCTTCAAGCTGCCTAAGGGCTATTTACTCTAATTATTGTTCTGTACGGCTTCATTGTGTTTTAATGAATGAATCTTTAAAAAACATACTTTGTTGAAAAAGTTACGCAATTAAACTTTGGCAGTACAATGGAGCCATCATAAGAAATCAAAAGTCCAAGCCGCATCTCGTAGCACCGCTCAATATGGAGAAATGGCTAATAGTATGAAAATAAAAAAATAATAAAACATCACACCTAGCGACAGAGTTACGCGATCAAACTTTGTCGGTACATTGAAGCCATCATAAGAAATCAGCGGTCCAAGCCGCATCTCCTTGCGCGCCGTTTAACATGGAGAAAAGGATAATAGTATGGAAATTAGAAAAAAATTCAAAAATCACACTTAGCGACAGAGTTACGCGATCAAACTTTGACGGTACATTAAAGCTATGATAAGAAATCAGCTGTCCAAGCCGCATCTCCTTGCGCGCCGTTTAACATGGAGAAATGGATAATAGTATGGAAATTAGAAAAAAATTCAAAAGTCACACTTAGCGACAGAGTTACGAGATCAAACTTCATCGGTACAACGGGGCAATCATAAGAAATCAGTGGTCTAAGCTACATCTCCTTGCGCGCCGTTTAACATGGAGAAATGGATAATAGTATGGAAATTAGAAAAAAATTCAAAAATCACACTTAGCGACAGAGTTACGCAATCAAAATTTGACGGTACATTAAAGCCATCATAAGAAATCAGCGGTCCAAGCCGCATCTCCTTGCGCGCCGTTTAACATGGAGAAAAGGAAAATAGTATGGAAATTAAAAAAAAAAACAAAAATCACACTTAGCGACAGAGTTACGCGATCAAACTTTGTCGGTACAACGGGGCAATAATAGGAAATCAGCTGTCCAAGCCGCATCTCCTTGCGCGCCGTCAACATGGAGAAATGGATAATAGTAAGGAAATTAGAAAAAAATTCAAAAATCACACTTAGCGACAGAGTTACGCAATCAAACTTTGTCGGTACATTAAAGCTATGATAAGAAATCAGCTGTCCAAGCCGCATCTCCTTGCGCGCCGTTTAACATGGAGAAATGGATAATAGTATGGAAATTAGAAAAAAATTCAAAAGTCACACTTAGCGACAGAGTTACGCGATCAAACTTTATCGGTACAACGGGGCAATCATAAGAAATCAGCAATTTAAGCCGCATCTCCTTGCGCGCCGTTTAACATGGAGAAATGGATAATAGTATGGAAATTGGAAAAAAAAATCAAAAGTCACACTTAGCGACAGAGTTACGAGATCAAACTTCATCGGTACAACGGGGCAATCATAAGAAATCAGCAATTTAAGCCGCATCTCCTTGCGCGCCGTTTAACATGGAGAAATGGATAATAGTATGGAAATTGGAAAAAAAAATCAAAAGTCACACTTAGCGACAGAGTTACGCGATCAAACTTTGTCGGTACATTAAAGCTATGATAAGAAATCAGCTGTCCAAGCCGCATCTCCTTGCGCGCCGTTTAACATGGAGAAATGGATAATAGTATGGAAATTGGAAAAAAATTCAAAAGTCACACTTAGCGACAGAGTTACGCGATCAAACTTTGTCGGTACAACGGGGCAATCATAAGAAATCAGCGGTCCAAGCCGCATCTCCTTGCGCGCCGTTTAGCATGGAGAAATGGATAATAGTATGGAAATTAGACAAAAATTCAAAAATCACACTTAGCGACAGAGTTACGCGATCAAACTTTGTCGGTACATTGAAGCCATCATAGAAAATCAGCTGTCCAAGCCGCATCTCCTTGCGCGCCGCCTAACATGGAGAAATGGATAATAGTATGGAAATTAGAAAAAAATTCAAAAATCACACTTAGCGACAGAGTTACGCGATCAAACTTTATCGGTAGAACGGGGCAATCATAAAAAATCAGTGGTCCAAGCCGCATCTCCTTGCGCGCCGTTTAACATGGAGAAATGGATAATAGTATGGAAAATAGAAAAAAATTCAAAAATCACACTTAGCGCCAGAGTTACGCGATCAAACTTTGTCGGTACATTGAAGTCATCATAAGAAATCAGCTGTCCAAGCCGCATCTCCTTGCGCGCCGTTTAACATGGAGAAATGGATAATAGTATGGAAATTAGAAAAAAAAAAAACAAAAATCGCACTTAGCGACAGAGTTACGCGATCAAACTTTGTCGATAGAACGGAGCAATCATAGGAAATCAGCTGTCCAAGCCGCATCTCCTTGCGTGCCGTTTAACATGGAGAAATGGATAATAGTATGGAAATTAAACAAAATTCAAAAATCACACTTAGCGACAGAGTTACGCGATCAAACTTTGTCGGTACAAAACACACTTAGCGACAGAGTTACGCGATCAAACTTTGTCGGTACATTGAAGCCATCATAAGAAATCAGCTGTCCAAGCCGCATCTCCTTGCGCGCCGTTTAACATGGAGAAATGGGTAATAGTATGGAAATTGATGGAAAGATCAATGAGTCAAAAAAATCTGACAGAAGATGATTGTCAGGATCGAAGGAGGTGGAGAATAGGCGTCGGACAACGTAGAAAAACGTTCTAAACCGACTAAATAAAAATAAAAAAAGGTTCCTTTAAGAAAAATATTGTCAACTTTCTATTTTTGAAATGATAATAGACCTCTATTTACTTTGACACAATTAACAACAATGGTGACAGATTTTTCTTACTATCACCATGTTACCAATGTATCAATGCAGGAACGAAATAAAAGATCAGGATTACTTTTTGTTTACAACCCTCAACATTTATTTTGTTTCAGAAAGAAAAACAAATAAAAAAACAAATGATCAAATATGAACAAGAAAAAATATTAATTTTTTGTTGAAACTTTCTTAAAAAGGTAGTAAAAAAAATGATATGTTCAAATATAACTTAAAAGAGACATACTTCCTTTTTAAAACCTTGTTTCTTTTGATGTACAATAGTGAAAAAAAAATATTTACATATGTTGTAATAGTTTTGTCGAGAATTGAGGTTAGAAAAAAAAATAACATAAAAACAAAACAATCTTAACCCAGGAAATGTTAGATTCAGTATACTTGAATGAATCTTTAAAATACAACTATGGTTTCAATCATTTTCCATAGAAAAAAACAAAAAAAAACTTTATTTTCTGATCAGGTCCATCAAAACACCCTATATAAATATTCCAAAGTTTCATCAAAATTTGTACATACTGTACAGTAATTCTGTAGAATTACCAAATAAAACTTTAGTCTATTTACACCAAGTTAGTTATCTTTTCTGGACGCAAATCATCACATAAGTTTATAAAAAAAAACAAAAATGTGTATTTTGGTTATAAAAAAAAACTATATAAAAAAACAGCTTTCGGCAATAGCTATATAAAATTTAGCTGTAATAACCTGTCTAACTCTATTTACTACCAAAGGTGCTTATGAGTACCATAACCTTAAATTTAACCATATGGTCATGTCGAAGTGACTATTGTTAATTGGTACCAAGCTATCCAAAAAAGAAATGACCAAGATGCAGGATTAAGTACTAGCTTAAAATCATAATCTGGATTCTAGAAATCCCATGTAGGCACAACATTGTGAACCCATTATAAATAAACTATAACCAAAATACCATATAGCCAATATATAAATATTTTGTCGAACATAGTTTGAACCATAAAACAAAAAAATATGAAACTAATCAAAATTTTTTATAAAAAAATTAAGTAGTCTAAAGAGAGAGATAATTGTCTGTTAAAGGCATAAAGAAAAATTGTAACATTTCCTCGACAAAGAAAAATTTTTATAAAAATATATATATATATATGTTATAACATATTTACCTAATTAAAAATAAAAATAAAAATCTGGTATATGCAATTGAATTTCATATTACCATTGATTAAAATTAGAGCAAAGTTCTAATTTATCCTATAAAAAAAATTTCAAGCCATGCTTGATGAACAAAAAAAATTTTTAAGGTTATGTTATAACATAATTAAAATACCTTGTTTCTCGACAAAATCTCGAACAAAAAGGAACGATTTTTGTAAAATTCCTCTCAATTTCCCAAACTGCATAGCAATCACTGACTGAATAATTTTGAGTCACTTTATTTAAATTACAAAAAACTTATGTTTATTGTTTTATAGGTAAATAAATTGGTAAATAATCTTAGAGTCTTCGCAAAACAAAGCTTTTTAGGTTAAAATACAACACGGCCAATTACGCAATGTCTGTCGTACAAGTGGAACAACCAGAAAATTTTTCTATCCCTGTTTCACTCCAATGACAAAAAAGGGACAGACAACTCACTCGATCCTATTCCAAAACTGAAACATATTCAAAATGAACCTCTCCCCAGCAGTTAGATCGCTGCATAAAATCAATAATCTCGAGCTTAACCTGACTACAGATAGGTAATGTGCAAGTCACCGGATAAATTTTCAAAATATTCTAATTAAACTCTCTCATGTAAGATGTCGCTAGAGGTTATTTTTTTAAAGCAAATATTAAATCACTTAGCAAAAACGCGTTACAAAAAAAATGTAATTTTATTCGTAACAAACTCACAATTTGTTGTGCTTATAGCATTATTTTGTTACATGTTTTTCATTTAATTTACTAGCTCAAACTGCTTTACTCTTCTTAGTCTTCGAACTACCATAGTATTGTCTAGAAGCTCAATTGATTTCACATTCACATGTCGATGGAATCTATCTTCATGACATTTTGCGTATTTTTTTATAGTCTCTGCTACAGTTTGAATTTTTAGGTCCCGATGAAAGTCACTATTTCGAACGAACTAAGGTTCACAAATGTTTCTTAATACTTTATTTTAAAATCTCTGTAACTTATTGTTAATTGGTAAATCACTTTTGTCAATTAGCCAATTCATTTTTCTGTACCTTTTCTCAAGTTATTCTTTTTGTTCTTAATTGTGTTTTGCAGCACAATTTGACATCAAATATTATACTGAGATTTTTTTTTGATTACATTTAATTTTATTTGCCACTTGTGGTCCAACTGTGAACTTCGGTGACTGCATCCTGAATTTTTTCTATTGATTCTTCATTTCTCAAAATCTCTTTCTCAAAATCTCTTTCTCTTTCTCTTTCTCTTTCTCTTTCTCTTTCTCTTTCTCTTTCTCTTTCTCTTTCTCTTTCTCTTTCTCTTTCTCTTTCTCTTTCTCTTTCTCTTTCTCTTTCTCTTTATCTTTATCTTATCTTTATCTTTCTCTTTCTCTTTCCTCTTCTCTTTCTCTTTCTCTTTCTCTTTCTCTTCTCTTCTCTTTCTCTTTCTCTTTCTCTTTCTCTTTCTCTTTCTCTTTCTCTTTCTCTTTCTCTTTCTCTTTCTCTTTCTCTTTCTCTTTTCTTCTCTTTCTCTTTCTCTTCTCTTTCCTCTCTTCTCTTTCTCTTTCTCTTTCTCTTTCTCTTTCTCTTTCTCTTTCTCTTTCTCTTCTCTTTCTCTTTCTCTTTCTCTTTCTCTTTCTCTTTCTCTTTCTCTTTCTCTTTCTCTTTCTCTTTCTCTTTCTCTTTCTCTTTCTCTTTCTCTTTCTCTTTTCTCTTTCTCTTTCTCTTTCTCTTCTCTTTCTCTTTCTCTTTCTCTTTCTCTTTCTCTTCTCTCTCTTTCTCTTTCCTTCTCTTTCACTTTCTCTTTCTCTTTCTCTTTCTCTTTCTCTTCTCTTTTCTCTTTCTCTTTCTCTTTCTCTTTCTCTTCTCTTTCTCTTTCTCTTCTTTCTCTTTCTCTTTTCTACCGTCAGTAAACCAGTAGCATCGGCAAATGTTGCTAAGTTATTGTTTTCTGGCTTTGGGATATCGCAAGTGAATACAAAGTATAAATAAGGCCCTAGTACTCTACCATGAGGTAAGCCTGCGTGAATTCCTTTTAGATTTGAGTATAAATCTTCTTGTTTTACTTTGAAATATTTATCAGATATATATGATTACAAAACATCAGAATATTGTTTTGGCGGAAAACGTTTTGGTTTAAAATTAAAGCCTTTATGCCACACTTTGTCCAATGCTTGTGCTTCATCTAGAAGGACTTCAGAACAGACTTCTTTTTCTAGTGTTTTTGCTACTTTCACGAAACTATAACCAAGTACCTACATGAAAATAAGCATATCTATCGTTATTTTTGAGAGTTTCGTTTTTTACTCATTTATATTCAGCTCTTGTTTTCGACTTTTATATCAAGCACTGTTACAGTTTCAACCAAAGATCTTCCGTCTCTACTATGAACACCAATATTATTCGCCTAGCTATCTGTCTTTATTTAATGGTAATATATTTGCTTGTTGTAAATAGTTAAAAGTATGAGGACAAACCTGAGGGCACAGTACATTGACTATTAACAATGCGGATCAACTTTTGTTATTGAAGTCTCTTTGAAGCACGCGTGATCCGTTTAAAAATACTCTGCCAATATATGGGCCCCTAAGCTCACACTGAGCTAAGATAACTAAAAACTGAAATATATTTTATTTAACTCCAGACTAAATTACCTTTTGTTTGATACCACACAAGCCATGTTTTGACTTAAACTCAAATTTTTGAAATCTACCCCCCACCCTTAAAAAAAAAGACTGTCTGTCTGTCTGTCTGTCTGTCTGTGTGTCTGTATGTCTGTCTGTAACGACCAACGCGCATAACTCAAAAACCGCTTGCCCGATTTTAATGAAATTTGGTACCCAGGCTGGGTTTTGGGTCGAGATGGTCCCATTTAAAAATGAACAAAATCCACCGAACACAAGCCAAATAAAAGGGTGGGGGTAGATTTCAAAAATTAGAGTTTATGAAAAAATATGGCGTGTGTGATATCAAACGAAAGGTAATTGAGTCTGGAGTTAAACAAAATACATTTTAGTTTTTAAAAAAAGGGTGGGGGGTAGATTTGAAAAATTAGAGTTTAAGTCAAAACATGGCTTGTGTGGTATCAAACGAAAGGTAATTGAGTCTGAGTGAGACATACTTCAGTTTTTAGTTATATTAGCTTTCACGTAGATACACTATAACTATAGTACCCAGTGTGAGCTTAGGTGCCCATAGATTGGCAGAGTATTTTTACTTGTATCATCACAATGGGCTAAAAAGTCTACGTGAGATTAGCTGATGTTGCTAGTTAGTGGTGTGCTATTTAACCTAACCTATATTCTGCTGATGCTTAATCATTTTCATAACAAAAGATGGTATAATATATTGTTAGATATAACGCCGACTGATTTTCAAAGTTTTACCCTTCGTTTCTCTGTTATAGAAAATTGAACAATGGACGTTTTAAAAGTGGGAGGGGTCCTAATTAAATCACTTAATTAATTACTAAGTAAAATACCGTAAGCTTGACGGAAAGTTTGCCTCTTTTCGGCACTCACTCCATCTCCCCGTCATCGGCTCAAAATAACGGAGTTAGATATACAGTTTGAAGGCTTAATTTGGTCTCCAAATTAATTTAACATTTTGTAATTGAAAAATCGCAAGAGATTTCGTTTGGAGCGATGGACAAATGGACACAGATAGGTAGTTTCTTTTAAAACATGTTTAGCTTTGTTTCATGGGACAGGTTAATCTACGATAGTTTTTGACCGACTGAAATGTTATACATCCGCGCAAATTATCAATCAAGGTCATGTCGAGGAGGCAATTAATTATTCAAAACTAAATATTGGACTTGGAGCTTTAGTCCGAAACATATCATAGAGAGATAATGTTTTAACAAAAAATGTAGTGCACATCTTGCTTAACTGACCCACGGTGTTCCGTTTAGTCAGATCGTGATCACAAATGTTTCCTGTGTTCTTAGCTCATGATCAAATGTTTCCTGTGTTCTTAGCTCATGATCTTGGATAAAAGCAAGACTTTTAGTATTCCAATTTCTAATCCGACCATGTCAGGTTACAGTCAATTTTGAGCATACGCGATAGTGGGTATTTGATTTTGTTTCCGAATAAAAATTTTATTTTAAGTAGTTAATTGTATTGGCTTTAGGCGCTAAGTCGTAACGACGAGAGCGAATAAAAGACTCTAAGTTCATTTTACATAACTTCATTTTCCCAGAAAAGCTAAAACAACAAGTTTCCTAATTGAATGAAACGTGCGGAACAAAAGATATCGCTTTTATAGCTTGAATTTTTAAGTCAACTATTCTAGTCCCCATTTTGATGAGAGCATTTCACGTCATTTTCCAGAATTGACACACAAAATGATTCACTAATTTTTCAGACAGAGAAAAGGCTTTCACGAAAATAAATAAATGAAAAAGTTGAGTTTTGCCCCGATATCAATAAAGCCAAATTATCTTGTTAAAATGTGTTTAGTACATTTTTAGAAACTTTTGTTGGCAAGTTATTCTTTAAAACCCAAATAATATTTTAGTAAAAGAACAGCTTTTCAAAAGGCCTTTGTTGAAATAGCCATATGCACATATATTTATATTTTAATTTTGGAAAACCCTTTTACAAAATTAATTTTTTTTTATAGATTGTTTCCAAAAATTGAACAACTAAAATTGAAAAGCTTTAAATCGCACGTAAAACATTTTTCACACGGGTTAACCATTAGTTTTTTGTATATGATGTCCCGGTTTTTACATCTGAGTTTTGTAAGTATATTGTTAATCGCACGACAAAAGTGTTAAATATTTAAAAACTTTAAACGCTTTGGATAGCTGCCCAGAACGCCTTGGTATACCAAAGGGGTAAAAAGGTCCATTAAACTATGTAATGAAATCTTTAACAATAGTTGAGAATCCTGAAATATTCTGAAAGCGCATCAAAGTTTCTTAGACCAGGATACTTCAAAAACCTCAAACTAAATTCCCTCAATATACACAACTACTGCACCTCCCCAAAGAATGGCGCGTTATTCCAACATAGCTAAATGGCCATACACTCATTAGTATACTACTTGCACCAATTTACCTCTTACTGACCAAGAGGTACTAAATGACAAATCAGTCTTTATATCGCGCTGTATGTTTTTGAACTTTTATATCTTAATTTTACAAATTAAACGAATAAATTTCCTTGGAAGATATATAAACAAAACTAGTAACAATTAGCTAAACAGGATTGAGTAAAAATATAAATTAAAAACCTTATTTTAAAACCATATCATAACAAAAAATTAACAAGGAACAGATAACATGATTATATGCATAAAATGGATAAAACAAGAAAGGAGACCTAAATAACAACAGATTGGAAGTAAAACACTTTAAAACTTAAAGGAAAATCTGAAAAATGACAAAATTTAAGAATTAGAGAAGCGAAATTCGAAGAAAATTTCTGAAGATAGAAGGAAGCAGGTAGTCAACGAGTTCAAAACTTATTGTAGCGTTAAATCAAAGTATACAAAAACTCATCACAGACTTCAATTTTAATGCAAAATCTGTATATAATGGTCAGAAAATATGTATATGGTTAGAGCATTAATGAACTTTACAAATTTAGCAACTGCTCGAAAATTCCACTAAAAGGATTTGCATTTTTGGTTACCCATTATATTGCGCTCCTTAGCTAAGAATGGCATAACTTCATAACACTTCTGTGTCAGTTTAGAACGTTTTTTCTACGTTGTCCGATGCCTATTCTCTACCTTCTTTGATCCTGATAACCATCTTGTCAGATTTTTTTGACTCATTGATTTTTGAATTGATTGTTTCTATTCTAGTTTAGGACGCCCTCTTTTTCTGCGTCCTATTGGTTGCCAATCTAGGACCTATTATTTTCGTCGTTCATTCATTGCATATGGCCGTACCATATCAGTTGCCTTTTAGTGATTGATTTGTTTCCAATACATAAGTACTGTGTGTACACTTTTAGTATTCTTTCGTTAATTTTCTCATCATATACTCCATGTCTTCTTTATCATTATCTACAATTACTTGGTCGTCAGCAAACTGTAGTGTGTATATGGTAACTCGGTCGTTAAGTTGTATTTCTATGCCGTGTACTTTACGTTTCTATGAATTCTTTTGAAAGTTGATTTACAATTTTAATTTTAGATTTTGACCATTTGTATAATCTTTTTATCGCTTTTATGTATGTATGATTGATATAAGTTTGCTCTAACACTGTGCATAATTTTCCACAAAGGTAACATGAGTTTCTATATTTCTGGCACTCCTTTTCTCAATTACTTGTTTAAGATCAAACACATTATCACTACAAGATCTGCCCGCACGAAACCCAATTTGCTCTTCTTCTTGTTCATGAAAATCAATCTCTATTAGATCTCTAAGAGTCCTTACCGTACAATCTACTTAGAGTACTGGTTACTGAAATTTCTCTGTAACTGTTGCAATCCAGCTTGTTTCCTTTTTAATTTATTGAGGATATGAATGCAATTTTCCAATTATCAGGTACTGGATGTCCGTTTATGCATTAATTGATTATATATGTGAGATTTTCTAGTAGTTTCTCTAATCCATATTTAAGCATTTCAGCGTATATTCCCCCAGGTCCGCTAGCTTTTTCGGATTTAAGCTTTTTTAATACTATTTTTTATCATTTCTTTTTCGATTATTACTTCTCGAAATGTACTTCATTCTCTTCTTTCTCCTCGGAGACGCTGACAGATATTCGGGTCTCGTTTCCTGCAGGAGTCGCTTGCAGTGTTCTGTTCGTTGTTCGGGTTTGATGATCTGAATGCTTACTTTTTTTTTGTTGGCTTTTTTACCGTAGACATTAATTTTCATATTTCAGAATTCTGCCTACCTCCTACGTGTGTATTTATATCGTGGCATTTGCGCTCGAACATTTAATTTTTTTCCGTGCGTATCAAATGTCTAAGCTGTCTTCTGGTTGCCAGTAGATTTGTAGGTCTCTTTGCTTTTTAGTACTGAGCCATTTCAAGTATGTGCGTGTTTTCCTCCTTGACCGTTTCCTGTATTTCCTCCATAATAAGTTACGATAATTTAGGGCTGGAACTACCCAATCATCACCCCCACCTCTTACTCAAAAGAAAAAAGCTCTAAGGTCTCTTATTTAAATCCAAGTGTATTTTTTGTAGAAGCGCAAGGTATCAGAAAAAAATTCAGAATCTTCAAAAACCCAAAGAATGCTGTCCGTTTGAAAGTCGTTAGCATTCCCTAAAACATTTTAACAAGTGAGGATCTAGAAAATATCGGTCGTTATCTGCTTGACGTAATTTTTCATTATATTTTACAAAACTGTTTAATTTAATTAATATTTTATGTTAAGACCTTGACGTATTACCAAGATCCTAACTATCAATAACTGCATAAGCTTTAATACTTTTCACTGTGCACGATAACCTTACGATTGTGTGGAATTTCATATTGCATGCAGTTTTGAAACGTTTCATTTTAATGAAGTTTTAGAATATTACTTTACAGCGTAACACTACCTTTTACTCCTTTCAGTTAAATTTGTCTTGAGTGTTTTGAAATTTCTGCTAGATTATTAAACTTTGAATCTGTAGTGTCACAAAATAACTTTGTTGTTTTAGGCGCTGATAATTTTGATATCATTGTCGACAAACTGGCTGAATTTTGCGAATGTTTGGAAATGTAATTTAAAACAAATCGATAAATCAACAAATATACGGCAAAAAGTACAGAGAAATTTCAATAACGTTTACCTCGATGTAGCATTAAATTTAACCTCAGGGTTCGGTATTAGGTTCCATTTTATTTTTACTATAAAAAAATTTGATTTCTTAATTAACATTAATAGATAAAATTAAAATATTTAAGGATGATACTACATTAATTTATTTTGGAAAGAGTTTTTTCTCAAATAAAAATTAAACATTTTGCAAGATATGAAAATTCTGAGAAAATAGCTTACTCAAATAAAGTAACAATTAAATTTGACAAATCTTCTTACATAGATAAAAGTCAAATAATCAATTAAGTTTGAATCCAACCTTTTAAAATATACTAAATGCACAAAATTTTAGGACTGTTTCCCGATGAAAACTTGACTAGGAAAAATCACATAGAATATTTACGAAAATTTATATTTCCCTTTATAGAGTTTTGTATAAAATTCAATAGCTTATGCCTTTCTCTTATCTTCCAAATATTTACTTTGCACTATTTTTTTCTAAAATACAATTTTTCATAACACATTGTACAAATTCTTGTAATATAAATCCTTTAAAAAAATCAAAAAACTCAAATACCTTATCATGAAATGTATACATTAACTTCCATTTTTAGAACCAACTATCAATTTGTATAAAACATTTGTATATCTTAATTTAGACAATTTAGTTGTAGTAAAGACATGTATTTTTATTTACTCTTTAATATTTAATAAAAAAAATCAAATATTAAGCTTACCAAAATAAATATTATGCATACGCATCAAACAAGACAATCCAATATGTACCAAACAATACAAAACATTGGCAAAAAATCACTTTTATTTGATAGGATATTATATTACAACAACTTACTAAAATCAGTTAAAAATATACCAAGAATCCAAAGATTTAAAACAAATATAAAGAAATATTTTTTGGAAGAATAATAAGAAAAAATACTTTAACTGTTTAATGTATTTCTATAATTCTTACTTCTTTTTTAATATCCTTTTTTGAGTTAAATAGTTTCCCTGCAATAAACATTTAAGGTTGTTGGGAAATAAAAAGTTATTAAATCAAAATTTGGTTTAAATCAGACTCTCTATGTATGAGGTTGAAATAAACCATTTTATTTGTGAGGTAAATTCGTTTTTTTTATTTGGATATAGCTAATTATGCGGCTGATGTTTGTATTAGTAGGTGGTAATGCCGAAGTAACATTTATTAAAAATATAACAGCTTTTGATAATTAAAGTATTAAAAGAGGACTAAACAGACAAAAACCCAAGAGAACAATGTTACAAATAGCTATAAAAAGAAAAACAGCGTATTTAAAAACCACACATTAATATCTATGGATTATTACTCCTCATTGATGAATAGATATTGGAAAGAAAACTAAAAAAAATAAAATGATAAAAAAAAGATAAAGAAAAAAAATTTGGTAAAATAATAAGAAGAAAAGGAATAAAATTAGGAGGATTACAAATTAAAAAATAAAATAAATAAATGTCGCATCGTAGCTCATCATTAGTTTATGTAGTCTCCAGCTCTAAGCCGTAAGTAAAGCGTTTAGAATACTGAGTAAATTACTTACTAAATTTGCTCAAGGTGCAAAGCATCTACGACGACGGTTTTAGAAATAAAATTAGAAACGCTCTGATGATGGAAAATTCAAATTACAGAATGAGAGTGTGGTAATGTTAGCTTATATTGCTTTGCTCGATACCTCCAGCTTTTATGCATATAAGAGGCATTGTAGGTGAATGTGAATAAGGTAGCGGATTCCCCTTCACATTAAATAAAAAAAATCTTTATATGCATGTATGTATTTTTTGTGAAATATTACGTATTTACAAAGTTTCGCTATGAGGCTTATAGGTCCTCCTTGTACTGTAACTCTATGCTTTTGTTCATACGATTTATAGTTTGTATAATATGAATTTTAAAAGCTTTCCCATATGGAGCTTACCTCGAGTCTTTTACTTGATATCAATAAAATCGCAAAATTACTTTTTTGCCTGATATTTATTTAGAATATAACCATTTGCCTGGAAATTTTGATAACCACAAATAAAGGTCCATCCGATCAATTTTCTCAACTATGCGGAAACATTGGGAGGAGCTTCCGCCCTGTTGGTGGCGCCAGTGCTGTTTTAGAGTTATCGCAAAAACTTTCCTTTTCCATATCCCCATTTGGTCCACTTAGAGTGCTGAGCTTTAACTTTATATGTATTAATATTTTCCTCCCATCTTTACTTATATTATAATTATTACTAGTACTCTCCCTTACTGGCTCATTTTCACTATTTCTCACATTCTTATTTTTTTTTTGTTCTCGATATGTAACAAAGCATGATGAAAACCTCTACAACCATTCACTTCACATACTTTCTCTGATCTAAACTGCGATTTTTAATGATATTTCCATAAAAATTTAAAACATAGCTTCTTTTCTGGCACTATTTTTTATCTTTTATCAACGCTGTCCTTTTTCATCTCAGGAAAACCTTGCTAATCCTGGTCCTCGTTTTTATCGCAATAAGTGCATTTTTCAATTTTATGCATTGGACCATTTAAAATTCAGAAAGTTTATTTACTAAATTTTTTATTAAATGGAGATTTTCCAAATGGCCAGTATAATACAAAGTTGTCATTACAGAAACTAGATTTTGTAGTTCTGTAGAAAATGACATTAATTAATCAATTTGAAAGACCTAATTAGAAGATAAATCTTTAATTTTGCCAACAATAGTTTCCAGAATATTCTGCTCTTACAAATTGGAACTCAAGTATCTGCATAATTTTTTTAACACTTTCACCAGCAAGCAAGATTCGTGCAACTATTATTTTAGCTTCCCCTTTTAAACAGCCTTGTAATGTTATTACAATTTTCTCCAAAGTGCTAATAGACATTTTTAATTTGGTCAAAATATTTGTAAAAAATCAGCCAACCTTCTGCTTTGCCATAAAAAATAAGAAACTCTTTCGCGACTACTTGTCTAGCCAAAAAAAAATTGTAGGCACAGAAGCGGATGCTTGCGTTCGAGCTTACTATCTTTACCTTGTCATCATTTTTATCATACATTTGATCAGCTTTAGGATTCTGTCCTGGGGCGTTGCTTGTGTTGTGAATTGCGGCATCTCTAGTGGTAGAAATGGCTGCATTTTTCTCGCTACCGTCACATTCTACCAGACTGCTACTTTCTTTATTAGCGTGAACTGCTGTCAGATTGATGTATTATTTTTCACTGAAAATAATCATCACTAATCGTCAGATCTCACAATTTTCGACCCACTTTTCTACAGTTTCAAAGGTATTTTTATTTGACTTATTCTAAAGTATTATAATGATCAGGAAAAAATAAATTTACCTTGTTTAATAAAGGTTTGCTTTATCTGCAAGGCGAATGGCTGTTAGATCAATTTTTAAGAAATGTCAAATATTGTGGCCTATTAAAATGCGTTGGGTGGCATTTGTGGCAGCTTAAAGACGTTGCCGCCATTTTGTGACACTGTAATTAGAATAATAACAATTTGCCAATCTGTGACACAAAAAAACCCACTGAATAATTAAACAAATATCTGGAAGCAGAACTGTATTTCCCAGCTAGGTAAAACATTGATATGAACGGTATATTTTATACTGTGGAGAAGGGGGGGGGGGGTTCAGAAATAAGAAAATTTTACGTGCGCCACAGTGTCTTAATATCAATGTTTTACAAAGAAGATCTTAATTAAAATACAGTTCAACCCAAACGTTGTAGCCAAACAATGAAACTCTACTTACTTCCGAGGCTTCCAGAGTATTTATGTAATTAAGAATAACCAAAAAAAATAAACAGAATAAAATTCTAAAAGATTGAATTAAGATGACAAAACTAGAAGCACTTTACAGGTAGGTGGACTCCTTAACAGGTCATAGTGTACCTACATCTGAGTCAGTAGTGTGAAACTCAGTTATATAAACGATTGTAAAAAAATATATATATACTTCCAAAATTATTCCGTCATAGGGGAGATCTGGACCAAATATCTGCTGTCATCATTCTATGTTGGGTAGAATGAGACAGACAGCAACCCAGTCCGAGATCCACCCCATGAGGTAAAACAGTGTAAAGAAACCGCTAAAAAAAATATAACCTCATCTCTCTTTTGTCTCTGCAAAGTTGGTCATTGGGCTGTACAAATAACACAAGAAAAATTAGTTCATCTTGTTTATTTTAAAAGGTAAAACTGGAAAGTATTACCAAAAACATGAAATAGAAAAAAAAAGAATGAAATGTAGTGGAACAAGCAAGACACTCCAAATTTCACAAGAGAAATTGTCTTAAATAAATGAAATGAAGGAAAACTTAGTAAATACGTCGCAAAATTGTGGTTATGACGTCATTGCGTTTACAAGCAATGTTGAAATTATACTGTGAAAAATTATATATGAAAAGATTACGTCTAAATTATATTAAAAATTTATATGAAAAGATTATGTCTAAATTATGTTGAAGATTTATGTGAAAGATTATATCTGAAGCTTGCTCCTACCTTGGTCCTTGATTATTTTATGTGTGTTTTATTTTGTAAACCTGGAAGTGGTGTACTCAGCCATTCCTCACTGCTACTCTGGTCCTGGTTCTGCCCGCGCCTCCCCTCGTGCTTGCTTAGCACATGGTGCTAGGGCAGCACATGGTGGTCAAAAGGTTGTTGATTCTTGCCCGAGCATAAAACCCTGTGGAAAATGAAATGTTTCAGTTTCCTGGAATTCGTCAATTTTGCACGAAGTTCCCCTACACCGAGTAACTTAAATCGAGAACCCCATGTCGACTCAATAAAATAAAGTAGATATAAACAGATGAACTAAACTAATCCTAACGTACCTTTCCCAGGGTTACAACTGGCTCGTCGATGGAACAGAACCTCGTTCCACAAGCACAATTGTCCCGTCGATGGAATGGACGGTGCTGTAACCAAAGGAGAAAACAATATATAGTTTTTATCCAACACGTGGTTAAAAGAAAAATATAAAAACGCCAACAATTCCCCACGTCTTTTGTCAAAAAAAAGTACATTTCACACGAAAAATAACGGACACGACGGACTCACTTCTACAGTTTCTGGGATATCTCCTGCAATCGCTGCAGTGCCAATAACCAAAAACAAAGGCGATCCCAGAAACTGTTGTCGACCCAGCCAAAATTCGTTAGAAAGAGACAAAGCACTTTGTCGAGAACACAAAAAAATGAAGTCGCCAGAAACCGTTTTGTAAATGTGGTGGGGGACAGTAAAACGCAATACCAACCTAATTTTCCCGGTTAGATTCAAATAAGGATGCAAACCTATTTAAAAAAAACGCTCTCACCAAAAAAAAACCCTAAATGCGGTTTGCGAAACTGGAGGAAAAACCCGCGGTTTTCAAACTAACCAATGAGGAAATACACCAATATTTCCATACCGGTATATAGGGGGCAGCACCGACCAAGGGGACATTGCAAATACGTAAAACGCGCATTGAGGTGTTGTCGGATTTATTTCCACGGTTGGAATTTTTATAACAAGGACGTCGAGACACCCTCCATACATAGACCGAACATTTGCCTACCGGACCCCTGCCAACATAGCAAGTAGGAGGAAAATAACCAGCCGGACTATAAGAAGCTCAGCATTGAATCCATCAATTGTAAATTCAATTACTGGAGATTCGAGCATGTATCAAACCCAGGAATATTCGAACACTTAACCAATTCCCATATGAGTAAAGCTATACTAAGTGTAGAATTTAGTTGTATTTTAGTTACAGTTTTAGTCAAAAGTTTCCTTTGCTCTTTATATATGTTTCTCTAAGATTCATATGGTTTGACGCCATTCTTGTAAAACATTTCTACATTAATAAAGTTGTTTCTGCACTTGAACCTAAAAATACCCATTGAACTACTGCTCAAACTCGGCACAAGAGTGTTCAGATGTTAAGTTTGCTCACCACTAGCCAGCCCTACAAACCCTTCAATCCGACTAACTGAGCTAGTTATTAACTTTACATAACTATGATTATATATAAATTTATATAATATAAAAATACGATTTTGTTTACTCTTTTAGTCCTGGTTTTTATTCCTCGTTTATCTTCCATTTACGAAAGTGCATAACTCGTATTTATTTTATCTTCTCCTTATCAAATTAATAAAGATATCAAAGTGGGCGGAGCCTCGGTTGTTACTGGTCAAACCGTGGACCTAAATATGTTTTCGTGCTATCACAACTAGCTATGAGGTTCGGATTGTCCCAATATCCTCGAGAATAAACGTAAGGGAATGAAATGTTCATCTAAATGTTTCCTTCCTGTTACCGAAACCATTTGTGATGCGGCAACGCCGCCATTCCCCAGCTGTTTATTCTCGTGAACGACAAAGAAAATCACAAAATTCCACAGATAAAAACAAAACAATCAAAAGTTTTTATGTGATTTTCCCGAAACCTGTGATCTTAAATTCCAATTACGATGTCCAGATAATACGGTGTGCGTAGTGTCCACAGTAATTCGATGGAATGTCTCCTTTATAAGGTAACTTTTTGGACACTATATAACCTCCAAACCTAGCTCTATAAAATACCCTTAATTTTGTGTACAGAAAGACGAGTCGAAGAGCCTTGATTATTTACCTAAACAAGCAAATATGTAACGTTGCCTTAAACGTAAAAATGACACGTTACAATATGTAGAAATGAAAATATCAAACCTAACCCTCCAACAACGGGATTATTACCGAATTTAAAAATATCTTTAAAAGATAGATCATTCGCAGACTTGTACTTTTTTGGCCCTATTGAATATGTATGGTGTGTAGAAAAGAGAAATGATGGGGAGTAATATTTACATGTCTAGCAGTTCGGGCATATATAAGGGGGATATCCAGAGAAGATATTTTGTGATAATGGGACTAATTTTGTGACTGCTGATTTTGCAGGAACAAATCTCAAAAATTCAACAACAAAATATTGCCAATGACCTGTCAAAAGAAAAAAATGATTTCTGCTTTAATCAACCTGGTACCTCACATATAGGCGCAGTCTGGGAAAGACATTCATCCCATTAAAATAGCTTCCAAAAAAACGTTGCATGACTACAACATAAAAGAGGAAACATTCCAAACCAATTTGGTTAAAGTGGAAAACATTTCAAACTCCACACCTTTAACAAGAGTGTCAACCAAACGCACTAACCTTCAAACACTCCGAAGAATTATTTAATTGCCTGGTGAAATATAAGATGAATTAGAAAAGTAGAGCCAACTATAACAAATTTAAGAGAAAAATGGAAGAAGAAATACTTGCTTAAACAGTTTTTGATTAAGATTGGCCAAAGAATATATCATACTTAAGAAATAAATGGAAAACAAAACCCCCTCGGTCACTACAACCCGACGATATTGCTGTTTCATTAAATGAAAAGTCACCAGGGTACTAGTGGAGGTTAGGACGAGTTGTTAATACCTATGCGGGTTCAGACAATGAAGTTAAAGTTGTTGATGTGCTAACGCAAGACAACATTTATAAAAGACCACTTACCAAAGTAGCTAGGCTCGAAATCAACAAAGAAGATTGAATTGTAAGACGTATCTTACAGGGAAGAGAAATGTTAAATAGTTCATCCTGTAAAACTTATGTTTGTTTTTATTTATTTTCTTGAAAACAGTTGAATTTGTTAAAAAAGACAGAGTTAGTTTTAAAATTTGGAAAATATAGAAGTCAAAAACTTGTAAAAGTCGTATTTATTCCTCAAAATCAAAATCAAAATGTTCTTTAATTCATTAGCTGATCTTTTGATGAACTCTAATTTTTATCAATAGTTTTGATTTTAGCTGTCTGCAGTGGCGTGGTTTGGATAATTTGTTTAATTGATCTAGAAAGATGGGTTTGTTACAAATCTCTAATTTAGAGCAAAGGGGTCTTTGGTACAAAATATGAAATTTAAAGGAGAGTAAAAAAAAGTGTGTTGCAATTTAAGGAAAAAATAAAAAAAGTAGCGAAATTAGAATATAGTTAATTCAAAAAACTAAAAGGAAAAAAACGCAAAAAATCATCAAGTGACTTTCAGATTAGCATAAAAACCGAATAAAATTTTTCTCATTTGAGCTTGATATTGCTCTAAAAATATTACTGCTTTGATGTGGTTAGTTAAATAGTAGGGATGATATCAAAGCTATTAATCTATCGAAACGATTTGATAGCGAAAGCCATCATTTAACATAGCGACAGGGTTGTGTCGTCACAAAACTACACTACAGAGGACGCAGCAAATACATACATACAGCTTGGCCCTGATTAAACGCCAAAGGTTGTTTATTGACATATGTACAATTTGTTAAGCGGCTAAAATCAACCGAGAATAGGGCTAGTAGGCATGTATTGAAAAATTGCTGCCGTTTACGATTAACAGGCATCATACGTTACATAATACAAACAATTATTAATATATCAAATATAAAAATAGGTAAAAACGATAACTTTAAATCCTATAACTAACTATATTCCCCCAGGTCCGGATTTAAGCTTTTTAATACTATTCTTTATCATTTCTTTACCTACCATATACTAGAAAATGTTAAGGATACTAACCTGAGTTTTAACAAACTAATTTAAAAACGCATTTAAAATATACAGGGTGTTTCTAGTTAAGTGTCCACCATTGCTAGCTTTTTTACTATTAAAGATAAAAAAAGTTTAATTTGACAAACTAGTAGAATTTTTGATGCTCCTTAAGATAGTTAAATAAAAAAAAAATAGAGCAACGCTTTTTGGACTTTTCGAGTTTTTCAAAAAACATTAAAACAATTCTAAGCGAAAATTGTCTTTGGATTTTTTTGTATAAATAATATATCTATTTTGTTTTTCATCAGCACATTCCGCGCCGAGTTGGCCCAGTGCCCAGTTAGCGGTGGCCAGTTGTCCTAGACCATACTGAACTGTCTAAAGAGAACGAGTTACCTGGATACCGTTAAGGAAGTAAATTAAGGCATAGGGATTAAGAAGAGTGAGTTACCTTCCATATGAGAAATAGAGTTATCTAGATTAGACCAAGAGAGATTAAACTGCCTGTGTCGAGTAGATTTATTATTATTATTATTATTATTTTACTGATTAAAAAACAATTGCTTCATAAAATAGTTTTGTTGTTTAATTTGGTCGTTTTCCAGTTTACACAAAATGTTTATTTATATTAGCATTACGCTTTATGAAAAAATACTTTGTTTATCTTTCAACCACCATTTTAAAATCAATCAGCTGTAAAAGTTTTCCATAAATTAAATAATGCTCGGAGAGTACCCATTTATTTATTTATGAGAAAGAGATCAAATCTTTTACAGTTAATAAAAAGGTTCTTTTTCCTTTCAAATATTGAAAAGATTACTTTCCTTGAACGGCACATAGCATGATGTTTGATGTTTGGTAAGTTTTTTTGTAATCCTCAGAGAATCAACTTGTCACACACGACGGCCGTAGTGTTTAACTTTTCGCATGACAGATTACAGGACTCTCTGATATCCTTTTTCTTCGGATTACATTCTATTTGACCATCATATGGACACAACCGCAATAAAAAGATTCAATTTTATAGTTTAGTTAAATTACACATTAGACAAAATAATTTAAATTATAACAGAAATAGTAAGTAGGCTTTCTTTTTGTAAGCATTTTCCAAAAGGTTTATAAAATGCTAATTTTAAAGAGTATTTTGTTGAAAAGGAGTGCATATATCTACTCAGAATAAAAGCAGCAGTTTCCCTGCCTTTTAGTCTGCCTGTAGACTGTCGTTTTAATCCTGGATATTTTCCTCTACTTCTCCGATTATAAAGTCAACTTCTAGTTCCAACTGTGAACTCCGCAGAAAATAGAATTTTGCTTATTGTTAAAAGGAGTTATTAGCATTAGTAGCCAGGGCCGTACCCAGAAAGAAACTTCGGTGGGAGGGGGAGATAAGAAATTTTGAATAATTTGCGTTTTGTGTCGGGAATGGCACGAAATTTTTTTTACCAAAAATCTCTGAAAAAATTGTCAATTTTGCACCCTGTCAAATCCTGGATTAGAATATATAAACGGAGTATAAGGGATCAAATACCTTCCCGACTAAAAGATAGGTATTGAAATTGAATAAATGTTCCATGTTAAATTAGGATCAACATAGCTCACACTACTATAGTATAGTGATAGTGTAAGCTATAAATGCGAATTGCCCATATCTCTACTACTTTATCACTACTAAGTATTTTATTATTTTTGAGTTCTAAAGATTGTGATCCCCCCCCTCCCCTAGGTACGGCCCTGTTAGTAGCGTTTAGTTTATTAGGCGTTTTCCCACGTTTGTTCAGCACTTTCGGTGTACGATTTTTTTCCTTTTTTTTGCAACACCCGCCTTTAGTTGTATCAGAACCCACCACTATAGCCAGCGGGATTTCTAAGAAATTTTAAGATACGTGGAAACCATAAGAGATAAAACCGGAAGTGTTTCTAGAAAATATATAATATACAGGGGTTGCATTCAAAATAAGAAAATTGGTATTGGCCACTTTCACATGACACATCCTATAAAAAAAAAATTTAAATGCGCATATAAAAATACAAATCTACGTGTCCAAGCGATTTTCCCAACAGGTCCTCATTTATTCCTTATCGAATTTATTCCATTTGGCTGTTCCACACTGTATATATACATAACTGGAAAATTTAAGTGAAATAAGTAAATTCAAACAATTAAACAAAATGTGAAATGGACAGGCAGAAGACGTTAAGGAAGATCTAAACCTTGGAGAGAAACGAGCAAGAACTAGAATAAAAAGAGTGACTTGAAGAATGGTATTTAAATTTTAAGCCTGTTTAGGTTGCGAGATGTCATAAAATGAAGCAGATAACACTTCCGCAAGCCAAGCATAATATATCCTGGGATATTCAAAAGGAATTTGCAGAAATCACATAACATGCCAAAGTTATGCTCAGTCCTATAATGATACTTTATTCACCCGCGTGTATGTTTTGAAAGCATAATAAATATACTTATTACACATGTTATGAGAATTATGGAAAATTGCATCTTACAGGTGCATATTTATTATCGTAAAGCAATGGTTTCACTTTTTCATATTTATGACTAGAAACTGAAAAAAATAACAAAAATTAATCATACAAAAAATTGTTTTCATTTTCTTTTAAATTAGAAAACTGTAGAGTTCCTTTTTAAATAAAAATTTTTGTAATTTTTTTTAAGGTGTCAAGCTAAAAATTCCTAATTTCTGCAACAAAAATCATTATTTTACAAGTAAATTTAATTAAGTGTTAAATTAAATCTGAGTAAATGTGTTGCCATTTTCTCTAAGACAAAAATGCAGTTCAAATTAAATATAAAACATCATTATTAAACTTTATTTTGTTCCAAAAGCTAGCGGACCTGGAGGAATATATGCTGAAATGCTCAAATATGGATCAGAGAAACTAATCGAAAATCTCATATATATTATCAATCAATGCATAAACGGACATCCAGTACCTGATGATTGGAAAATTGCATTCATATCCTCAATACATAAAAAAGGAAACAAGCTGGATTGCAACAATTACAGAGGAATTTCAGTAACTAGTACTCTCAGTAGATTGTACGGTAGGATTCTTAGAGATCTAATAGAGAAGGATTTTCATGAACAAGACGAAGAAGAGCAAAGTGGGTTTCGTGCAGGCAGATCTTGTGGTGATAATGTTTTTTGTCTTAAACAAGTAATTGAGAAAAGGAGCGCCAGAAATATAGAGACTTATGTTACCTTTGTGGACCTACAAAAAGCATATGATACCGTTCCAGTAGAAAAACTATGGACAGTGCTAGAGCAGACTAATATCAATCCTACATACATAAAAGCGATAAAAGAACTATACAAAGGGTCAAAATCTAAAATTAAAATTGGAAATTGACTTTCAATAGAATTCCTGGTAACAAAAGGCTTAAGACAAGGATGTTGTATTTCTCCAACCCTTTTTAAAATATATATCGCAGTAGCTCTAAAAAACTGGAAACGGAAAGTGCATGGCATGGGAATAGAACTTAACGACCGATTTACCATATACACACTACAGTTTGCTGACGACCAAGTAATTGTAGCTAATGATAAAGAGGACATGGAGTATATGATGAGAAAGTTAATGGAAGAATACCAAAAGTAGGGATTAACAGTGAACGTGGACAAGACACAGTACTTATGTATTGGAAACGAATCCAGTGAGTTAGAACTAGACAATGGACAAGTAATATCTCCATGCAATGAGTATGTATACTTGGGTGTCACATTTGATAAGACAGGAACAGACTGTAAAGAACTGGAAAAAAGAATAGTAAAAGCAAAAAAGGTTATTGGGTGTCTTAACAGTATTTTATGGAGCAGAGAGATAAAAAAGAATGTAAAATTTAACATATATGAAACAATGGTGAAAAGCATGCTGTTGTATGGAATAGAGACTTGTCGCGTAACAGAAAAATACAAAACAAAAATGGAAAGTGTCGAAATGGATGCAATAAGAAGATCAATGAGAATATCTAGAACAGATCACATAAGAAATGAGATCATAAAAGAAAGAATGGGAATCGAAGGGAGCATAACGGATGACATCACTAAAAGACAACTGATATGGTACGGCCATGTACAACGGATGAACGACGAAAGATTACCAAAGCAGGTCCCAGAATGGCAACCAATAGGGCGCAGAAAAAGAGGGCGTCCTAAACTAGAATGGCAACAGTCAATCCAAAGATCAATGAGTCAAAAAAATCTGACAGAAGATTATTGTCAGGATCGAAGGAGGTGGAGAATAGGCGTCGGACAACGTAGAAAAACGTTCTAAACCGACTAAATAAAAAAATTTTGTTCCAAGCATTTTTAGTCCTGTATAAATTGTAAAAGAAAGATTAAGTAATTTATTTATTTTGTATTTTGAATGCATTTACGTGTGTATCAAACATTTGTTTTTTTATTTAGTATTGAAAGCTTCTTTGAAAAGCTTTTGACAATTTTATCCCTCGATGCCACTAACATCAAAACTCAGTATCTTGGAAAATTCGGACTGACGACGGCAACCCTAACTAAATCGAAGCAACATTTAATAAAGTAGATTTTTTTCGATTAGTTGGTTAACAACAAAAAACGGTACACGAAAGCAACCCACCGAAAGAACAAAATAGTTAACAAGATTTTTCTTTATTTACTTCCTTTCTTTTTCTCCTGATTAAACCTTATAGACCGTTACAAAATCAAAACCATTGTATATGTGTTTTTTTTGCAGACAAATCATTAACCTGGTTTCAGTTGATTAACTTAAAAGGGATCCTTTCAACAAAAGTTTTTGTGTCTATCGGGTAAAATGAATTGTCTTCTCTTGCATTTTTTCGTTATGGGTTGTCTAAAATCCTTGCTCTTACACGGAACCAAGATCTAATGGAAACTGGTTCGACTATGCAATACACTTGTAAAGCTAAGGAAGACGGTTAGAAATCTATTTTTTGTACTTTGTTAGAAAGATGTGAGTGTGCGACCGTATGCTTTTCCAGCCAGTCTTGGAAACGTTTCATTTCAAAACACTCACAGGCAAAGTATCATGAGCTGAGCAACTATCTTCTAAATCAAATTTGGTTAAAATTAACATTTGGCACCTGTCGAATCACAGGAATGATATGGTCCTGAAACACAGCTAAATTATTTTTCCCTCGTAAATTACCATTGATAAAAAAGGACCAATGATATTGTCATCCAAAATCGGATATTAAGTTTTTGAGGATACTGGGTCCGTTCTGCAGAAGGATTGTTACGACCATGAATTGAATTACCTCCCCTAGGAAAAAAATATAATGGACTTATAGTTCCACTATATATTGCGTTTATAGACTTTTAAACAAATTTCGATCGCATTGAGCATTAATAGCCGAATAGGTCACAGATATACAGACTTAATAGCCAATATATATAGCGAAGCAACAACATCAATCAAAAGCAACGAAGGAACCAAGCCAATACGAATAATAAGAGGTTTCAGAAGGGTGAAACAATATGCCCTAAACTATTTAACCAGACGCTAGAAGATGTTTTTAAAAACTTAGATTGAGAAAGAAATAGGCATCACAGTAAGCATACAATACTTGAACCACATAAGATATGCTGATGATATCGCCTTGATATCAGATAAGAAAGAAGAACTGATAAAAATGCTGAAAGAACTGAATACAGCAGCTAAAAATATGGGCTTGAGTATGAACCACACTAAAACTAAAATTATAACAAACACAGATTATATCACGATCAGAATAGACCAAGAAAAAGTAGAACAAGTAGAGGAATCAAAGAAAAGGTTTTTGAGAGGAATATAATACCTGGGACAAATAATTAAATTACAAAAAAGAAAACCAAGCAGTTCAAAATTAAGAGACGAGTAAGATGGCCTGGACAGCATTCGGTAAATTAGGCTAAATATTCAAAAATTAAAAATCTGCTCAGTACCTCAAAACGAAAGTGTATAACCAATGTATCGTTCCTGTACTTACCTATGTATCCCAGACTTGGACACTTTCAAAATCAAACATGGATACGGTAACAAAAGCCCAAAGATCAAGAAGAAGACAAGTGTTACATGTAAAGCTAATAGCTAGAAAAAGGAATGAATAAGTAGAGAAAAGAGCAAAATTAAAATGGAAAATTGCCGGTCATAATATCAGACAGATAGACGATCGATGAAACAAATTTTTAGAGAGAGACCTTATATTAGGAAAATAAAAGGGCGGATGATTTAAAGAAACATGCGGGAACTAGGTGGATCAACACGGCGAAAGACACAGAAAAGTGGAAGATATTAGGGGAGGCCTATGTCCAAAGATGGATTGAAGAAGGCTAAATTGATAGATAGATAGTGTTTCCGTCGACCCTTACCATTTCCCCCACTAGGTTTTGGCCCAGATCCACGCTTGAACCCCACGTTTTAAAATAAAACTCAAATTCGAATTTTAAAAGATAATAAAGAAGACTTTACGTATACGTTATGTTATAAAGAACAAAGGGTCATAATGGCATCGGAAATCGTAACATAAGACTATAAAAGAGAAAAATAAAATTATAGTAACGACGATAAAACGGCATTTTTATTTCGGAGGGTTAAAATATGTCTCCGGGGAAAACGTTACATCATTAGCTTTCAAGAAAACTTTTTACCATTACAAATTCGTGAATTTTTTATTTGCTTAATTTAATTTTCACGTGTTTTAATATATACAGAGTGTTTCAAGTAAACGGTAATAGAGGTGATTTTATGTATATTTAGTGTGTGAAGGGGGATCGAATCCCCCCTCCCCCAAAACGTTTGACAAAGTGTTTTCAGCTAGGCTGGGGAATCCGAATGAACCAAGCACAGTAGCTAGGTGGTCAAACGAACATACGAGCCACGATTTTCGTTATTTTATTACAAATTCCAGTAGAAATATTATGGACAGTATTAGAACAAACTACTATCAATCATACATACATAAAAGCGATAAAAGAACTATGCCAAGGGTCAAAATCTAAAAGTAAAATTGGGAATCGACTTTCAAAAGAATTCCTGGTAACGAAAGGCTTAAGACGTTGTATCTCTCCAACTCTTTTTAAAATATATATCGCAGTAGCTCTAAAAAACTGGAAACGTAAAGTACACGGCATGGGAATACAACTTAACGACCAATTTAACATATACATACTACAGTTTGCTGATGACCAAGTAATTGTAGTTAATGATAAAGAATACATGGAGTATATGATGAAAAAGTTAACGGAAGAATAACAAAAGTGTGGGATAACAGTGAACGTGGACAAAACACAGTAGTAAGTGAGCTAGAACTAGATAATGGACAAACAATCTCTCCATGCAATGAGTATGTATACTTGGGTGTCACATTTGATAAGACAGGAACAGACTGTAAAGAACTGAAAAAAGGAATAGAAAAAGCAAAAAAGGTTATTGGATGTCTAAACAGTATTTTATGGAGCAGAGAGATAAAAAAGAATGTACAATTTTACATATTTAAAACAATGGTGAAAAGCACGTTACAAAAAAGTACAAATAAAAATGGAGAGTGTCGAAATGGATGCAATAAGAAGATTAATGAGAATATCTCGAAAAGATCATACAAGAAATGAGATCATAAAAGAAAGAATGGGAATCGAGGAAAGCATAACGGATGACATTACTAAACCGCAACTAATATGGTACGGCCATGTACAACGGATAACTGATGAAAGATTACCAAAGCAGGTCCTAGAATGGCAACCAATCGGGCGCAGAAAAAGAGGGCATTCTAAACTGAAATGGCAACAATCAATCCAAATAACAATGGATCAAAAAACCTCACAAGGTGTTTGTCAGGATCGAAGGAGGTGGAGACTAGGCGTCGGACTTAACGTACAAAACCGTTCTAAACCGACATAGTAGTAGTATTACAAATTTTAAACCAAAAATAAAAACCAGAAGATAAAATATTTAGAAGATAAAATATTTTAATGTAAGGAGAATATCCCCCGGCTGACGAATCCCTTTAATTTTGCAACGCCTTCTTTGGCCTAATTAAAAAAATAACGTTTTTGCTCACTTTTACTTCCTGGTTCTTAATTTAATTTATGGGGAGAGTATGATATCTGGTCTCTCATTAAGGATAAGAAAATTATTAATAACATTTGGCAGCGTATTTAGGTTTGATGTATACAGAGTGTCATCCAAATGGGATAAAATATTGCGGCAAATGATACTACTCCGCAGATTGTTAAAAAAAAGTTACTATAAACATGGGTCCAAAAAGGCATATGAAGCAAGTTAAGTGAGGTTAGATTAGGATAAAACTTCTAACTTTTTTTTATTTATTTAAAAAGTACCAGCTTCCCTCCAAATATTGCACACCCTTTACAATAGTATAAATGAAACTTATTTTTATAATTAATTTTTTTACTCCAAAAACTTCTGGGCTAGTAAACTTTGAATGTTAAGATATTTATATTAGTTAATTGCATTCGGGTTTTGAACAAGCGAGTTGGTCCCCAGACGTATTTTTGTGAGCTCCTATCTAATAGGCATGTATGCATATTTGAAAATATCTACATATGTATTTATTTAAAACGTAGTTAGTAGTAGAATGTTTGCAAATAAAATTTGATTGTTATATTTATATATCAAAGGCACACCCAGAAATATATCTTGGGGGAGGTGGCGGGGGGCTGCCAAGACCCTATGATTTTATTTTAGGCTATTTTATTCTTTTATTAGTGAAATGTGTCAAAAATACTTTAAATAAATTAGGCTTGGGAGGACAGACCCCGAAGGCCATTTCTCTCCCCTGAGTGCTTCCATGATAATGTTATATAATTTAGAGCAAATAGTTAAAAATTAGACCTTTAGTTAGAACAAAATTTAATTGTGTAGAAATTTCCGCCATTCTTGTAACTACGAAATCATCGAAATCAAAACAATATGGCACGACCGACAACGCCAAGTTGTCTCAGTGCACTAATTTAACGTGCTCATAAGGTAGCTTTAACAACCAATGGTAACTGCGGACGCAAGTAGCATCACGGGGGTGCAGGCGGCATCGATCGCCGCAATTGATTTACAAGAGCACTAAACCAAGTAAGGCCCAGATTCTGCATACTGTAAAATTCTGTAGGGTCATATCGTCATCTCTTTCTATATTTCGTAATTAGAATTTGACATAACATCTACGCAGAGAATTTGGGTCCAGTTAAGCACGCATCCACCGCATCCTCGTTTGAACACGAATACAAATTACAGTTTTCGGTAAATTCCTTTTGGGGTTTAGTGATACTTTATGATGAAATTATTAACTAAAGAATGATCAAATTTTAATCTTTTTTTAAGTAAAATTCAGGACTGCACTTATGCAGGAACCGCTACTGATTTTACTCCATTTCCATGACATCCTTTATATATGAGCATAAGTTGAGCTTTTGCGAAATATTCTTTTTGAGTTTTTGAAAATCCTAAGATGCCTTCACTTCTTCCCTTAGTTACGGCAGTGGTAACATTCAGTGGCGGATCCAGGAGGGAGCCACAGGGGCCTGCCCCCCCCCCCCTCACAGCCATATAACTTATTTTTTAGTTTAGCAGCATCACTTATTTAAAATTTGTAAAAAATTCTACTTAATTTTTAAATAAATTTCGCCTGCGGCGCCATACATATCCTTTAGTTACTAAATTTCGAACCTCAGATCTATCAAAAACTGCTTATAAAAAATATTTTGATGTTTGCTGCCATTTTGGCCCCTCGCCCCCGGAAATCCTGGATCCGCCACTGGTAACATTAAGGATTCGTAGGTAACCAATTTAAAGCGTTTTTATCGCCTTTTAATAAAAGGCTAATAATATAATCGATTGAGATAAATAGACCGAATAAAAGTCAAATATAAATAGCTTTGAAAAGAAACGCAATAGAAAATGTTGTCGAAAAATCCCTTATTTTCAAAACTCTGACAACATTTCAGTCTCCTTTTTCATTCTAAATTTTTATTATCATGCATTATATATTATAAGCATGCGCCAGAAAAGTTTAGGTTGCAAAGAAGTAGTAGTAGAAAAATAATGTACTAAAGCTAGCAAAAAAAAATGTTTAAACTACCATCCAAACCGCACTTTAACTAAGATTTACGTAAATTAATTTCCTATTTTAATTTGGGTTAATTTATTTATGCTAAGCCCGATGCCGCTCTTCGTAGCGTACACCAGAAAAGAGACTGAAATTTTCTTATTTTATTGTAAACATCCACTAAAGGACAAACAGACCTTTTAAAGATATAAGTTTAAGCAAAAACTTCAGTACCTTTCATCTTATTTTGATTTTGACGTTGATAAAAGATGTCACATTATTTGTTTTTTTAGCAAACTCTGAGCGGTCGCGTGTTGTCTCGACAAATGGCATAGTCGCCCGCTCTTCAGAAATAGTGAATTTTACGCGTTTGAAGTGAAATCTGTTCTCCTGCCCCGTATCGACTGAACGTTTCTCGGTCGGATCAGGAGAGATTATTAACCACTACCACATTTACTCATAGTTGTCAAAATTTTAAACCTTCGAAAAACTTACTATTAGCTTAAAATTACTATTACTTTGATCAAACATAAAGCTTGCCCTTTCTAACATTCAGATCTAATTATATGCTGCAAAGACTTTATCAAAGTGCGAAAAACGTAACTGCAAATGGTATTTTTCCTAACGAGAATAGAGAACAACGTTTTGTCGTGCACAAAGAGAAAGGGCTGTTGAAGAGTCAAGCAAAGTACACAAGGTCTGAAAATACTTTAAGAAATGATTTTCCATGTTCATGTTATTTCTAAAAGAATTAAATTAAGAAATTAAATGTATAACTGAATTAATGTTTTTTAGAAACGAAAGGCAGTTGCGAACCACGAAATAAGTATTGGGGGGGGGGGCGATGCCTTTGGGGGGGTGAAGCCTCATGATGTCGTATTTTATGCTTTTTTACCTTGTTATCTTAGGTTTCGGGAAGAGCCGGGCCCCAAACCCCCTCTTTTGCAAAAGGCAATTGGAATCTGAAACTCAGTACGTGAGTGCACAGAAAAAATATTGGGGTAATAGCTATAATGATCACAAAGATTCTGCTTGGAAAGAGAAAAACTAATTTAGCAGGTGTTTAGATAGAAATAGAAACAATTTCCCCTCTTCATCCCTCTCGAGTCATGCGCCGCCTGCATATTTGTATACAACACCCACGATCGCCAGTCGGCTTTCGCCTGAATATCTCTAGTAAATAGCAGACGATCTGGTAAATCGCTTGGGTAACTAACACCCGTGATCGCAAAAATGTTCTTTAAAAATCAGTCTGGATTTCAGAACCACAATCTTTCTTAAGAAAGAATTCGTAAATAAAACATACATATATTTTTTTAAAACATACTCTTCTGACCTCTTTCCCGGTATCCTAGAGAATGTGAAACCTAACCGTTGTCAATCGATCGCCAACGTAACCGAACCGTGTCAATGTAGAATAGGGCTTTATTGACACGGTTACGGCAGCGTTCGGGCTACAACCGAATCGCAATCATGGACGTCGTTTACAAATATGCCTTCCATAAGCCGCGTCGAATGAATTTTATTGCATTGTTTTTGGTAGGGATAAGGATATTTATTTGCCTAGTTTGGGTGTGGTCTCTGATTCATTTCCTCAGAAATTTTTGAATAGTAATGTACCCATTTTTCGGTTATTATTGTCCCTAATCATCACAAAATTCCATCCTTAAAATATTGTCCTCAGGAAACATGAGATTTTTTTAACTTGTAGGCTTTGTATTTATGTCTTTTTAAAATGTTTTGAATGGCTCTGGGAGGATTGGGGTATTTATTTAGCAAAGGCTAAAAAACTTGAACAAGAAGGGAGTACTTTAGCCGCAGCACAAACGGCAGTTTCTCGCTGTTGCCTTTGTTTCGCTAATGGTCTTGAACTCTTATCCACCTCTTCATTGTCGCTACATTTTCTGCAGAGCTTAACGTACCCAAATTTATCAAAATGGTTAATTATATTCAAAATGGTAGTTTTGCAAGGAACATCACTGTCCTCATACTTAACAATAAACAAATTTATTACATCCCGAGCGGAGTTTCCTGCAAATACCATTTAAACTTTAAACCTTTCTCGATAGTAAATTTTAACTCCGGCATAATGCTCGAGAAAGAAATAAACAAAGTTTATAAAAACGCAATTCTTACCTCCTTTTCGCTTCGCAGATTTAAAAGAAAAGACAATCTCGATCCCGTAATGACCACCCAACTAGGAGCATACGGTGGAATACGCCCAATTTACTAGTGCCATGTATTTTTGAGACACCGATCGAAAGGAAACACGACTTTTTGTATGTCTCTTTCTATTCCATTTAATCATTTTTTTTAATTTGTCAAACACACTGTGTTTCTTGTATTACAATGTGGTTAATAAGACTAATTAGTAATTTGGTTTTAACTTAATCTATTAGAAAACTTTTTAAACTTAGGGTTCACTCAACAGTTCTCCCCGCTTTGTGTCGTCGTCGTCGTCGTCACAATTGTGTTGTGTTTATAGCATTATTTTGTTTTATGTAATTCACTTAGTTTACTAGCTCAAATGGCTTCACTCTTTTTAGTCTTCGAACTAGCATAGTATTGCCTAGAAGCTGAATTGCTTTCACATTTAATCTTCATGGCTTTTTGCATACTTTTTTATAGTATCTTCTACAGTTTCGATTTTTAGTTCCTTAATACTTAATGCTTTATTTAGAAATCTTCGTAAAACTAAAATATTATTCCTTTTAGTACAACCCCATAGTTGAATACCATATGTCCATACTGGTTTCAGTATTTGTCTATAAAGCAGTAACTTATTAGTATGAATTGTTAAATTGGACTTCCTTCTAATTAGCCAGTTCATTTTTCTATACCTTATCTTAAGTTTTTTCTTAACATGTGCTTTCCAGCGCAATTTGGCACCAAGTGTCATACCAAGAAATTTTGCCTGATTTGAATATGGTACGGGAATCATCCTGAAGTTTTTCTATGCATTCTTCAATAGATTTTTCTACCGACATTATACCAGTATTATCGGCAACTGTTAAATTAAATTTGAGCATGTGTCTTCCTGTTTTACTCTGAAATGTCTATCAGATATTTATGACTCCAAAATATCTAAATATTGTTTTGGCCGAAACCGTTTTAGTTTAAAATTAAGGCCTTTATCCCACACTTTGTCAAATGTTTGTGCTACATCTAGAAGGACTGCAAAACAAACTTTTTCCTCTTCTAGTGCTTTTTCTATTATATCATTGGTCTATCGTGGAATGCTTGTCTCGAAAACCAAATTGGTGAGATGGAATAATTTCTTGTCTTTCTATGATTGATTTTATTCTTTTAGGTAATAATTTTTCAAAAGCAGCTTGGATATAATTGGCAGACAAAATATTTTCGAACAACATAAAATGTAAGAATTATAGGAAAATACAGATTAAAGCAGCTTCTATTCTAAAAACCAAGGAGTGCCTCAGTCCCTCCCAACCAAAAATATTAAAGTAATCGAAGATTGCTTCTTCGGCTAAGCAATATCCGATCCTATTATAAAAAATAACTCTTGAGTATAGTATAGGAGCATTTTACGTTAAGTTCTTCAAAATTATTGGACCTATTAGCACTGGCGCCTTACCCCAAAATATTCTTTCAAAACCTTTTGTTTGCAAAATGTAAAATTTTCTTTAGCCTACATTTTTGGGGCACACGCCGCAATTAGGCCCTATTATACCTGTTAACTTTTTTAATGTAAGTGCAGTTTGCTTAGCATTGGAGCCCCGAGTGTCTATTTTCTTTTTCTTGCGTAGGCCATAAAATCTCAAATGAGGTGCCTTGATGTTTACATGCTGGATAGATAAGGTTCTCCTCGAGTTCTATACGTATAGTGTGCTCCCGCAATTAACTGTGTCCAGCTTACCCTCAGATGCACCGTTACAAGGCTAAGCTATCCATTCTCCCTCTTTGTTGCTTTGTATGTGAGCAAGAATGACTTAATCGTGATTAAACCGATAATAGCGCTTAAGTTCTTACGGTGCATCTGAGGTTTATAAACTTAAAAACAGTCAAAAGTCTTTTCATGTCCGTCCCAGCAACCAACCAAGACTGGTCACCTTTGGTCCTCTGAATTTTCTGGCACGTCTTCAACCTGATCTTTTTTTATGAAAACATGAAAATAGGCAGTTATTTGTATTGTTAAGATGATCATCATCCAAAGGAGTATGAGAAAGCAGAAAATTATATTTAAGAATAGGTTGCATTTGGGTAGGGATAGATTTAAAAAGAAGGCATACAAAACGTGCGCTGCTTCGTAAATTCCTATAGGTTGCTCGACGAGAAAAATTTTTAGGTCAAAACCCTCTTGCCGAAAAAAAAGATAAATATTTGTTGTATGTAATCAGTTTGGATAGGTTTACGAGAAGAAAAGGTCTCCTCCAGGCGATGTCATGGGAAAAATTTCAAAACCTAGCAAAACCAATAAGTCTCAACACTTAAAGGCCGTGCCGTCGCTCGGAAAGGAGAATTGAAAGGCAAAAAGAAACAGCTACACAACAGTGAGTGTTATGACATCAAGAGTCTGTGACAGAACAAGGGTAATAGAATGCCTTCTTTGCTGCAATAGCGCTCCGGAAAATGCAATAAGACACTAAAAATTTTTGTTAAAAGATATAAAAAGAAAAAGAAATAGTAACAAAAACCCATTGTTAAAATCGCTTGTTACAGAGTTATCGCTTACTTTTTTGTATCTTCTTTCTCTTATATAAAAAGAAAATAATAATAATAAAAAAATTGTAAAAAAAATATCTAGTCGATTAGTTAACTGTCAATACTTTTTGGCCCATTTACATTTTTAAAAAATTGCGAATTTTTTTCCAATACTTTTCCGGTCTATGCAATATGATTATATTTTTATGCGTTTTTGACTTATTTCGATTAGAACTTAAACAGTTAGGTTTATTGTCCCTTGTTACCAACAAATATAGAGAGAAAGTTTATTCTAATTTTTTTAAATAAGGCCTGAAACAATAAAGACCTGAAGTGTAGAGTGATCAATTATCAAAACGCCGCTTGTACTAATAAAAACGGTTTCGGCATTTCAACTGGAGGTCAGGTCCATTTTAAACGGTTGCGGTGCTTACTGAACATCCAAATGGAGGCTACAGTCACCTCACAATTTTGCAGTGACATATATTAGCTTGTACAGGAATTTACTAACTTGATTAAATTTTAGGATTATAACGTTCTACTCTTCTCGACTAAGATGATAGTTATTTTTAATAGCGTTAAAATAAGACTCCATTAGATTTTAGCAACCCGTCTTGGAATGCAACATTTTAGTAACAATGGTTTTATTAATATAATCAATTCCAAAATCAGGAAATTTTTCCAGTGTTATTTTGATTCCATTCCCCAATCCTTCAAGGATTATCAAGCACTTTGCTGAATCTCTACAATCAAGTAAAGCAGTCTCCAGCGGTAACAGAAGGTTCTATTAGATTTTAGCAACCTGTCTTGGAATGCAACATCTTAATAGCAATGGTTTTATTAATATAATCAGGTACTTTTTCCAGTGTTATTTTTATTCCATTCCCCATTTCTCCAAGGATCACCAAGAACTTTGCTGAATCTCTACAATCAAGTAAAGTCTCCACAGTAGAGTCAGAGGGCACTCCACCGGTACTATTTAACTTTTCTCAACGCTTAGAAGTTCATCATGCTTTCTGCTTATTCTTTGCAGTCAAGTCAAATGGGCAGTAACATTTTAGAGTTTGAAGTCCATCGACCGGCACTCAAAATTTTCCTACTCTTTAGAATCACCATCGTCGCAATTTGCCCGACGGCTCATTTAATCGTCTTGTACGACAGGTCTGGGACATATCCTGGTATCATTCTTTTACCCTGTCACCAGATAAATACTCATGCTAATAAATAAATATATTTATCTATTCTCGATTCACGTTTGGACATAGGCGTCCGACATTATTTTCCACTCTTTTCAGTGTGTCGTGGTGTTCATCCATCTAGTTCCCGCATGTTTCTTCAAATCGTCCGCCCATTATTTGGGGTCTTCGCCTGCTTCTTTTATTTTCCCAAGGTCTGACATCCCTTACTTTTGTTTTATTTCTTATCCATTCATGCCTTTGTAACAGTTGTCTTTCCATTGATCTTTGGGTTTTTGTTACCTTATTCATATTTGATTTTGTAAGTGTCCAGGTCTGCGATTCATAGCTAAGTACAGGAAGGGTACATTGGTTATACACTTTCGTTTTCAGGTACTGAGGATATTCTTTATTTTCTAATATGTAGCTTAATTTACCGAATGCTCCCCAAGCCAATCTCACTCGTCACTTGATTTCAACTGCTTGGTTTTCCTTTTTAATTTAATAATTTGTCCCAGGTATATTCCTCTACTTGTTCTATTTTTTCCTGGTTTATTCGGATCCTGATATCTTCATCTGTGTTTGTTATGATTTTAGTTTTAGTGTAGTTCATACTCAAGTTTATATTTTTCGCTGCTGGATCCAGTTCTTCTAGCATTTTTATCAGTTCGTCTTTCTTATCTATTAAGACGATATCATCAGCATATTGTAGGTAGTTCAAGTATTGTCCGCTTACTTTAATGCCTATTTATTCCCAATCTAAGTTATTAAAAACATCTTCTAGGGCCTGGTTAAATAGTTTAGGGGATATTGTGTCACCGTGCTTCTTCTTATGCGGATTAGCTTGGTTTCTTCGTGGATTTTGATTTATGTTGTTGCTTCGCTATATATGTATCTGTGATCTATTCGGGTATTAATAAAGACACTTTTACTTTATAAATACATACGTTTAAATAAAACCATTTTGTTCCAGATTTTGCATTGTATGTAGAAGAGTTTAGTTGATTGATTTATTCATACCGCAAGGATTACTATGTTTTTCCTAATATAGAAGGTTTGAAGACCTTGCAAACCGCAAGAACATGCTGTGAGCGGCTAAATTGTCGGCTTCATCAAATAGTCACATGTCTTGTAGGTCAAAAATGAGTATTGCTAAGAGGGACCTCACCAATCTCTTGCTGTGGTTATGCCATGTAGATTATTTACTCATCTTATGAAACAACCAGGTATTAAGAGCTTATTTACTAAGAGGTATGTGACTAAGCGAAATGGCGAGATGTTTGTATTTGCGTGTAGTAAAAAGCAGCCACGCCGACGGGCAGATGAAAAATACAATGATTAATGTTATGTGACAGAGAAGTAAGATCGATGAGTTCCTGAAGTCCCGAGTCTATGGTCAAAACGTGGGGTTAGGGTTCGCGAAGCTGTTTCACATGTATCTACATGTGTCGATTTTTCCGAAACAACGTGCTCTTTTGAGCCAAAAAGAACTTAAAAATAGAATAACGTAAAGGATATTGGTGATACAGATAAATTTTAATGTGTTTCAGGTTTTAAAAAAGAATCAGAGAGTTAGCTTTTTGAAGAGATGGCTTAAATAATTTCTAAAAATTCTAAAGAATCTTATCGCTTTAAAGTCTCTTGTGCATTCAACTTCGTTTGTTTTCATCAAGAAAAACTTTTTGTATAATTGCCGTCAAACAGAATTATTAATTTCGCCATTTTCGCCTTAAAAAATTATTTTATTTGCGGTAGGGAATATGCTAAAAGGTCCTGGAAACATGTGGGTTGGTTTTATCTTTACCAGAGATAAAAAAAAATGCAAGGATTACTTGTCCCATAATCTTTTTAAGTGTTACTCTATTTTGGTTAGCATTAGAACTTCAAATAATTGGCCTAATTTCAGTTTTTTAAACAGGAAATAATGCCATGCTAAGCAGAAGATCTTAGACCAGTGGGCGGTTCCTCCATAAGTGTACATGCACAGGTGTTCTTCCAAAGTATCAATAAATCCCAAAAGGAATTCAACAAAGACTTGAATACCAACTAGAAATTGATACCCGGTAGGTATGGTATGGATGCGTAGACGGCTGCCGCCACGCTTAACTGGATCCAAATTCTGTGCACCGTTGATGTTATGCCTCATTATAATCACGAAACATAGAAAGAGAGGATGAAATGCCCCTATAGAATTTTAAAGTACACAGATTCTAGGCTTTATTTCGGTTAGTGCTCTAGTGAAGCAATTGAGGCGATCGATGACGCCCTCACCCCCGTGATGTCACCTACGTCTACGATGGCTGTTAAAGGTAGCTCATGTGGGGCACCTTAAATTAGTACACTGAGACAACTTGGCGTTATCGATCGGGTCGTATTGTTTTGATTTTGATGATTTCGAGAATGGCAGAAGTTTGCCTATGCCTATGAGAACTGCAGAAGCATAACTTTGTTTACATACCCTAAAGAAAACTAAAACTTTTATTAGAAGGACAATGGGCGAGAATAGTATAAATTGCCCTCGTAATGTTATCTATTGAGAAAAAATGATTTAAGAAATTCCAAAGTTAAATGAATGGGTTTTTGAAGAACACACGCCTTTATTTTCAATATAAAACATGTTTGTGAATTTAAAAAGTAGGTATGATACATTTAGTATCTATTTATAATAACAATAATAATAATAGATAACAAATACCTAACTAAATATACATATTATAAATTATTTGCTATAAATTATATGATATAATGGCCAACCTAACAGCCCGAAAAGTTGGGCGAAACACTCAAAAAAATTATTTGCGCCGCACCCCCAAAATTTTACACCACTCGCCGCCACTGTCTTAGACAATATGGTACCATACTTTTTTTAATTTTTGAAGCAAATTGGGCAATAAGCCCCCCGTGGTGATAATTCGTTTAATTCGTCAAACAAAATCATCAGATCTAGGAAAAATTTTGGGAAAGTATTTATGAATCGGATTGCACCTAACCTGGATTTAGTTAGGAATTTATGTAGCTTATAAATAAATGATTACAGTGATGAGTTTTAGCAGTAAAAGGGGTAGTTAACTTTATTGAATGACGTGAAAAAGCTGCAAAAAAGACGGCGGAATAAAAGAAGTGATAGATAAATATCAGTTATTTTAAATTCGATGAACACTTGACAACGGAGACAATAAAACCGGTTTCATCGGGCTGCAGGGAAGGTCGATAAAGTCACTTTATAGCACACGTCCACTTTAATGTATCACGTACTTATGGGGTTACACCAGTGCCGACGAAGACAAATACCAAGGCCCTGTTATAAGCTTGCAAAGAAAACCAAAAATAATAAATATTTTCAATTGAAAAGCTCCTTTTTTATTGAAAATATCATCAACACAGTAATATTCTTTCAAGCAAGTATCTCAAAAATGATAAAGGAAAAGCGTGTTTGGGCTCATTTTCAAGACTTTATTTCCTATCTTTCATTTCTATGGTAAAAAACCCAACAAAAGAAAAAGTAAACATTTAGATCATCAAACCAGAACAATGGACAGAACACTACAAGGCACTACTGCAGGAAACGAGACCCAAATATCTGTCAGCCTCTCCGAGGAGAGACATAGAAGTACATGAAGAGGAAGTAGTCATCAAAAAAAAGTAATAAAGAATAATCTTAAAAAGCTTAAATCCAGAAAAGCTAGCGGATCTGGGAAAATATACGCTGACATGCTCAAATATGGATCAGAGAAACTACTAGAACATCTCACATATATTATCAATCAATGCATAAACGAAAATCCAGTACCTGATGATTGCAAAATTGCATACACCAGTGCCGACGAAGACAAATACCAAGGGCCTGTTATAAGCTTGCGAAGAAAACCAAAAATAATAAATATTTTCAATTGAAAAGCTCTTTTTTATTGAAAATATTATCAACACAAGAATCTTTTTTCAAGCAAGTATCTCAAAAATGATAAACTAAAAGCGTATTTGGGCTCTCTTTGAAAACTTTATTCCCTATCCTTCATTTCTACGGTAAAAAAGCCAACAAAAAAAAGTAAACATTCATATTATCAAACCAGAACAATGGACAGAACACTACAAGCCACTACTGCAGGAAACGAGACCAGAATATCTGTCAGCCTCTCCGAGGAGAGACATAGAAGTACATCGAGAGGAAGCAGTCATCGAAAAAAAAATGATAAAGAATAGTATTAAAAAGCTTAAATCCGGAAAAGTTAGCGGACCTGGGGATATATTATTTAGTTCGATATTATATTTTGTGACATTTTTTTGAAATTCAACCAAAGAAGTGGCTTTTTTACGTCTATATGGTCGTAAGATACTGCAACCGGTGCCTGCGTTAGGTTTGTAAAATACAAATTTTCAAAATTTGGTGACCGGCTTATAGCGCAAAGAAAAAAAGGACAAAGAAAAAAAGCGCACAGAAGAACTAGGAAAAATATAAAATATTTGAAAGAATTTCCTAATCGAACAAAAAAAAACTGAAAATAATAGGCTAAATTAGCCTTAACGACTTGGGAGGGAAGAATGTTTAAATTAAGTCTCGTAATAATTACCTGGCCATAGAAAAGGGTGGGTTTTGTTGTTCTGAATAAACATTATTGATGAAATATTCGGTTTATATTCAGTCCTGGACACGAACAACTGAAATAAATCACCCTTTAGGCCCCGACTTTTTGGGTTTATAAGCAACACAAAACGATAAGAAAAGAAAATTAATTAAAATGTCTCGCACCCCAGTCGCGCAGCCCCACAAAACTAATTTATTTATGATTATTTTCTTACTCTAACCCAAAAGAAATATAGAGCTTAGCGACAATATTGCCTTGCATAAGAATCAACCCTTAAGGGAGCACTTTCAGTTTCTCACAGCGACTTTACTGATATTAGCAATATTAGCTTCTACAATACAATCTAAGATCAAGTCAAGGCTTTTGGAAAAAACCTATACACAATAATAAACGAACAATGCTAAAAGAGTTGTCACATCACTTTTTTTGCAAGCCAGTCTCTTAGATTTGTCGAAGCTGCTTAAAAACTGCATTACAAGCCTATAGCTCCTATGAGGTTCGTAGTTTATCTGTTGCACTTTAATAAACCCCTTAGGTTGAGCTGGTTTACTAAACTTCTTCAATTGTCGATAAGCAATATTCATCCCAGGATCCCAAAAGCTGACTTGGACCCTATCAGAATAAATTACGCAAACACATGTTCTGGTTCCCACCTCCTTATTCTTATGTCCAGTGTGACCTTCCAAGTATGTTTAATGTTTCTCTGCAGCTCCTTACTGTCTTTGATTAGAATCTGTTAGAAGCAAGGTCCATTTCGAGACAGCAGTTTTTAATACATTGTGTGAAAAACAAAGGGCTGGAAAAACTCTAGCGATGTTTCTATAATCTTTGTCAGTATTGCTGAAAAAAAATCTCAATCCTAGGGTGGAAGTTTTCATTATAATGTCTGCGATAACAAAAGCTGGTTTGGGCCCTATCAGACTAGTTAAGGCTACATCCTATGCTAGCTGCTGGTTTCAACGTCCTTCTTCTCATGTCCAAAGTGACCTTATCATATAAACCAAACATCATTTAAAACGTATCCCTGCTAGCTCCTTACTGTCCTCGATTATAATCTGTAAGAAACAATTCATTCATAGACAGCAGTTTTCACTACATTGTGTAAAAATCCAAGGGCTGGAAAAATTCCTGCTTAGTACATCCTATGAGGTTACTAGCTCACCATTTGGACGTTAATAAACTTCTCAGGATAAGCAAGTTTTTGTAAATTTTTTCACAATATTTTCTGCAATACCATGAGCTGACATGGGTCCTGTCAGACTCGCTGAAGCTACCTCTTTTGCTAGCTGGTATGCAACCTTATTAATCTTATAAGTCCATAGTGACCTTCCAAGCATCATAGGTCGATTCGGTTGCAGCTACTTAGTGTCCTCGATGAGAATCTGTATGAAATACGCTCCATTTTGAGACGGCAGTTTTCGCTGCATTGTGTTCAATGTGTCCTTGCAGCGCCTTACTGACCTTGACTAAAATAAGAATGAAGCGTACCTAGGACTGCCTAACTATTTGAAATTTTATTGTAGTATTGCTACAGCTGTGATCAATGACCCACTGGGTACACTTGTCAGTATTTTGAACCCGTTGGAAAACTACAAGGTATCAGTGCTTAAAAAAATATTTCTGATTTTCTCCTAGTCTTCCATTTTTGGGAGGCTATGTTCTATAGCTTTATGCTGTTGATCGTAGTACACATAACGGCGCATATATTATTAGAGTCAAATTCTTCTCTAGTTCTGTAATAAGGGTCGAGAGCGGATGATTTAGCTCTTGGAGTGCCAACTTACACTTTAAAAGCCGTTGTTAAACTTTCCATGGGAACATGTTTACCACCGGAGAATTTTGTATCTTAAAAAGCCATGACCCTGAAGTTTGAGTTTATTTGTGAGGGATCAGTGAGGAGTAACTTTGGGTTTAAATCTAAATCAATTTGCTTAAAGCATAAACTTTCCTTTAAAGGAAACGCTCTCAATCTTTCGTATTCTAAGCCCGTTAATTTATTTCCATCACTCGGCCGTTTGGAAACGTTCCTGGATAATTAAAATCGACATAGTGTTTAAGTGTTTTAAAACTTTTCAAAATTAGACCCGAAATTGATTGGCAGTCCTCAGGAATAAAGCTCGTTTGAAAACCTGCATTGCATTTTAGCCGTTACAAAGCTTTAATGTGAGCTTTAGCTTTAGCCATCACATTCGTTAAAAAAAGCACGACAGTTTTTATATTTGTGTACGGAGACATAATTAGCATGAGTGCCAGTTTAGTCGAGCTTCTCTAAAGCATAACATTCATTATACATCATCCACCTTCTGAAATGATTTTTATTTAAATGGTTTAAAGGAAAATTATTGCAAATAATATAACATATTATGCAAGTGGCGCATATAGAAAAAAGTTTCGGGGAGGGCCCGAGACAGTTTCGGGGGGCCGAGACCGCATGAGGCCGTATTTTATGCTATTTTATGCTTGTATTCATGAAATATGTGGAAAATATCTAAAAAAATCTTAGCTTCGGGGGCCCCCCAGGCCCCCCAGCCCCCCCCCCTTATATACGCCACTGTATTATGCTATACTATGTGTATTCTGTTATATTCTATTTAGCCTTCTTCAATCCATCTTTGGATATAGGCCTCCCCCAATATCTTCCATTCTTCTCTGTTTGTCGCTGTGTTAATCCATCTACTTCCAGCATTTTTATCAGTTCTTCTTTCTTGTCTGTTATTAAGGCGATATCCTCAGCATATCTTAGGTGGTTGTATGTAAGCTTTTAAAAACATCTTCTAATGCCTGCTTCTATAGTTTAAGGGATATTATGGCATCCTTGCTGACACCTCTTCTTATGCAGAATCAGCTTGGTTCCTTCGTGGATTTTGATTGATGTTGCTTCACTGTATATTCATAATATATATATTATTGGCTACTAAGTCTGTATATGTGTATAGAACCACCAAATGCATAAATATAAATTTCTGATTGAATTAGGTTTTTTAAACTGCTCCTATTAAAATGTGCGAAAGTTTTGTCCATACACTAACGTTTTGTGTACTACCTATAAATGTGTTAGTTGTTTAATAAATTATTCTTTCTGTTTGTTTTTTTTTTTGGAGAGATGGAAAAGTAATTTAAAATGCAAGAGTCGATAATAGCACATGCTGTATTTGATGTTTTGTCGTTTTTATTTTTGGAAAAATAAAATTGCATCTGTGTCGATATGGGCTATCACGGGTTGAATAATTTTTTCCCAAATTTAATTAGAACAGAAAGGTAATTTTGTATTTTCGAAAAGCACATTTAGTGCTGCCGCCGATTAAACTTTTTATTTTAATTCTTTTTTTTGGTACTAATTATGAGTTTTTGTTTGAGTTACAAAGCGTTGTTAAAAGCCTATACATTTTCATTTGTGTAATAAAACCATGCGGTATAATGGACTATTTGACTTATTGTCAAATATGGTATTAATAATGATGGAATTGACTAACTAACAATAAATTAACACAAAATTATTAAATTTTTGATTTTAATCGTAATTTATGTTTTAAATGTTAAAATGATTAAATACATCTATGTTTTAGTTTTGCTAATTGCTATGTTTTTTTTTCAGATTGCTACTAACCAATGCTAACATAATGTGACTAACTCAAGTAATGCTAACAATACTAACAACACTCCAAGATGTATTTCTCACCAAGGCGACGGAAAAAATAAAAACAGAATGAGGCAGCCATACGGAGATCACTACTATCCACCCCCACCGTCGCACTCGGCTGCGCGGATGGTCGAGTCGTACGGTGTATACCACGCACCGCCACCACACTGTGTAACGTACAGCGCTAACCATCACGACTCTTACGAAGATGACGTAGATGCCGGTTTTGAACCGCGGAGAGCGCCCGTGTATCGCGCAGGAGTGGTAGTGAATTCTATGGGCAATAGCTCGATCTTACGAACGAATCCGACTCCCGCGCATGTAACAAACAATCAACATTATTCTAACACGCATACCACCGTTGTTCCACAGCAAACGAATGCACAGACTGTGCAACCGCATACTCAACAAACGACTGAACCAGAACAAAGTGAAGATAATAGTGCTTTTTGTTGTTGTAAAGGCCAAAACGATAACAACAAAAATAAATCAAATCATAGTAATAACCATAATTCGAACAATTCGGCAGACACATCAAGTAGAACACCTTCGATTATTAAAGTGTGGTGCAGGCCTACGTTTTTGTTGCTTTTGTTGGTACTGGTTGCTTCAGTGTTCGTTTTGGCATCGGGAATTCTGCTCTACTTCCACTGTAAGTAAAGTTATTTTTTATCTGTGACTTGAACTGTCATTACTAGATGGCACCATGTCGGTTTATTTTTTAATGTAGTCCACAGTACACCGGTCTATTTTTTACATTATTTATTTATTTGACAAAGATCTCAACAGCATGAAGCCAATTACAGATATCTGCTTAAAAATACAAAGCACTAGGTAGTATAGTAGAGTTTCACTTACTACACGGTATCACTATAACTATTATCATACTAAAATAAACCGAGGAAAAATAAAAAGAAAATGATTACTGATAACAAGTCATAATTTTTGAACCTAACCTAACTTTTAATTAGCTTTGATAAAATCCTCTTACATAACTTACTTTTTCCCAAGAATTTTAATTTGACTGCCCCTTGAAATTTTAATTGAAAAACATGCATAGATTTGCAGTAAAGATTGAACAAACAACAAAAGAAAGCAATATATTGATTATGAACATCGCAAGTACATTAAAATAAAAGTGAAACATAAATAATGACAGAGAGACAGTATTATTATTAGATTATTATTTGTATTAACGTTAAGGTTTAAAATCACACAGCCACAAATAAAATAGACAGTCACAGTTGAATTGATATTAAAATCGTCATTAATTAATTTTTTTAATGTTTGCAGATTAATTTTGAACACATTTTGTATATAGGAGAGGAGATGTGTAATAGGCTGAATTTTCGTATGTTCCTAATTTCAGTTTGCTGAGACTCCCAACTTCTTCCTTTGCATAAATTCTTTAATGTGATTCCTCTCAGAGTGCTTGTCAATTTAGTGGCTGTCATTAAGTAAAAATGAGGCAATAAAAACTTTTGACCTACATATTAGATGCCGTATCTTTCACCCCATATACACAATGTTTCACGAACTTCGAAACGGAGGCCTTTTTGGGTATCTAGAGTGCGAATTTGGAGAAACGCTCGAACACTTTGATTTTGTTTGCGAGGGGGACACTTTTTAGCTGTCTTGAAATTTTTGTAGCACGAACCCCCTTCGAGGGGTATACCCCCTATATTTTGAATAGGGAAAGTGGGTCTAGTGACACCTTATTTTGAAGGCCTTTTGAATGTCCTTAAAACCATGTAAAAATTTCAAAAATCTATCCATTAGTTTTTGAGATACTTGCCTTTAAACTTTTAAATTTAACATGGACTGATAAAATAAAAATTTAAGAATTTTATATTTTTCTGATTTCATTTTTATTTTATCATTCATGTTAAATTTGAAAATTTAAATGCAAATATCTCAAAAACTAATCGATGGATTTTCGAAACTTTCACACGGTTGTAAAGATATTCAAGAGAGCTTCAAAACAAGGTATAACTATTTCCAATTTCCCTAGTTAAAATACAGGGGTAAAGTATACCCCTCGTAGGGGGTTCGTGCTACAAAAATTAGAAGATAACAAAAAGTGTCCCCTTCGCAAACAAAGTCGACGTATCCAAGCGTTTCTTCAAATTCGCACTCAAAAAGGGTTCTGTTTCAATGTTGAAAAAACGGCTGGTTTTTTTCTGCGGTTCAAAAAATGTTTTTAAAAGTAAATAGCAACTTTAACCTATAAATTGCGTGCTTGATTTAAAGTCGGACGATGCTTAAAAGCCTGCGCGCTCTTTTCATGGCAAAACAAAGCTATTTACGCAAATTCAGGCTGTTACTTTAAAAAAAGACCGATGTACTGTGGACTCATGGCTTACTTGAGTTTATCGTGAAGGATATTCTTACTAACAAAGTGCAAACACCCCAAGTGACATTTTTGGGCTGGGGCATACTGGCAAGCTGTAGGGTCAAAATTTCCAATCTTATGTCAAAACTTTTTTCCTTAAAAAAATTACTTTGAATTTAAATGTTTTGGAGTATATCATAAACTAAAATAAAAATCCCAAGTAATCATTAATTATACACAAGAATAAATTAAAAAAAATTGTTTAGGAAAAACTTGGAGGAGACAATTTGTGCTAAGCCTGAGCTATTTTACTTTGAGGTTCTCGATTGCCGTGTATTTTTAAGACAACATAGCTGGTAAAACACTGTTAATCTTGACCTTAAAACCTTCTTGAAAGTTAAGAACTTTTCTGGTTTTCTACGTAAGTTAGTTACTTATTGTTTACCTGAATTAATTCCGTTAGGGCAGGACTGTTTTTGTTTTAAGTTACAGGTTAAAAAATTATTATTTTTAGCAAATAAATGCGACCTTAAACGCATCGCTTAAATATATAGGACAATCTTCCATTTTATTTAACCATATGGAAACTTCGGCATTTTTTAGGTTTTAACCTGAAAAGTTTTAACTTGTTTTGCTGCCGCCTCAATGTCGCCCCCTGAAATTGCCGCCCCGAGCCCCGGCCTAGTGCGGCCCTGGTGCCACAAAACAGATACCCCAGAAGGCATTTTAAATTAATTTGAACCATATGAGCTAAAATAAAGCTGAAACCTTGTCTAAACACAGACATATTGTCCACACCTTGGTGAAAGTCTCATCTAGGTAACTTAGACATGTAAGACAAACTGTGCTAATTACCTACTATCTCCTTCGAAATTACATTGGTTTTTGTCCCAAATTGAGAAAATGTCGGGGAATTTACCTCTTTTTTAACCCATTAATTTTCTATAGGAAAAAATTACTTTCCTATTTTAAGTAAAATTTACCCAATTTTAACCAGAAATTTTACTTGGGACAAAACATACCAAAGGCAAATTTTTTACATTGAAGCTACATTTATTGAATCTGCTTACTGTGAGCTTGACATATGGTTTTATTCAGGATTATTTACATTCCCAATTTGACGTTTGCTTAAGCTAGAGTAGAACTGGAATTTGATCAAGCACCCAGGCAAGTGGTTGGTTTGGAATATGAAGGTTAGAAAAAAAGATTTTTTTTGTTTCCGGTCGGTTTGGATAAAATTATAGTGCTATGGTCGTAAAAAGACTAATAAAACTACTTTTCCTTACAACTTTAATTTATTTTTTTAAAATAAACGAGGGCTTACCATAACCAAAAAATTTTCCATTGTAAATGGGTAGACACAAAAACGTCAATTTTGCATGAAATTACGCTTGATCAAAATTGATGGTAAATGGTAGCTTAAGGGTGCAAAATCATGTGAAACATAAAACTAATTCTTTAAAAATAGTCTTGTTTATAACACTTAACCAATGAATTTTTTAATTGAAAAACATTGATTTAAATTTATTAAAATGTGTATTTTTTTTGAAAATTAGGTTACACAACAAACTGTCAACACAGATTGTTTAGGAGTTTAAGTTTGACAAACTTTTACATCTTTTTATGTATATTTGATGTTTTTCGGTGAAGGAAGACTTCAAACTTTTTGATCTAATTTTCTTGATAAATTTTAAATAAGTATCTCATCCTTGTTAAGAAACAGATAAAATTTTCGCCAACTTTTTATTAAAACCTGTAAAAATGACGACGATAAAAGGTCTAAAAAAGTTTAATAAGACAAGCCAAATTCACATGAAAAAGATATAGGAGCTTATATTATTTTGTTTATAGCTTTCATGAGGTACAGGGTTAACCATTATGCTATAGTCGATGCATGTATTAAACACTTTTTTTTTAGAAAAAAACAAAATTTTGTTAAACTGCAAAATTGTTTTAAACTGAACGTGAACTAGAAAAAGTTATTCTTTTACTTAAGTTGTATCTAAAGGACTACTTAAAATTTTAAAAATTGGTTTAAAATATCACTGGACAAATTTGACAAAAATATCAGGTATTTTTTAAGTGTTACCAAGGACTGATGAATAACTTTCATCTGTCCCTGGTGTTATAGAAGGGACATCAACGTTTCAGAAGGGACAAAAATTAAAAAGCACACAATTTATGGTATAAAATCAAATAACAAAGATAGATAATGGTCAAATACATCAAGGCAGAATAATAATTACAACTATTTTCCAAGTAAATTCCAAAGAAAAACTTTATCCCGATCTGTAATACAGTGATAACGTATGTAACATCTAAAAATAACGTTACCAAACAATATAAATCGTTTTACAAATAAGACAATTTCTTAACATTTTAGCATTTTTCGGCCAAGCCAAATTTATGACACAACTTTTTTTTCCGTTTTGTTTAAGATTTTAATTGTTTTGTTTGGAAAAATGTTGATTTTATAACTATTTCTAAGTTATACGTAAAATATTATGCGTTACAGGAAGGACAACATCATTTGCTTTAAATCTATAAATTTATTTTTCATACACAAAACGATTTATTATCAATCATTCAAAAACAACATTGTTCGTCCCGGTCCTCTATAACACACTACTCCTGTTTATACTAAAACTCTAAGTTGCCACTTGGAATGAATTTTCTTTGTGGAAAAATTTTTGTTACCGCCTGGGCCAGATTTCTTGGGACAAGCTATTTTATTTTTCATTTAATTTTTTATGGATAATATATAACAAAACCTATATGTTTACAAATCTAAAAACTTCACATTTTTATAAAAAGTAACTTTCAGTTATTAGCCCCATCACCTTCGAGGCCACATTTGTATTTAAAAACTTAACAAACCTCTAGCGCCGGAACATTTTCATGTTTCAACGATTTTCTTGTTGCTTTTTTACAAGCTTTTATTTAACTTCACCTGTTTATATGTATGTATGTGGGTATGTATGTAATCAAATCTTGCAACTCATTTTTGAAGAACTTCCAAACATCCGATTGACTTAAAATTTCGCATAGCGTCTTAGTTCCGGTGACAATACAATAAAATGGTTTCATCGGGTACCTACCTTCCCCCTAACGTGGGGGGTGGAGAGGGGGTAAAACTTTAGTTTGTCCGATTTCAACCAAAATTGGTATCTGGAGGTTTTTGAGGATGAGAATTACGAATTTTTGATCAGATTACAAAAATTCAAAATGGCGGATTCAAAATGTTTTTTAATTTAATGTCAAGTTTTTCTGATTACTTTCAACTGACTTCCACGTATCCGATTTACTTCAAATTTTGCATACCGTTATAGTTCCGATGACAATCCAATAATGTGGTATCACTGACTGCCTACCTCACCCCTAACCTGGAGGGCGGAGAGGGGGTAAAATTTTAGTTTGTTGGATTTCCACCAAAATTGGTATCTAGGGGTTTTTGCGGATGAGGATTACGAATTTTTGATCAGATTACAAAAATTCAATATGGCGGATTCAAAATGGATGATTTAATGTCAAGTTTTTTTGATTACTTTCCACTGACTTCCACGTATCCGATTAACTTCAAATTTCACATACCGTTAAAGTTCCGATGACAATCCAATAATGTGGTATCACTGACTGCCTACCTCCCCCTAACGTGAAGGGCGGAGAGGGGGTAAAATTTTAGTTTGTCGGATTTCCACCAAAATTGGTATCTGGGGGTTTTTGGGGATGAGGATTACGAATTTTTGATCAGTTTACAAAAATTCAATATGGTGAATTCAAAATGGACGATTTAATAACGAGTTTTTCTGATTACTTTCAACTGATTTCCACGTAGGTATCTGATTGACTTCAAAATTCACATGCTCTTCCACTAAAAAGTGGGGGGGGGGGCGTAGAAGGGGTAAGGCTTTAGTTTGTTCGATCTCGACCAAAATTAGAAATGCATAGACTTACACAAATCTAAAAATTAAAAAATAAATTTAGAAAAAAAAACTTTTTGAAAACAAGCTTTTATAAAATGGACTAAAAAGCATAAAATAATTTTTTGAGTGTTCTGATATCATAATAATAAAAGCGATGGGCGTATTAAAGGAAATTTACCCGTTTTTGTTTTAGCCTTGTTAACTCGAAGTTTAGTGAAAATCCCAATTCATTATATTATAGCAGAGAAATGTAAGGGTGGACAATTTAACCCAACCCAACCCAACCCTACTCAAGCTATCCTTACATTTTTCTGATATGGATGGATATTATTACGCCTGCTTCATATTAGGCAGATCATCCGCGACCGGCAGTGTGTCGAATTATTTTGTCACATTGAAAAAGAAGAGTCGGCCCATCAGCGGTTGTAGACGATCCACCAAATGCGCATGGAAAGGCATTTACCTAATATTAAATACGCCCATCGCTTTTATTATTATGATATCAGAACACTCAAAAAAATTATTTTATGCTTTTTAGTCCATTTTATAAAAGCTTGTTTTCAAAAAGTTTTTTATCTAAATTTATTTTTATACTAATTAGTTGGCTACTTTAATTGGTTTCAGACATAAAATTATTCGTGTTCTTCATAATAAAATTTAAAGAGCCTAGATAAGCTTTTAGTAAATATTTTGTTTTAGTCTGTGCCCGCCAAGACTATGTTTTGTTCCAAAAAAAAATGCTAATATTATTATGTTTAATCACTTGTGTGTGTGTGTTGTTTTAATTTCACAGTTTGCGATTTAATGAGGTTTTTTTTATACACTGGGACTTTCCATCCAATTAGGATCAATCGCCCAGTTTTGCAAGGTTCAAGCATTTTAAACAATTACCAACATCCAAGTACCTAGCCAGGAATCGAACCCAGACCGTCGGTGTGTGAAGCGAATATTGCTACCACTACACTACGGACGACGCACGATGGTCTAAATGTATAAAAGCGATTCAAATTTTTTTTTGAAAAAATGAAATTATTCTTATTTATAATGATTTTAGGAGAAATTACAGTGACCGTAAAGACTATATAGATTTTTACCTTTATACTTAATATATAAGTAGCACAGTTATAAGGGATCGGCTATCATTAACATGAGAAAAAAGGTGTCGGTTAAATTAGCTGGAGTTTAGGTATGATCTAGATCTTGGTTCTGTTAAGAACATATCTAAAAATTGAACATTTCTATCAAGCTAATTTCGAGAAAAAGGCTGTCCAAAAATTGAAGAAATTTCAATTTAATTAAAGTTTTTTATACTTAAATGGATAAATAAGAATTTTTTTAGGAAATATGATACAGCTCACTAAACTAATTTTTAAAAAATATTTTTGGTCAGCTGATATATACAGATTGTTAAAAAGTGCTTGTTTATTATGTTACAAAAATTAAAAATCTTACAAGAATACACCTTCTTGCAGCTCACTTTATTGTTTTAAGATAAGTAAAACTACTGGCTTTAAAATAGATGCAGTTTCACTTTGTAGAACAGGGACGTTTTTTACGGGTCTTCCAATCTTGTGACTACTTCTTTAAAAATTAAATAAATGGAAGTTAGTGCAATGAAATAATTAACTAAACTCATCTTACAACTGAGCAGACATGCCTCAATATTAAAAAAAACAAGGGATTTTTATCTTCACATTACTACTGAACCGAACTTCAAAATAATCAAGAACCAATTCGATATAAATGAACATTTTTATTTTCATTTTGTTGACCACTCCAATCCATCAAAAAAAAAATTCTGATAATGGGTATAAGGTGATCTATTCTACTTATAACAACATATATATTATTAATATTCCCTGAGTACAAGTTTGTCCCTTACTGTCCCCGTAATTTTTACATTTTCATCTCTGTGCGACGACTGAAGAAGGTTTGCGTCACAGAAAAAATGTCGATTATAAAAAAATCAAAAATCTTGTAATGCATTATGAAGACATCAAGATTTGCTGATATAAACGTGATCGATGACTTCAATTCAGGAAGCTTATAAGAGGGAGAAACTTGGCGAGTTTCACCCTAATACGCATTTGTTTTCCCCGCAAAGAAAGCTGTATCAAGAGCAAGAAAGACCCTGATGTAATTGTCTTGTAACATGCACGTAAATCGATTTTTTAACACGCCTTAAAAATATAATAAGGTAAATTCAGCTATTACCGTCCTATTTTCGATACTTTGTGTTTGAATTCAAATATTAAGATAAATATAGGGTCTGTTGGGGTTTTCTTTGTTTTGTTGAATAATGTAGAAATATATAAAAAATATTACAAATACTTTAAAAAATACTACGAAAAACAGATTTTTTTATTACCGCCCTATCCCAAAAATGTTTGTAAAATACCGCCCAATGGTTTGTCAATTACCGCCCTAAATTTTCATTTTATCGCAATGAGATAAACAAATGTAATATAATAGTAATTTTGTAGAAAGTGAAAGAAATTTATAAGTAAATTAATTATTATACGGTGTGTGCAAAAATTTGCTTAAAATAAATCAATCAAATCAAAGTTGAGATGCAGACAGGGTACAATACAAAAACACATATTTTGCATAAGAGTTAAGTACCCTTATTTAAATAAATAGAAAGAAATTGTACTAAAAAAAGTTGTTTAAAACTAAAAGTTATGTTCAGGTGCAAAATTTTATGACAACTTCAAGAATTAGCGGCAGTTATTGGAAAAAATAGATATTAAAAATTAACAATTTTGTTAAGAAAGTTTAATAATAAGTTTCACCAATATGATGTAATATTTTTTTCTACTTTATGCTATATATAAAAATAAAAAAGATAAAATATATTTAAAATATATTTTGCTATTTTTAACTTAAAAAAAAAAACATTACCCACTAGTTGCAATTACCGTCCTAGTAGAGCGGTATTACAAAACTATTCAAAATCTGGATCATTACCTTTTATTATAATTTTTTTTGTTATTTGTTTTTAGTTTTTATTAAAAAAAAGTTGACATTCTTATTGCTTGAAAGTCCTTCTAACATATAGTATAAATAAACTGCACATTTAAAGTTAATTTAAATATTATTTTTAAGAAATCCCTTAACCTAGTAGTTTCAAATTCTTACCAAAATTATTAGGTTTTCACTTCACTCTACATCTTTTCGCTACATGTAAACAAATAAACCTTATTTTTTTCTAGACTGTACGTTCGATCCACCCACTCTTGCGTTTCTTTGGTTGCTAAACCGCAAGTCTTTAGAAAAAGATAACCCTGGGATTTTAATTCGCAAAATTTCACAAGAAAATTAATTGTAAAACCAATCCAAGATTTTGCATAGGGCGATAATAGCTGAATTTACCTTAGTTCTTGAAAATCGGCCTGACTCAAATGAACTGCTATTATATGACTTGAATGACTTTTATTAACGTTCCCAGAAAAAAATACACAGGTTATTTAATTTAATTTGGCTTTTACGTGTTGAAGCTTGGTTAGAAATAAAATAAGTTCATTAAATTTTATATTTTCCCTTTTAAATTTTTGATATAGACCAGTGCAGATTTAAAACATGGAAAACATTAATTAACAGCAACAGCGTGAAAACTTTTAGCACAGAAAAACTAGCTTAATCTAGTTTGTCTAGGCTTTTACAAATTAAAGCAAAAATAGAATTTATCGTAGCAATGAGGAAAAATAAATAAGACTCGATCAGATTTATTAGGGCGAAATGGAGCGAACTTTAAGAGGAATAATGACTTTTCACGGTTTTTAACAAATTTAAAATTTGTATCGAAAAAACTAAAATGCAAGAGTTATAGAATATAAAAAAGTCTACAACTTATATATGCATAATTTCTGCGCTTACTCCTAAAATTTTCGAAAAAAATCGAAAAAAACCGGTTTTTGTTTTTTGACAGTTTTGTTGGTTTTTCATAAAATTTAACCAAAGCTTACTTATAGCATAAACAAGATGGAGTTTGATTTAAATTATATTTCTACTACTACTATGTCGGTTTAGAACGTTTTTCTACGTTGTGCGACGCTTATTTTCCACCTCATTTGATCCTGACAATCATCTTCTGCCAGGTTTTTTTGACTCATTGATCTTTGGATTGACTGTTGCCATTCCAGTTTAGGACGCCCTCTTTTTTTGAGCTATTGGTTGCCATTCTAGGACATGCTTTGGTAATGTTTCATTGTTCGTCCCTTGTCCCTACATGGCCGTACCATATCAGTTTTCTTTTAGAGATGTCATCTCGTTTCTTATATGATTTGTTCTGGATACAGTAAAGCCCGGATATAGTGAACTCGAAGGTTGCACGGAAACTGGTTCGCTATATTCGGGGTTTACTATAAAAAGACATAATAGACTATTGTATACCTAAGTAAAAACATTTTTGGGTATTTTGAACGGGGTTTCGCTATATGCGAACTTCACTGTATTTTCTGATCTTCTTATTGAATCCATTTCGACACTTTTTATTTTTGTTTCATATTTTTCTGTTATGCGACAAATCTCTATTCCATACAACAGCGTGCTTTTCACCGTTGTTTTAAATATGTTAAATTTTACATTCTTTTTTATTTCTCTGCTTCATAAAATACTGTTAAGGTATCCAATTACCTTTTTTGCTTTTACTATTTTTTTTTTCAGTTCTTTTCAGTCTGTTCCTGTCGTATTAAATGTGACACCCAAGTATACATACTCATTGCATGTTTGTTCATCGTCTAGTTCTAACTCACTTCGTTTCCAATACTTAAGTACTGTGTCTTGTCCATGTTCACTGTTAACCCCCACTTTTGATTTTCCTTCGTTAACTTTCTCATCATATACTCCATGTCTTCAATTACTTGTTTGTTAGCAAACTGTAGTATCTATAAGGTAAATCGGTCGTTAAGTTTTATTCCCATGCCGTGTACTTTAAGTTTCCAGTTTTTTGGAGCTATTTCGATATTGTTTTAAAATAGTTGGAGAGACACAACATCCCTGTCTTAAGCCTTTCGTTTCTAGCAATTCTTTTAAAAGTCGATATCCAATTTTAGTTTCAGATTTTGACCCTGTGTATAGTTCCTTTATCGGTCTTATGTATGTATGATTGATATTAGTTTGCTCCAACACTGTCGACAATTTTTCTACTGGAACGATATTATATGCTTTTTGTAGGTCCTCAAAGGTAATATCAATATTTCTGGCACTCCATTTCTTAATTTCTTGTTTAAAAGAAAAAACATTATCACTACAAGATCTGCCTGCACGAAACCCACTTTATTCTTCTTTTGGTTCATGAAAATCATTCTCTGTTGCAGTCCAGGCTATTTCCTTTTTTATGTATTGAGGATATGAATACAATTCTTCAATCATTCGGTACTGGATGTCCGTTTATGCATCGATTCATAATATATGTGAGATTTTCTAGTGGTTTGTGTGTATCATTTTTTTACTTTCTAAACTCTGTTTCCTGACAAATTTTTCCAAAGTTATTTAATTTTTTTTCTACCATTTAAACATAGATACATCAACAAAAAAAACTAATTCCAAATAAAACTGCTGCCAGAACTTTTACAAATAGTATTTGGATAAAAATAATTACAGCATGTTTTAAATATAAAAAGGTATGTTTACACCAAGTGAACAACAAAAACATGTGTTTTATTCGATTTGTCTCAAAAAATTTAAGGTTATAAAAAAACAGTTTTTACAAAAGTTGGAAACCCTTTTATAGAAGGTCTTATTTCGCCGAAAACCGTCAAAAACTCAGACCGAGTCTAATCTACTTTTTCTGTTAACTGCGATGTATTTTCTTTTATCTCCAGGAACTTGCACTATACCTATTACTTTTATTTTAAAATAAAACTTTTGTTCCCTAAGTTAGTTTGTAATTTTTATGATATTTTGAGATTATACTGAAACCAAAAAAGAGAAAGACGAGGAATTCCATATTTCCAACCTAACTAACTACCTTACAGCCAAAATAATTTCAAATTTTCTAATAAGGGATTCTTTCTAAAAACAGCAATATTAGTTTTAGAAAAGAAAATACGCTGTAGCGCACACTTGGCAAAATGAAATACGGTTTCATCACAGTGAGTGAAGAATTGCACTTTACAAAAAAAGAGGATTTTGAAACTCTCGACTTTATAAAGATTTTGAAGTGTTTTAGTTTCAATTAAAACGACATTGCAAATTGTTATTTAAATTTAACCTTTCATGATGTGTGTACACTCGAATTCTGAAATATTGTCGCAAAATTAAGTGGCACAATATCCCCTAAACTATTTAAACAGGTCGTAGATGTTATAAGAAACTTAAATTGGGAAGAAATAGGCATCAAAGTAAGCGGACTATACTTAAATTAACTAAGATATGCTGATGATTTCGCGTTAATAACAGATAAGAAAGAAGAACCTGGTAAAAATGCTGGAAGAACTAGATACAGCAGCTTAAAATATAGACTTGAGTATGAACTACACTGAAACTAAAATCATGAGATATCACGATCAGAATAAACCAAAAGAAAATAAAACAAGTAGAGGAATAGAGCCGAACCGAACCGAACCTTGGACAAATTAAATTAAAAAATAAAAAATATCCTCAGTACCTCAAAACGAAAGTGTATAACCAATGCACCCTTCCTATACTTCCCTATGGATCCTAGACCTGGACACTTACAAAATCAAACCTGGATAAGTTAACAAAAGTCCAAAGATCAATAAAAAGACATCGGAAAAGCGATCATTTAAAGACATTATCTTATCAGAGGTATTGATAAAAAAATTTCCAGTACTCTGATGGGTAATTTGCTTTCTTCCCGTTATCCTTCGCCCCTGTAACTCTATTTCAAGGTTTTCGGCATGTGTGCTGGCTTCAGTTAAGAAATTGTTCATGACTTTTTCTGCATATTCGCGATGATGTTTAGTTAGATCTAATACTCTTTTAATGTGATTTCCACATTGCAATATAAACTTATAGCTTTCAAGATACTGGTCACAGGTTCCAAAAACGCAGAACACATTGCATTGGGGTTCTTCAGTGTAGAGCAAAATACCCCAACTTACCACACACCTAGCAGAACATATTGCTATCATATTCACAGGGAAATAATAAAGACCTTTCTAGATGCAAAATTTCCGGCTTATGATAATTTTTAAAGGCCTTCAAGAATGTTCAAAAAGTTGTCTTTAAATATTTAGAACACGGAAAAAACAAATTATATCCTTCACATTATCATTACAGTATGTATCGTTAGGAATAAGTGTATCTATTGTATAATATTATTTAGATAGGAATAAGTTTAAAGTTATTTTTTGATTGATCTGTTTTGTTTCGAAATTGGGGAGTTCTTAAGTTATTTTCAACATTTGGGGGGGGGGGAATTAGAATGCGTACGCCCTCGGTCCAAGATCATAAATAAAAACGGAATTTTTAATTACCGGATCTTATACAAAAACGTCAATCATTAAAACAAGACAAGAGCAAAATCGAAGGTTAGCATAAAGTGTGGTATCAAAACCGGACAAATCAAAAAGGACAAATCATAAATAAGCCGGGCCTAGCATGAGCAAGTGTCTCCTTTGTTTTCATGTATACTGCTTAGGTCTCTCTACCTCTCATACAAATCGGCCTCATGAAAGCTTGGCGGTAAATTTAAATCGGGAACAAATAATATTGTTGTTTTTGGACCCCAAAATAACTCAGAGAGGTCAAAATCGGTGTTAACCGAACCAAACCTCTTGGTCAATTAATTGCAGATGAATGCTAACCTAGGGTCCTGACTTTTTTTAAGGCTGGACCTTGCTGAAGAATGACGTTTTTGATAATGTCTGGTTATTAATAAATATGATAAACTATGGGGGCTCGATACGAAAATTTGCTATTTTAAATGTTATTAAAACTATATAAATAAATTTCGTAATTAAGCAAATAAAACAGCATTAAGTTTCATTATGTAAAATACTCTTTAAAGTAATTAATAAAGAGAAATGTTTAAATGTAATCATTTCAAACATGCTGTTTCTATTTGAAATTTGTTGTAACTGTGTAAAAGAGGGATATTACATATAATCCTAATGTTTGTTCGTTTTATTTCATGTAATTGCTTTCCACGTGACGACTCTTTGAATCGTTGCCAAAAAGCGACAAAAGCACTTTTATGTGGGATATCTTTTTCAGGTGTCAAGACAAAAGGAAAAGGAATTTTTAAAAAATGGTTCAATTTTATGTACGCGCACAACTTTCCGGGAGATTCAGCAAAAACCTAAAATATTAGATCGTATGAGCACAAGAGTGAAAATAACACTCACAATCTAATCATTTGTCAGCAAAATCTTTTCTGTCTAGCTGAACATTTCGAATATCTACTTTAAATAAAAACTTCACTTTCGAGTAAGAGTTGAGTTGAACGTATTTTTTGCTGACATGCAAAAAATAAAAATATTAGTAAAACGCATATATGGAGGTATTTTTAAAAGTGCATTGGATTACTGTGCCTGCAGCTTGTCAGGATGGGTTCCAAGATAATAGAAATAGCAATAGGATGGATGTGGTGGACGGTGAAAATACAGGAAATGGTCAAGCAGAAAAAAACGCACATACTAGAAATGGATCAGGACCAAAGAGCAAAGAGACATAGAAATCTATAGGGAAATCAGAAGACAGCAAAGAACTATGATACGCACGGAAAAAAATGAAGTGTTTGAGAGCAAGTGCCACGATATAAATACACATGTAGGAGGTAGGCAAAGTTCTAAAATTAATTTCTACGCTAAAAAACCCAAAAAAAGAAAAAGTAACTACAATAAACTGTCAATTATTGTCAAAATAGAGGCACCAAGAACCTCATTATATCAGAATTCATATCTCTGGAGAACAGCATCGCTGTGGAATAAACTCCCTGCGACAGTTTTCCCTGCAGGTTACAACCTGAACCGTTTCAAAACCAACGCACACCAACATTTCCGCGCATTTACCGTTTCTCGAGCGTGATAGGGATCTCCTTGCGAGTGCGCATACCCGTAAAAAAACAAAAAAACAAAAAAACTGCTGCAGTAAACTAGACCCGAATATCGGTCAGCCTCTCCAATGAGAGACATAGAAGTACATGGAGAACAAGTACTCATCAAAAAAGACATGATAAAAGGATAGTATCCAAAAGCTTAAATCCGGAAAAGCTAGCGGACTTAGAGAAATATACGCAGAAATAATGCTCATGGATCAGAGAAATTACTAGAATATCGTACATGTATTATTAATTAATGCATTTACTGACACCCAGTACCTGATGATTAGAAAATTGCATACATATCCTCAATACATTAAAAAAAGGGAAACAGGCAAAGTGGGTTTTGGGCAAGCAGATCTTATAGTGATATTTTTATTTGTCTTAAACAAGTAATTGAGAAAAGGAGTGCTAGAAATATAGAAACTCATGTTGCCTTTGTGGAGCTACAAAAAGCAAATGATAACGGTCCAGTAGAAAAATTATAGACTTAAAGCAAACTAATTTTAATCATACCCTCATAAAAGCGATAAAAGAACCATAGAAAGGATCAAAATCTAAAATTAAAATTGGCAATCCACTTTCAAAGAAAATCCTGGTAACGAAAGGCTTAAGCCAGGGATGTTGTATCTCACCAACTTTAAAAAAAATATATATCGCAGTAGCTCTAAAAAACTGGAAATGTAAAGCACACGGTGGGAGCATAACGGATGTGGTACGGCCATGTACAAAGAATGAACAACGAGAAATTACCAAAGCGGGTCCTAGAATGGCAACAAATAGGGCGCAGAAAAAAAAGGCATCCTAAACTGAAATGGCAACAGTCAATCCAAATGCAACAAGTCGTTTCAAAAAAACTAAGTACTAACTCCTCTATAATCTTCCAATGAAAAGAAACCTAAATTTTAATTTTCCAACCGAACCAAACCTATGTATTGTAAGCTGCTATTTGAAATGCAGGCTTTTGTTATATTCCATAGCATTTGGAAAATGTCGAAAATATTTTTATTTTAATTGTATTTCGGAAATTATTTTAGGTCAAAATCGGTGTTAACCTACCCCTGGCAAATTGATTCCAAACTTACCCTATCCTAACTGTCCGTTGTATTTGCCTCGCTTATCCCTATAGTAATGTCCGTATGCAGTCCGGAGATAAGAACAGCACCAGGTTAGCCCCAAGGCCTATCGTAAAGTAGTCTAATAACGGAGGAGCTTTAACCAGTGCGCAAAAAAATTAAAACTGGTCTTTTTAGGATCATACCAGATAACATCTTCTGGTAAAGGCAAGGGTTAATCTGGTGATTCTCTAAATGGAATCGGTGACCTGGCCATGGAGTACATATTTGGAGGTAGCAGCTAGTGCGGGCACATTGTGACTATCTGTACCTTGTTGATTATGCCAAAAGGTTTATATCCCATCAGTGGTCTAAGGCTACAACCGTGGCATTATGTGGTATATCATGATGACTAAGTTTCTGGCGTAAAATATAATTTGAAGTCTACTGGGTTCTATTTACTAGAAAGTTTTACGGGTCCAGAAAGGCATGCCTTGGTTCCCGGTTAGATCTCTTCAAGGGTGCTAACTGCCGCTACTAGACAATCATACCCCCCTATCGTAAATGTGGCAACACTAGTTGTCATGGATCACTGTGCCTGCAGCTGTCGGGACGATTCGTATTCTTGTGATCGACGTTGGAAAAAGTAGAAACCAATATCATGTTATCATGTTACGCCATTGGAAAGACTGGTGAAATTTTCATATTTCTTTAAAAGGCCTAGCAAGGGTATTTTTTTGTACTTTTAAAGAGAACAAAGTGTCAACATAAGTGACTTTGATGAGGGTGAAAGGAGCGGACGCAAGAAAAAAAAAGAAAATGAAACGGCTGTCTGCTGCGGGATGCATAAAAAGTTTCCATCAAAGGACCTCTATTTTTACACATAGATGCAAATTCCGACCCATATCCCGGACCCCTGTCATTTTTTTCTGTCACACCGTAACGATATACATCGAAATAAAGAAAAATGGAAGAAAAAAGCTTTGTTGCATCTTAAGGAAAGGGGAATTAAAAATAGTCTTTATCATGACATAAGCACAGTGCAGTCACAGAATTACAATTTTCAAAAATTATAAAGAGACAAAAACATTAACCTTAACCTTCGGAGCAGAATTTCGAAGATTTTCGTTTGAAAGTACTAAATGTCACGCTGCGACGTGCAGCCTCAACCTTTTAAAAGTTGACATTCCAAGAAAAACTTCGGCTTGCGAAAAACAGTCTTTAAATAGATTTTCCATCAGCACAGGATTATTTTTGTCGAACATTAAGATTTCTTATTTCGTTTCACCCGCTGGGGGACTTTTCTGCCATCTTTTGTTTTTGAGGTATTTAGTTTTGTGCATAAAAGTGGGTAATCGCATTACTGCTGCAAAAATAAGCTCTTTGAAGACTCAAGCTTTATTTCCTTAGAATATTGACTTTTTACAATTTAAAGGAATCTATGGATGATAGAAGAAATTCTGAGGATAAAAGGCAACTCCAACAAAATTGAGGAAACAAACATAATGATAAAACCAGCCAAAACTAACCAAACAAAAACTAAAATTATTTATTAAGAAAGAAACTATGACTACTTAAATTAAATAAAACCTTGGACGCACGAAAATGATGTCTATGTCGTTTATAATTAGACAAGAAATCAATACACACCTTCCAACTAATAGTCAGAGCATATTATTTTAAAAGGCTTTCCGTTTTCGGTCTAGAAGCAAATCATATTACATTTTGGCAACAGACCATTACCCCCTAATTTGACCCCGCTGAATCCGAATATCACTGTTGCCAACTCGAAAAATCGACAGGGACGGAGAAAATCCCCCCCAAACCCCCAAAAACCTGTTTTTTTTCAGTTTTATGCAATTTTCTCAAAAACTAACCTTTTTATCAAAAATTGCAAAGAACAGTTTTTTGTGAAGAATAAAATTCTCTTTGCAACGATGTATTGGTCAATAAGGTTGGGAAAAGCAAGTAGCTCTTCAGTGGCGTACGTAAATTGGGATTATTTAGAAAAAACATGATTATTATAGGTTTTTCAAAATTTTCTCAAAAACTACACTTTTTAGGAAAAAATATGTAGTATACTTTATTGTAGAACATAACATTTTCTTTTATTTTTTTTAAATTGTCGGGTTGTTGCCATATTTAAGGCTTCAGGGGCGTACTAATATAAACTTATTTTCAAAAATAACTGAAATAATCAGTTTCTCTTGCATATTTAAATATCTTTTCTAACTAAGATTTTCAGAAAAAAAATGTGCCTTTATTCTTTATTAAGGATAAGACAATTTCTTTTTAAATGATATATTACAAAGTGAGGTTAATACTATGATAAATACTTCAAAAAAGTTCGTAATTTATACCTACGAAAATAAAATGTTTCCAAATTAAAATAAACTGTTATTTGATTAGATTAGATATTTTGATTTATCTAAATCTAAAGTTCTTTAAAGCAAAAAAACACCCGTGGTTATAAGGGGAGGGGGCATAGGGGCCATGGTCCCCCTAAGCAATATTTTTGTGCAGAAAGTAACAGTAGTAACTTTGACAGAGGTGTTTTTGGTTATTTTTCTAAGCATATGGAACTAAAAATAAAGTGGTGAATCTTATGCAACGGTTTGGGGGGGGGGGGGGGATAATCATAATTGAAATTGAAATTGAGATTTTGATGGAAATTAAATGAAACCCGTAACGTAACAAAAATAATATTTTTTGGTAATTTTTGCATTTTACGGACGCCCCTGGAGAGTTTTCTATACTATGGGTCACATTTTGTGACACACTGTTTAAAAGGACATTTTATTATTGGGCCCGCCTTCGAAGCCATAAAAGGTCGAAAGTACAAAAGGTAAAAAAAAAATCGACAAAACAAAATACTAAAAATACAAATTTACCGTATCAAGTCGAATTGACCTGTCCAGTCGATGTGGACCCGCGGCCGTACTTTCAATCTTTTGTACTTTCGAGCTTTTGTACTTTCGACCTTTTGTACTTTCGACCTTTTGTATTTTCGACCTTTTGTTCTTTCGACCTTTTGTATTTTCGACCTTTTGTACTTTTGACCTTATTTTTTCGACCCTTTGTACTTTCGACCTTTTGTGCTTTCGACCTTTTATCCGCCGCTCTTTATTATCCACCGAAAAGCTAATAAGACACAAAATTGATTAGTTTGGATTGATCTTAAATAATTTCTTTAAATTAAGAACACCACTGGAGCGGTAAATATAAAATAACTTTCACTTTGTTATACATTGTGTGAAAGAAAATTTTATTGGCTATGACGAAGTATAGAACACATTTTTTGATAAAGAGCTTGTCAAACCCCACCGAGTTTCACATTTTTAAAAAGGGAATTTCCCTGTCTACAAAAAAGTGTGAAATAAATTTTTTTATGTTAAGCTTAGTTTTTGAGAAAATTAGCCTGTAACAAAAATGGTTTATTTTCTGTTTTTTCAAAAATAACTTAATTTATGGATGCCCCTGAAGTTTTACCACATTGAAAAGGGAATTTTATTGTCTACAGTAAAGTATGTTATACATTTTTCTCTTAGAAGCTTAGTTTTTAAAAAAATTTGAAAAAACCTCAAACTTTCAGATCGTGGGTCTGGGGGGTTTTTGGAGATTTTTGCAGCCATTAAAAGAAAATATATACAAATATATATTTTGAATGTACACCTGTGACAATTTGGGCTTTCCAGCGACAATTTAAAATTCCGCCGCCATTTTGGCCGCCATCTTGAATATCTCAGCCCCTGTCAATATTTTGAGTTGGCAACAGGGATATTCGGATTCAGCGGGGTCAAAATAGGGGGAATTGCCCATTTGCCTTCTAGAAAGTGGATTTTCCCGAATCTTGCCTGAACTATAAAGAACAATAGGCAGAAGACTGATTATTTTAGAGATTAGCTCTCAGAAAGCGTGTAGCCAGCTTAAATTAAACTACATAATTCTGAGCCCAGCATAAAAAGCCTAAAAGTATTTTAGCACAGTCTTAAAGGTTTACATTTTCCATGTGAGCTAAGAACCTTAGTAATACCATGATAATATGAAATGTAATGAGATAAAAAAAACGTTAGCACAGTGCTTAACCCAAGCTTCTAGAAAGAGTATCTAGTTCATTATTTTACCCAATGGCATCTCTACTAGCATCGCCAAAAATACACTAATTCTATGTCGGTTTAGAATGTTTTTCTATGTTGTTCGACACCTCTTCTTTACCTCCTGCGATCCTGACAATCATCTTCTGTCAGGTTTTTTTGACTCATTGATTTTTGAATTGAGTGGTGCCATGTCATTTTAGGACGCCCTCTTTTACTGCGCCCTATTGATTTTCATTCTAGAACTTGCTTAGGTAATCCTTTCTCGTTTATTCGTTATAAATTGTGATGTCATCAGTTATGCTTCCCTCGATCCCCATTCTTTTTTTTTATGGTATCATTTCTTATATGATGTGTTCTAGATATTCTCATTGATCTTCTTAATGCATCAATTTCGACACTTTTTATTATTGTTTTGTATTTTTCTGTTACGCGACAACTTCTTCTAAACAACAGCGTGATTTTCAACATTGCCTCATATATGGTAAATTTTACATTCTTTTTATTTCTCTGCTCCATGAAATATTGTAAAGCCATAACCTTTTCGGCTTTTACTATTCTGTTTTCTAATTATTTATAGTCTGTTTCTGTCTTATCAAATGTGACACATAAGTATACATACTCATTGCATTAAGATATAGTTATCCGTTGTCTAGTTCTAAGTCACTTATTCGTTTCCATTACATAAGTACTGTGTTTTGTCCATGGTCAATTTTAACCCCCCTTCTTCTTTATCATTAGCTACAATTACTTGGTCGTCAGCAAACTGTAGTGTGTATATGGTAAATGGGTCGTTAAATTGTATTCTCATGCCGTGTACTTTACGTTTCCAGTTTTTTGAATCTAGGGCAATATATATTTTAAAAAGAGTTGAAGAGATACAACATCCTTGTCTTAAGCCTTTCGTTACCAGAAATTTTTTTGAATGTTGATTTCCAAATTTAGTTTTAGATTTTGTATAGTTCTTTTATTGCTTTCATATATGTATGATTGGTATTAGTTTGCTTTAACACTGTCCAGAATTTTTCAACTGGAACGGTATCATATGTTTTTTGTAGGTCGACAAAGGTAACATAAGTTTTTATATTTCTGGCACTTCTTTTCCCAGTTACTTGTTTAAGACAGAAAAACATTATTACTGCAATATCTGCCTGCACGAAACCCACTTTGCTCTTTTTCTTGTTTATGAAAATCATTCTTTATTAGATCTCTAATCACTGGGTACTGAAATTCCTCAGTAATTGTTGCAATCCAGCTTGTTTCCTTTTATATGTATTTAGGATATGAATGCAATTTTCCAATTATCAGGTACTGGTGTCCGTTAATGCATTGGTTGATAATATATGAGATATTTTGTAATAGTTTCGCTGATCCATATTTAAGCATTCCAGCCTTTATTTACCCAGGTTCGCTAGCGTTCCGGATTTAAGCTTTTTGATACTATTTTTTATAATTTATTTTTTGATGATTACTTCCTCTTCAAGTACTTCTATGTCTCTCCTCGGATATATATTTGAGTCTCATTTTCTGCAGCAGTCCCTTGTAGTGTTTGTGTCCATTGTTCTGGTTTGATGATCTGATTGTTTACTTTTTCTTTTATTACGTTGAGCCAAAAATATCCGATGATATTTATAGATTGGCCTCCATCTAACGGTTTCCTAAATTAATTTCTAAATAAAAAATAAATAAGAAAAGACAGCATTTGCTGGCTTTACGGCTTTAATAGAATTATTGGGTCAAAAATTTCAAAATCAAATTTTTTATTGGCAGTTAGTTTTATTTATTTAGGTATCTTTGTGACTCTCAACTTTGCACAATAAACTTTCAACCTATCTATATAACTACTGTGAATTAAAACAGTCGGGGCTTTTCAAAGCTTTACCCTATTATAACCCATTATTAAATCAGTTGGAAATAGTCAAAAGCAAACACCTTCTCGTATATGAGGTTTTCATAAGCTTAAGGTTATTCAATTTTGAGATAAACATCGCTTGACTAAGGTAATGATGGGTACATCCATCCTAAAAATAACAACATAGGTCTAGGAGGTCTTATTTATTTTGTGGGTATATAGCTGTTCTAATTTTAGACCTTCGAGAGTCAGTATCTAGGCCAAATAATTGTAAAGTTGTTTGTTAACGTGTTAAATAAATTAAAGAAAATGGGAGCTTATTGCATTGTTTTTCAAAACGTGGTATTACTAGCAAAGTAGATCTTCATTTCAAGATATGATTAGGCAACAAAAAATGTTCTTTAGAAAAATAGCTAATTTTTAAAATAACTCGGTAACTAACAATATATGTAAAAGAGAATAGGTCAAAAGCATACAGTGAGTGTAAGAGACAAACATCGACGAGACAAAAGCACAGAAATACGAAAACTTTTGTGTATTACCCATACAGTATGGATGGTGACGACCGCCCCTAGGTGCACATTTTAAATAGGCCAGGTTACGAGACCTATAACACTTTTCACGCACAGTTTTACCCCTACTTCTCTAAATTATTGTAATCGAACGTCACTAGATGAAGAAACTTCCGAATCTTTAATTTACCTATAATCATTGCACAACACAACCGGAAAGTAAACGAAGCGGCGCCGGCGTCGGAGTAGCGTGCATTTGTATACCTCATCTCTCGCACTAGCGATATCTCGATACAACTAAAGTGAAACACGTTGCTTATCGTGAACCCTTCAGAAGCACGGAAGTAGTCATTTAACACTAGGTTCTCGTCCGTATGGTGTCCGGAGATAAGAATAGCACCAAGGTAATCCCTAGGCATGTCGTAAGAGGCGACTAAAGGGGCCTCGCCCATGAATAAATGGGTAATCTAGTAAGGGACGAGCTTTGACCGGTATAATAATAAAAAAAAATTAAAACTGGTAACTTTTGGGATAACACCAGATAACATCAATGGTAAAGGGAGTGGGCTTATCTGGTGATCGTTTGGTGATTCTCTGAATGGATTCGGTGACCGGGCCATTTAGGAAATCACTACATCGGACAGGGTACACGAAGTGACTATTTGAAGCTAGCAGCTAGTACGGGCATATTGGGGCTCTCTCTACCCTATTAATTATGTCAAAAGGTTTATGACACACCAGTGGTCTAAGGCTACAACCATGGCATTATGTGGTATATCATAATGACTAAGTTTGTAACCTAAAATCTAATTTGAAGTCTACTGGGTTCTATTTACTAGATAGTATTTAAATTATTATCTGAGTAGAACACAGTAGGTACGTGGTGCATCACGGGCACAGGAAGGAGTGCTTAGATTAGATCTTTTAAGGGTGCTAACCGCCACTACCATGCATTATACATTCATACAACATTAGATCTCTGTTTTCATATGGAGCAAATCTCTGAAATAAAACGTACAGCTTTGAGTTATCGAGTACAGAGCTATAGAAGTAGTACACAAACACTTCGTGGAGGTCGTACAAACTTTGGGCCAGAGCTTTGTAATTACTGGGACTATTTGCTTTCAACTTTGCCCGGGATGTTGGCCATCTTACTTTGATTGAGCTAGTTTGCTTGGCAAATTAATTTACTTAAGTTCGGCTCCTGGCTTGCTACAGTTAAACAGGTTAGAGTTTTCTACCAATCGAGCGTATGGCTTTGTAAACAGCTGCCAACGTAAATATTAAATTTTTGCATTAAAAACTTCGCTCTTTGTTCTGAAGTACGAAAATCAATTTCTACGGTAAAAAACCCATCAAACCAGAATAATGGATTAAACACTGCAAGGGACTGATGCAAAAAACGAGACCCGAATATCTGACAGCCTTTCCAAGGAGAGACAGAAGTACATGAAGAGGAAGTAATAATCAAAAAAGAAATGTTAAAAACTCGGATAAGCTTAAATGCGGAAAAGCTAGCGGACCTGCGGGAATATACGCTGAAATGCTCAAGTATTAATTAGAGAAACTACTAGAAAATCTCACATATATTATCAATCAATGCATAAACGGACATCCAGTACCTGATGAATGGAAAATTGCATTTACATCCTCAATACATAAAAAAGGAAACAACCTGGATTGCAGCAATTACAGAGAAATTTTAGTAGCCGGTACTCTAAGTAGATTGTACGGTAGGATTCTCCAGGATCTAATAGAGAATGATTTTCATGAAGAAGAAGAAGAGCAAAATGGGTTTCGTGCAGGTAGATCTAAAAGCGATAAAGGTCAAAATCTAAAATTAAAATTGGAAATCGACTTTCAAAAGAATTCCTAGTAACGAAAGGCTTAAGATAGGGATGTTGTATCTCTCCAACTCTTTTTAAAATATATATCGCAGTAGCTCTAAAAAATTGGAAACGTATAGTATACACTATGGAAATACAATTAAACGACCGATTTACCATATACACACTACATATATGATTGAAAAGTTAACGGAAGAATACCAAAACTGGGGGTTAACAGTGTATTACAAACGAATTAAGTGAGTTAGAACTAGACAATGGACAAACAATATCTCCATGGAATAAGTATGTATATTTGGGTGTCCTATTAAATAAGGTAGTAACAGACTATAAAAATCTGGATAAAAGAATAGTAAAAGCAAAAAAATTATTGAAATATCTTTTATGGAGCAGATAGATAAAATAGAACGTAAAATTTATCATATATGAAACAATGGTGAAATGCACACTGCTGTATGGAATAGAAACTTGTCGCGTAATAGAAAAATACAAAATATAATTGGAAAGTGTAGAAATGGATGCAACAAGAAGATCAATGAGAATATTTAGAACAGAGCATATAAGAAATGAGATCATAAAGAAAGAATGGGAATCGAGGGAAGCATAACGGATTACATCACTAAAAGACAACTGATATGGTACGGCCATGTACAAATGAACGAAGAAAGATTACCAAATCAGGTCCTAGAATGGCAACCAATAGGACGCAGAAAAGAGGACGTCTTAAACTGGAATGGCAACAGTCCATCCAAAGATCACTGAGTCAAAAAACCTGACGGAGGATGATTGTCAGGATCGAAGTGGGTGGAGAATGGGCGTCGCACAATATGTAAAAACGTTCTAAACCGAGATAGTAGTAGAGTAGAATGATTGAGTAGAAACAAAATTTCGGACTTCCATTATTTTATTTATTTTAGACACGACGTTTCGTTTAGTAAGTATCTCTAACCGTTCTCAAATGTACGGTGAACAATCTAGTCTATAGCCTACTACTTATACTACTTGGTGTGCAGTCAGGTGTGACGGCTTGCTTCCTTTTTTAATTCTAAGATGTGTAGTATATTCGAGCTTGGTTGACTGGAAACTTTGTTTTTCGCCAATGCAGCTTCTAACTCAAAACTTTAGCTTCAGACCTTTGAATCCTGTGATCATTTGACCACGCATGATTCAATGTTCTAAAGATAAACTTTTGCATAACAAGTCGTATTGGCGAAAACGAAAGTTTAGTAAAAAATTTACTCCTTTCTATTTAAATTCATACAATTTGCTTATTCTATTAACAAAAGGCTAATAAAGTACCCCACTTTCAAAACAAATGCTGTTTCAATTTAGAAAATATAGCCTAGTTACTTAGTAAAATCAAGAGAGTGCAACCTTCTAGGAATACTCTTTTATAAAAATACTACGTATAAAGACTAATTAAATTATAAAATTAAACTATGCAACGAATATGAGTATAGTTAGCAGTGTACACTTTCGACAGTGTAAAAGCTAAGCATCACCTGGTGAAGACTGTACATGGATGAGTGGCCGTTCAATTTTTGTACCTACTTCAATTTGTTGTACAGGGCGGCTACTTTAAATGGACTTCTGTCTTCAGTGGGTTAATGTTTGTTTTTTTTTAGAAAAACTAAAGAACTGTGTTTTTTACGGGCTTTCTTTTCATCCAAAAATTATTGGTATGATCGCCGAAATGTGGTCGACCGACACACAACTTTTTTTTTTTTTGGTGGAATGATCAACTTGCGGTACGACCTCTTTTAAAAATTTATAAAAGAAAAGAAAAATAACGGAATAATTTGTTTGACATTATTTATTCAAAATGTCAAAAAACATATTTTTGAAATTTTGGCTTAAATTTTTTTTGAAAGTAACAAAAACACGTCATTATTTTTTGACATTTAATTATCTTTTAGATCAGGTACTACAAGTAAACAATTAAAAAAATAATTTCCAAAACATTTTAATAGAAGTTCGTGAAAAAAAATAATTTTTGTTGTTTTCTTTATTTAGCGAATAAGGTACGACAAATGGGGTCATCTTACAAAAACAAAAAGTGGTGTGTGGGCAGAGCTCTTTTCAGGGGTTCGACAAAAAAAGTTTAAACAATCAGGTGATGAATTTTTGTATTGTCTCAAAAATCAAACAACACCATGCAATTATCGTCACCCTGTATATTATTTTGCTTTTTGCTAGATAAAATTATTGTACCTGAAAAGGCTTTTAGGGTTTTTCTCCCCATCTTACAGCAAATGCTTTGACAGTTTTTGTTTATATTTATAATTTAATTTAACTATCCTTTAGTTTATTTTATTTATCTAAAAACGCTATAAAATATTTTAGTTTATGTACTCTCGAAAATGTTATATTAAATCTATAATGTTTGGCGTATTTCATTTTATGAGCCCTTGATGATTAATCATTTTTTTTAATTTCTCACTTTGGACTGCTGCTAACATCAGGGGTGTCATTAACCCTAATTCAAATACCCATATAGCACTCTGTACAAAACACAAATGTAACGTATATATCACTCGCCGCGTTAAGCTGGAATCTACAAATGAAATCCTTATAATAGAGCTTCTTGCTAGGGCTTCATTTCCCAATAATTACAGCCAGGTCATCCATATAGACATCTAATTTAAACAAGCTAACTTAAACGACCTTGACTTCATTTTGTTTTAATTAAACTTGGCTGAAACTCAGTTTAAAAAGCATAAATTAAAAGCCGAATTCAAAATCTAGATACTTGTGCATACAGCTTTCGAGTGGGATTACAGTTTAAGTTGAAATTCAATTTAAAATAGCTATGTTGCGTTCAAACATCTCGCTTTAAGTAAAGAATATAGAAAATATCATTATACACAATATATTCATATTTTAAACCTAATCAGTGTCAACAAAATTGCCACAAAATGCTTTAATTGTGGTTAAAAATGGTCGTATTTTTATATAACTCTCTATAACTCGTGACTCGTACCTATACGAGACTACCTGTCAAAAATGTCATTGTAGCCTGTCAAAAATGTCATTGTAGCCAAACAAAAATAAAAATCTTAATATAATTATTTTAGTGCACAAAACTTACTATAAAGCTCGTATAAATTAACGTAAGCTGAAAAATACAAGGCCAATAAACAAGGCTACAAAAATTAGTTTGGAATTATTGTGTTGCAAAGTATTATCGATGTGAGGAATAGCTAAGCTAAGCCGCCTAATTGTGAACGCTTAAATATTTCCGAACTTTGTTATAGGTATATTAAATTAGTTTTGAATTATTACGAACACCGGGTTTAAGTGGCACGAAGAATTGAAACCTACTTGTGAGATAAGATGTATCTACCGATCGAGGAAAGATACTCAGTTGTCTTTAGACAACTCATTCCTGACCATTTTAATATACCTATCCGCAGGCCTTAAACTACCAAACCAATATGTTTTTCTTCTCATATAATATCCTTTTTTGTTGTAAAATAAATTTTGTAAGAAACACTATGGAGTTCTGTCTATTGGCTCAGCTAATAATAATTTTTTGGACCGTAACGAGCTATGCTTAAGGAAAGCTTGCATTGACAGGTGCTTCTCCACCAGTGGAGGAATTAGTCTCTCTATCAAAAAAAACCCATGTAATGTTATATTCCTACCGATTAAACTCACCTGGATTAATACCTTGCCCTACTGTGTGTGGTTATACTCACAGTTATAAAAATGCTTCCATGGTAAGAAAAATCGGGATTCTATAATTTTTTGGGCCTTCAGGAAAAAATCTTGTCATAAAACCGAACCGAACCTTGCCTCCTGTACCAAGAATGCTCAGATGGACTATATTTTTATTTGTAATGATGCACTGCAGCCTTGACTAGTTTATTGTACACACTATTCTTTTCAAGCTTAGCATTTTAATAATTTAGTCTCTTATACGTACTAATCTAGGATTTTTTTAGTGAAATACAACGTTGTTTACTTTATAAATAATGTTCTGTGTTGCTGTTTTTTTTTTTGTAATCACACATCTCCTTATTCTTGAAGTTCCCCAGCGGAGGTTGGAAATAACCATGGCAATGCGAATCTTATTTGTTGCTGCTCTAAATAGTTATTAATAAATCTTTAACTTCTACCAAAATTAGTTTCGAGTTATTGTGTTGCAAAGTATTATCGATGTGAGGAATAGCTAAGCTAAGTTGGCTAAATGTGCAAGATTAAATATTGCCGAACTTTGTTATACGTATATTAAATTAGTTTCGTATTATTACCAACACAGGGTTTAAGTCGCACGAAGAATTGAAACATACTTGCGAGATAAGATGTATCTACCGATCTAGGAAAATGTCAAGAGACTCAGCTGTCTTTAGACAATTCCTGGAGATTTTATATTATTTTTCCGCAGACCTTAAACTATCATAAAAAATTTTCTAATCTTATATAATATCGTTTTATGTTGTAAAATAAATTTTGTAAAAATTTTATGAAGTTCTGCCTAGTGGCTCAGCTAATAATAATTTTTTGGACCGTAGCGAGCTATGCATGAGAATAGCTTGCATAGATACGTAGGTGCTTCTCCACCAGTAGAGTGGATAATCCCACCTGGATTATGACCTTGCCCTACTTTGTGGTAGTGTGGTTATGCTGACAGTCATTAAAAACGTAATTGTATAATTTTTGGGGCCTTCAGGAGAAGATCTTGTCATAGAACCGAACCAAACCTTGCCTCCCCTACCAAAGAATGCTCAGACGCAGTCGGGTTTCTATCACCTAAAGCCATCTTCATTAGAACTTTGTTCTCATTTGTGATGATGCACTGCAGCCTTGACTAGTTTATTGTACACTCTATTACTTTCAAGCTTAGCATTTTAGTAATTTAGTCTCTTGTGCGCACTACAGGGTTTTTTGAGTGAAACATAACTTTGTTTATTTTATAAATGATGACCTGTGTTGTCGTTTTTCTGTAATGACACATCTTCTTATTCTTAAAGTTCCCCATAGACATAACCGTGGCAATACGAATCTTATTTGCTGCTGCTCTAAATAGTTGATGATGAATCTTTAATTTCTTTAAAAAATTTGCACCACGGTCAGTGTACAATTTTCGAATAACGGAATAAATTTTTAGTTTCTGTGTCAGGTAGGATTTATTTGCGGTCGTTTTAGGTTAAGTTTTATATTTTCAAAGGCCGTTACATTACTTGGTTGATACATGAAAAAGGAAGTTGGATAGTGAAGTAAGGTGCAAGGCAATTTTGTGCTCTGTATTGCGCGGCGGGAGCGCGTTTACTGCGAACTTCGTATTTTACCCGATCTAAGCTAATTTGATAACTTTGACCTCACTTGATAACAAAGTTGAAGACAGGTGGGCTTAATTAAATCAGTTTTAGTTACTCGAAATGTTCGCGTATTTTGCACGTGTGAATAGTTGGCAACCTAGTTTCTAAGAAAAATTTACCCGAACATTTGTTAAAGTAGGCTTTTAAACGAAAATGCGAAGAGATTGAGCTGTTACAAGCAGTGGTCAGTGGGCCATGTGTTAGTTTGAGTTAAATATTAATTTAGTAACACTGGGTAGGTACTCAAAAAAAATGGTTTGCAACAACAATCGGAGTAATCTATCTTAGGCAGATCCAGGGAGACCTGAGTTGGCCAGCCTCCCTTTTTCCAGACATATAATTTAATTTTAAATTATTAAAGGATAATTGATTAAAAACAAGAAATGTAAGAACCACAGTTTCTTACAAAATGTGCCAGTTTTTTTTTACAAAATTAATTTTTTAAAAAGGTGAGATTTATTAAAAACAGCAATTTTTTTTACTGCGCTTTACCTTGGAAATCCTGGATAATATACATTTATTAGGAATTTAATTTGTTTTAATAAAAAATCTTTTTCGGTTAGCGATGTGGTAGTTTTGCCTTGGTGTGAAATATGGGCCGGTCGCCTATTTTTTCGCAGGCCGGTTTACTGTTCTCCATCCACCCCTGGACAAATTTGACTCTATTGGATTTAAAATCTTTAGAGATTTATTGTCTGTTATTAAATTGGCAAAAGAACATTCTGCACTTATAACTGGGTGCAACTATGTCCACGAAAAGAAACGAGGAGACTAAACAACTGTTAAAATGGCCAATCTTTTCATGGCATCCCTAAAACTTGACTGAAATAGGTATTCTCTGTGAAAACACATGGTAAATAGGGACTTGTAAATTCCTTAACTTTTCTCATTAAGCTTGGTAAAATAGATATATGATTGGGGACAGTACTTTTAACAGGTTTTGGTTGTCTCAATAAATACTTTAATACTTGGGAATTATTGTAGACTTAGAGTGTTCATGTTGTATGATGGAAGAAGAGTCTTCTCTACACCTTATTAGATTGCAGCCATTATTGGGAAGCTAAGCTAGCTTAGTGCTTACTTCTAGCCCCAGCAAATCTGCTCTTTTTCTAAGGCGATAGGTTTCCATGACTAAAATAATAAAGGCTTTGGCGTGGAAACTGTAGTGCCTACTGTCAGCAAAGTATTTAAGACAGTAATTTAAATCATGGCATAAATCAAAATGTTGTTTTTCCATAAAATAACTGTTTTCTTTTCTATGTTTCAGATGTACAACAAAGACCCATAATCAACCCGCCTCCTGGTAAGTAAAATAAATTGCGTTTTTACTTCTGTTTGTAACAAATGGATTTTCAGCATTTAAAAATGATTTATAAGGGCACCAGGGTGATGTGCTTTGTATTTTTTATAACTGGACTCTCAGTCTGAAATATATTCTGATTGCTGATAAGGGGTAGATGGTGAAAATATGTTCGAAAATGCTGAAAAATAATGGATAAAAAAAACGAAAGTAAAACTAACCCGAATTTTATTTTTTTTAAAACCTTCACCCACCTTTTGGAGGGGTTCAGAGTTTCAGAGTGGTTCTACACCATATGCCAAACCTCAACCATTGAAATTCGCATTCTACGATTTTTTTTTAATTTTGACATATCACACAGTATTGTTCACAAATAGGAAAGCTGCAACTAAAAGCGGCCTATTTCAAACCTGACTAGAAGCTCTGATACGCGATATGCAAGCAAGGTGTACAAGTTTCGTAGCTTATCACTAAAGCAAAGCGATTAAGCTTTTATGAAGAATGCGTTTTATCGATTTTAGAGCTACCTCGTCTGCGATACAGTTAGCGTCTTTTAAGGTAATAAGTAACTGTTTGAAATTTCGAAACACGAAAAACACTCGTTAATTTGTCTTTGAATTGAGTTTTCTTTTGTTTAGAGTTCAAAGAATATTTATTATCGAATGATAGGTAAAATAAATAAACCGAAGTATACAGGGTGTTAGTTTTTAGTTCCATTTGAAAATAAAACTTAATACAAATATTACTATTATAAAAAAAATTGACATGACTGATATTTATGTTCTGTTTTTTTTTAAATTAATAGGTATTCCTTGACAACATGTATGCTTTGATAAATTAATCCATTAATCAAAATTTGATATTTACCAAAAGGACCAGCAAATTCTTTAAAGAAATTTAGTTACAAAACATATTACTCATCTTTTAGTATCTATTCGAAAAACTGTTAGGTTGGCTGTAGATAAAACTCTTATATAAGCACTTCCAGGATTTAGGAGCAGTTACAAAGGCCTTGTTGCTAAAATGTTAAAAATTATATTTACTGGAAAAACGAATTTCGCTCTAACTTGGAAGTTAAATATAATTTTATAATAAAAAAATTATGTATAATGTTAAAACCGGAGACCGTAACTTACTACCTTGAAATAAATAGTTCTATGTAAGCGTATAGCGAAATAAAATTTAGCTAAAAGTGTTTATTTATATATTTATATTTATTGTGTGATTATTATTGGCATAATGCTCATAAAATACAATAAATTATCACCCTATCTAAGTTAAGACAGCTATAGGGATCGATTTTAATGAATTTTTCACATCACATTAATCTTAAGCAAAAAAAACATATTATTTCCATATTCCCCTACAGAGGACAACATATAATTTTTACGCGACCGATACTTCGTTTTAGCACCCATTTTTATGAGCAGTACAAAACTATTTTAAGGTTTTTATTTTTTCTTGCAGTACAAATATTTTTTCGTTAAATTAATTTGAAACATTCATATTTTATAGTAAACTTATATTAATTCGGTCCTGAGATTAATTCCGAATGACCAGCCATCGTTGATTTTACCAAGATCAAAGACCTCCAGCCGGCTTATTTCATTACTACGTTGGGTTACCTGTGCTAAAAATATCCCTATATTTTTATTTACAATTTAATATCTCAATTGCTTTGCTACATCGCGCCGCGCCGTCGGCATGCATCGAAGGGTTATTTAATGGTTTTAACAAGAATTTACCTAAATACAATGATTTATTGTTTTATTTTTAAGGATTTATATTTTTGGCAGAACACCAATAATCTTTTCCTTCTCTCGCCTCATCTCGCGGCAACAATACCAAAACGTGTGCCAAGTTTTATTGGACTGGCTTAAACCATTCAAAATAGAAAAAAATATTTTGATAAAACAGGTTAATCTTCATTAAAAAGCCCCGGACTAATATGTTCATAAGTTTTTTCTCAAAATGGACCCAAGAATGACCTTCTTCATTATTAGTATCTTATCCAATAACACCCTATATATTCGATGTAAAAAGGGTATGAGCTAGATTGTTAGAGTCACATGCTCGTTTGTTTACAAAATAATTAAATATGCTTGTTTAGTTTTTATAGAAAGTAACTGTTTGAAACTTAAAACTGTTTGGTTTTCACTTTCTCCAACGTCGATCACGAGGATACGAATGATCCCCATCTGGAACACGTCCTGATAGTCAGGAACAAGTGTTCCATGCCAGTCCATGGATTGGCATGGAATACTTGTTCCTGACTATCAGATACGAATGATCCCCGTCTAGAACACGTCCTGATAGTCAGGAACAAGTGTTCCATGCCAATCCATGGATTGGCATGGAATACTGTTCCTGACTATCAGGACGTGTTTCAGACGGGGATCATTCGTATCCTCGTAATCGACGTTGGAGAAAGTGAAAACCAAATAGTTTTAACAAGTTCCCAACGAAAGCCTCAAACCATCAGTATAATTCAATGCCGGTCGGGGTATTTTCCCTCTTAGTAGTTGTTTCTGGTGGTTTCACACAACTTATGTTTGAAACTTATTTTAATTTTTTTATGTTTTTTTTAGTTCACGTTTAAAATTTTCTTTTAGTTTAGTAAATATTAAAATATAAGCTTTAAACTAACTTTAAAAAGTTTTAAGCAGTTTTCTCAATTTAAAAACTGACGTTTTAAAAAAATCTTTAAAGCCAAGACACACAAACTAAAAATAAAAGGATTAAAAGCATCCTGTTTAATACGTAGATGCAGTAAAAGCCGACACTATAAATTTAAAAAGAAAGTAAATGATTTATTTGAAAACTTTAATGGATATGCCTCTTGATGGAAATAAAAGAAAAATATTAAAAGCTTTGAAAAACTGATTTATGTATTAAAAATAAAAAAAAACTCTTTTTACATAAAATTATTTAGATGAAAATCACCCTTACGCAGATTAACTTTATAAAAGAAAATACCTAATCCATATTAATTTAAAAATTTAACGGCTAAATCAATTTTTCAAATAGAGACTCTCGCACAATTTATCTTAAAGTTGTTGAGTGCTTAAAATGACTAAAACAACTCTTCTTTGTCAGAAAACTCAAAAACGGGTAGCTTCACTCTAGAATGATTATTTCAAATTACAAAGCTCTTTTGTGGAGAAAAATAAGCAACTTCCTTCTGAGAATTGAAAACTCGGACAACGATAAATTAAATCTTAGTCTTTAAGGAGAAATTTATTTGTAAAAAACCTTGCAAAAAAGGCAGACGTAGCAGTAGTTATCGATTTTATTCAAGTTGTAATACTTTATTATTTGAACCCGCATGCTCTGTTTGTGCCAGACACACACTTTCAAGTGTGCTTTAATGGCAACATAAAATTTTTCAAACGAAATTTATTATCAAAATGCGACAAATTGAATAAACTTTAGCTACATCTCACAGAAAATTAAACCAGGAAAGCTTTTTTTCATTTAGTTTTTCAGAAAAAATTGCTTTACTTACTAAGCAGCTAAGAATCTAGTCTCTATAAATGTTCTGGCCAGCTAAGCAAATGACCTTACATTTAAGGAGCAGTAGATACTGTCGATTTCGCCTTAAGAAGTGGGTCAACTACTTTTCAAGAAAATACTTTTTATATGTTTAGGGAGGGTTACCAAACCGAACCATGCTTAAGTTAGGTTATGACACGGAAAACTTCATCTCAGATTTCTCTGCCCCGTTAGACAAGACCAGCTACTTAGAAGCTTACAAATCTTGGACACACTCTTTTCCTGGTCCATTCTTCAATCTAATGATCTATAGGAAGCATGGAATTTCATTGAAAGCTTTTCAATCCTTAGTTATCCAGTGACTGCTTGCCAGTAAGTTTGACCAAGCCAGCTATAATTTAAACAAAATTTATTATCAAAATGCAATAAATTGAGCAAACTTTGACTACATCTTACCAAATATTTATAACCAGAAAAGTCTTTTTACATTTAGTTTTCCAGAAACAATTGCTTTACTTACTTACTAAGCAGCTCAGCCAGCTCAGCATCTGCTCTATAAATGTTCGGGCCAGCTAAGCAAATTGCGTCAGTACATTGAAGGATTAGTAGATAGTGTTGATGTCGGTTCAAGGAGTGGGTCAACTACTCTTTAAGAAAATTGCTTTGTTTAGGCAGGTCAAGCCACGTCTAGGTCAGGTTAGGACACGGACAGCTTCATCTCAGTTGTATCTGCCCCGTTAGAGAGGACTAACTGCTTAGAAGCTTGCAAATCTTAGACACACTCTTCTCCTGCTCCAATCTTCAATCTACTGATCAATGCTGAAAATGGAAAGCATGGGATTTCATTGAAAGCTCTTCAAAGGTTTTGATTTAGAGCTTAAGCTTTTCTTTACAATCTTTAATTATCCAATGACTGCCTACCACTAAGTTTGACCAAGCCAGCTATAATTTAAACAAAATTTATTATCAAAATGCGACAAATTGATCAAACTTTAGCTACATCTCACTAAAATTTTAACCAGAAAAGTCTTTTTTACATTTAGTTTTCCAGAAAAAGTTGCTTACAGCAGCTAAGCATCTGATCTATAAATGTTCGGACAAGCTAAGCAAAACGCTACAGTACATTGAAGGAGTAGTAGATAATGTTGATGTCGCTTCAAGAAGTGGGTTAACCACTCTGTAAGAAAATAGCTGTTTTTAGGCAGGGCAAGCCACGCCTTGGTTAGATTAGGACACGGACAGCTTCATCTCAGTTGTGTCTGCCCCGTTAAGCAGGACTAAATACTTAGAAGCTTACAAATCTTGGACACACTCTTCTTCTGGTGCAATCTTTAATCTACTGATTTATAGAAAGCATGGAATTTAATTAAAGGTCTTCAAAGGTTTCGATTTAGCTACATCTCACAAAAATCCAACCACAAAAGCCCTTTTACATTTAGTTTTTCAGAAAAAAATTGCTTTACTTACTAATCAGCTAGGAATCTTCTCTACATAAATGTTCTGGCCAGCTAAGCAAATATCCTTACATTGAAAGAGCAGTAGATACCCTCGATTTCGCCTTAAGAAATGGGTCAACTACTTTCCAAGAAAATAGTTTTGTTTAGGTAGGGTAAGCCATGCTTAGGTTAGGTTAGGACACGGACAGCTTAGGCAAGACTAACTACTTAGAAGCTTACAAATCTTGAACATACTCTTCTCCTGGTGCAATTTTTAATCTACTGATCTATAGGTAGCATAGAATTTTATTGACATCTCTTTTTAGGTTTCGATTAAGATTTTATTACAATCTTTGATTATCCAATTGCCACTAATTTTGTCCAAGCCAGCTATGATTTAAACAAATTGAGCAAACTTTAGTTATATCTTACCAACATTTCAACCAGAAAATTCTTTACATTTGGCTTTCCAGAAAAAATTGCTCTACTTACTTACTAAGCAGCTAAGCATCTGCTCTATACTGCTGATGTCGCTTCAAGAAGTAGCTGTTTTTAGGCAGGGAAAGCAACGCCTAGGTTAGATTAGGATACGGACAGCCTAATCTCAGGTGTATCTGCCCCGTTAGGCAGGGCTAACTCCTTAAAAGCTTAGAAATGATGAACATACTCTTCTCCTGGTGCAATCTTCAATCTACTGATCTATAGGTAGCATAAGATTTCATTAAAAGCTCTTAAAATGTTTCGATTTAGAGCTTAAGCTTTTACTACAATCCTTAATTATCCAATTGCCACTAATTTTGACCAAGCCAGCTATAATTTAAACAAATTAAACAAACTTTACCTATATATCACCAAAATTTTAATCAGAAAAGTCTTTTAACATTTAGTTTTCCAGAAAAAATTTCGGGCCAGCTAAGCAAAAGGCGTCAGTACATTGAAGTATTTGTAGATAACGTTGATATCGCTTCAAGAAGTGGGTCAACCACTCTTTAAGAAGATAGCTGTTTATAGGCAGGGCAAGCCACGCCTAGGTTAGGTTAGGACACGGACAGCTTTATTTCAGTTGTATCTACCCCGTTAGGTACGGCTACTATTCTTCTGGTTTAATCTTCAATCTACTGATTTATAGGAAGCATGGAATTTAATTGAAAGCTCTTCAAAGGTTTCGAATTAGAGCTTGAGCTTTTGTTACAATCTTTAACTATCCAATGATTACTTGCCACTAAGCTTGACCAAGCTAGCTATAACTTGGGTTGATCCGCTATAGATCCTTGAGCAGTAATCAGAGCACACAACTTTGATTATTTTTTGGGTTGTCTATCTCAGGGAATCTAAAATGGGATGCGTATACTCGATTAAGTTTAGACCCCAATAGGTTTGCACCGGAGCTTTTTATAAGAGTTTGTGTACTGGTCTGTATAACACTGCTTAAGCCAGCAGCCTGTTTTGTACCCCAGACACGTCCGCATGCAGCAAAAGGCACCAGGCCTTGGCTTGCTGTTAAAATGTAGCTCGGCTTCAACACGTTCTCATGGCAAAATGATTTTTTGCCATGATTCCCTGTTAATTAAATACGTTTAAATAAAAAATAAGATCTTTTTAATACGATATTCTCTTACAATTATCGAATATTAATAAACCGATCGGTTAATTAAAGGCACTCCTTCTCAATCTTACCATATTTCTTTCACTTCAATTCATTAAAATATCGTTTTTGAAGTGCATTGGGTAATTTTTTTTTGGCAATTATTTTGTAAATCTAGTAATAATCTTAAAAAATAGTCTTTAAAGTTCACGTGTAAAAATAGTCTTGTATCAGATATCTCTTTATTGCGTTCACAATCTCTGTTTTCCTACCGCAATGTCTTTTTTTATGTTAGAGTTTGGTCCCAAACATTTTTCTTCATATTTCCCGCTGCATTTTGATTTTGAAAGCATTGTTCCTTTTATTTGTCCCCTTTATGCACCACTACGACATTTTTTGAAAAGTAGTTTCTTGTACGTGATTTTTGCCGAATTGATATCGTTGTTTCCATAGAAAATATTACTTTTTTCGCGTCTTGACGAGCTTCCTGCTTATGAAATGTTATGGAATACGTGATGTTGCTTGAAAGCAAACATAATAAAAAGGTCTGGCTGGGAAAATGTCAGCTTACGTAACAGTATATATACAAAAAGTATCTTTTAACATAGGTGGGTTTACCAGTTTTGTTTTCCTTGTTTGGGGCATGGGCTTAATAACAAATAGGCTGTCAGATTTAAAAAAAGAACATGATAATATGCCCTTTTTAAAATTATTATATTATTAATAAGTCTTTTAATCAATATAAGAATTAAGGTCGAAGATTTGGGTTATTTAGACATTTAATTTTGATATTGGGCCATAGAACACTTTTGAAATTAATGGGACCTAAAATTATATATTAGATGCCTTTAGTTTCAGATACCCTAGTAGTAGTTGAGGTGATGCGAAAGTCTGGTAGGTAAGCAACCAGGAGTGGGCTTCTTCTACAATGTCCTAGGTTAGGTTATGTTTGACTATAAGTAGTTCTAATGTCGCCTGTTCACTGCGACTCAGGTGGTCTATTGTGCCTCATCTACAAAGGAGATGATTTTGTTTGGTGAGATTTTAATAAAATCCTGGGCTATAACAGTTTAGGTGTAATTGTTTACCCTAGTTCCCTGTCGTGCCATGCAGCAGCAGATTAAATTAGGTCCACGTCATAGTACCTGCAACCTGATGTGTTACTCGCAGCCGGTGCATGTGTTTGTTGACTCATACTGTATAACATACTCTCTGAACTTAATGCCCAGGTTAAAGTCAATCATATCCTTAAGTAGAACTCACATTCTGCCAAGATGAGTCTCGATAAAATTTCTTCCCGCTTATTTGCTCCTTTTGTCGATTAGGTTTCGTTAGAGTATCAATCTAGCAGTCCATCGTCTTTTACTCTCCGTATAAGCATTCATCTCATTCTAGTGGCATTTGGTCGTTTGCCAAATTCTTTGGTTTGTCTGCAACCAATTCCTGTTTTGCAGGTTCCATTGGTGCATTCTGTGCATCAGTTGTTAATCCGATTCGCGTTCATTAGTAACTTCATTAGCCTTCTCGTTGCCTTGTTTCATTGTAGGCTCCCAAATCCAATACATGGTTACATAATTTGAAGAGTATAACTTCTAAAGGGTCAAGGTGCCAAAATCCTAAAGTTAAGAATATCAGCAAAAACACTTTAAAATATTAATAAACACTTACACGTAGAGCCATCTTTCGACGCATCGCAAAAGTCTCTGCAGTTTCCAATACATATAGACTACATTGGGGTTGGCACTCTAGATTTTTGAATATTTGGCACTTAGACCCTTTAGAAGTTATACTCTTCAATTATTTCTAGTCTCGTCATATTTGCTCATATGCGAGAGAAGTCCTGATTCAGAGTTTTAAGTCTCTTGTGAATGCATTTTAAGAAATCCTTAGAGACACCTTCTAAAGCTATTCATGTCTTCTTCTTTAAAAAGAGAAAAGTTAATATAAGTTGTTTTGTGTCTCTCCCTTAAAAAGCTTGATTTTTTTTTCGTATTATGGCATGTAAGCCACTCAGCTGTTGACTTTTTCTAATGATAGCTTCGAGGTTTGGGGTCGTGTTGCATCTCGCATAGGGGCATTATAATATCATCTTTCAATATTAGTCAACAATATAGGTTTACAAATAGGAAACAAGACAAGCAAGCTAGATGTTTACGGCGCTCGTTTATCGATTTTCTAAATGGCCCTTATGGCTGAAAACCTGCACATAAATTTGTATGCACATTGTACACTATAATATCATTACGGCCCTTATGTTCAGCGGGGATTTTTCTCTCGAAAAATACCATAATACGTTCAACATGGCTCATTTTCCTCTTTAACTTTTTTACTGTAACATTCTAGAAAATAAATAATAATCTTAAGAGGTATATCTTTATGTTTACGTGCAATAGGGTGTTTGACAGTAGCAAAAATAAATATATATTTATTTTTAGATATCTCTTTAGGTCTTGGTAATGCTAAAAACAAACTTTTTTGATAAATTTTTTCTCAAATTCAAAGTTCTTTTAATTAAATAACTTCATTGAACGTGCTACGTGATTCAAAACAGGCGGTCTACCAATCAGCTGCGAGTGACGCCACAAAACAGTAAACGCCTCGAAGGAACCTATTTTCTGTGTTATTTTCTTATGGATGGTATGTTTGCTTTGGTTTAAAGTGCGAATTATCGTCCTAAATTAGATTTTATTTTGTGTTTTGCTTATAAAAAATATTTTCAATGGAAAACGGATTCTTCAAAGCCGATAGCTCCAACTTGCCAATGCTCCATTCCTTTATGGTGGCAGGCTTTTTTGTCAACAACAGTGATTTTTGTTCTGCGGAATTTAGAAACGTTAAAATGTTGATGTAAGTATTCGATGAGTTGTTTTGTATATAACTAAAAGGCCAATCAAGGATAGAACAGAAAAAATGCTTTCCGCTACGGAGATGGACTATTGGAGAAGAGCAGCAGGGAAATCAAAAAGAGAAAGAGTTACAAATCAAAGAATAAGAGAAATTATGACAGTAGGTGAACGTACTTTAGTGGATGATATAAGAACAAAACAACTGGTGTGGTACGGACATGTACAAAGAATGAATGACGAAAGACTACCTAAACAAATACTACAATGGAAACCAACTGGCCGAAGAAAACGAGGACGGCCAAGGAGAAGCTGGAGAGAAGGAATAGACAGTGAAATAAGAATAAGAGGCCTAGATGATGAATTATGGGCAAACAGAAACGAGTGGAGATTGGGTATCGGAAGACGTAGAACGTTGTGAAACCGATAAATATATATATATAAAAGTTCTTTTATGATATTCTTCGCCTACTTTTACTCATTTAGATTTTGAGGTTAGGTTATATGTTTTGCTTTTTTGTTTAATATGCCACATACAATAGATTCAATTAAATACCCAATCATTATTATTTTAAGCATTAAGAAACAATCAAAAATTGCCGGACAGGGAGGCAAAAAGTGTACAACGACCAGCAATACTTGAAGTACCGCATAGGTTATACTGCATAGTCCTGCGTAGGTACTGCCTATTGCTACCTATGCACTGCCTAGTCTTGCATATGCACTGCTCAGTCCTACATTTAGCCTGCATGTGCACTGCCTAATCCTGCATTTAGAGGTTCTCCCTAGTTCTGCGTAATAACTGCCTAGAACCGCCTAAAAATTTGTACACCTTTCTTCCTATTACAATATAAACGGGAGGGGGGCAGCTCTACTTGAATTCCTTAGCGGTACAGATTTAGAAATACTAAATCAGGGGTGCGAGCCAAGATTTGTGACAAGAACCCGCACTGAGGTTCTAGAGATAACATTGGCAACGCGAGGCATAGAAAAGGAAATTATAAACTGGCGTGTCTCGCCAGAGATATCGAACTCGGATCACAGGATGCTTGAGTTCGAGATCCCAGGTGAGACACAACCACCAGAACTAAGAAGAAACCCAAGACTTACAAACTGGGCCACCTATCTGGAAGGTCTTAGCGGGACATTTGAGAATGTATCTTCAAAAGAAGAATTAGAGGAAGCTCTAACGCTGGTGCAGCGCAGCATAGTCTGCAACTATGAAAAGCCGTGTCCTCTTAAAAAAGCTCCCCAGAAAAAGTTACCATGGTGGAACAATGAGCTAGAGCAGCTTAAAAGGAACACCAGGAACACCTTCAGGAGAGCAATGAGAGAGGACACAGAAGAAGCCTGGGATGCGCACAAGGCCGCCAAGAACAACTTTAAAAACGAGGTGAGGCGAAGCAAACGCAAGTCGTGGTGGCAATTCTGCGAAGACTTGGAAAGCCTTCCAGACGCCGCCAGACTGATGAAACTGCTAAGTCAAGAAAAGGAGGAAGCTATAGGCGTATTTAAGACACAGGAAGGAACATGGACGAAATCTGCAGAAGAGTCTCTCGAACATCTCCTGGCGACACATTTCCCAGGCGAGAGGGACCCCACAGAGGCTGCCCAGGACGAAAACCACTTAATAACCGCCCCAGATTGGAGCCTAGCGGCCGAAATCGTAACCGACGAAGCGGTATCCTGGGCAGTCCAAAGCTTCCTTCCGTTTAAGGCAGCGGGGCCGGACGAAATCTTCCCAGCTCTACTGCAAAAGGGCCTTGAGTCGCTGTTACCCCACCTGAAAGGGATATTCCAGGCAAGCATAGCTTTGGCCTATGTCCCACAAATGTGGAGGAAAGCCAGGGTAGTATTCATACTCAAAGTAGGGAAGAAAGATTACACCACTGCAAAATCATTCCGGCCCATAAGTTTGACATCATTTTTGATGAAGGCATTGGAGAAAATGGTTGACAGGTACCTCATAGAGGTACCACTCAAAGCATCCCCTCTCCATAAAGAACAGCATGCATACTGGAAGGGTAGATCTACGGATACAGCCCTCCATACAACCGTGCAAAGGATAGAAAAAGCTCTCGAAAACAAGGAATATGCACTGTCAGTTTTCTTTGACGTCGAAGGAGCCTTTGATAAGGCAAGAACAAGCTCAATAAGTCGAGCAATGTAGAAAAAGGGCATCATCCTGGTTTTCATATCATGGACCGAGATGGCCTTGCAGGAGAGAGAAGTGGAGGCATGTATGAAGGATGTCCAGGTCAAGAGGAGGGTAAAAGGAGGCTGCCCCCAGGGCAGCTGCCTATCTCCACACCTCTGGTGCCTTATAATGGACAGTCTACTTCACAAACTGGAAGAACAAGGATTTGACGGCAAAGCGTAAGCCAACGACGGACTGGTTATAGTACCAGGGAAGTTCCTAGGCGTAATTTGCGAAAGGATGCAAAGGGCGTGCAAACTAATAGAGAACTGGTGCCAAGAGAACGGCCTCTCCGTCAACCCCAGCAAGACGGAAATGGTTCTCTTTACAAAGAAGAGGAAGATAGTAGGCTTCACAGCACCACAAATGTACGGAAGACCACTTGCACTATCGCAAGAGGTTAAGTACCTGGGGATGGTGCTGGAAACAACATATAGACCGACTCACAACAAAGACGATAAAAACATTCTGGCAAGTAAGAAGGGTGGTAGGAAGAAAGTGGGGACTCAGCCCAAGGATCATGCACTGGATCTATACGGCCATCATAAGACCGAGGATCCAATACGGATCGCCAAAAAGCTCGAAAGCATGCAGAGGCTGGCGACCTTGAGCATCACCGGAGCTCTAAGGTCTACCCTAACATAGCCCTGAATACCATCCTGGGTCTCCCATCGCTGTCCACCTGGATAAAGAAGGAAGCGATGGCAGCATACCTTAGGATAAGGGACGCGGGCGTGTGGAGAAGGAGCGGTGGACAAAAAGGACATTCGGAGATCGCGACTGTGACGAAAAAGGAGATTCCTTTATCGACGTACAGGCTAGCGATGCCAGAAAAGCGGTAAAGGGAGAAAAGGAGATACCGTGTAACCATACCACCAAGGGATGCATGGAAGGAGGATGGACCTGAACTCCTTAGCGACGCCACGGTCTGCTATACAGACGGATCAAGGCTGACAGACCGGGATTCGACCAGTTCAGGAGTGTACGTGGAAAGCAAGACTAGAAAGCTACCCGCTGGGATCCAATGCAACAGTCTTCCAGGCAGAGGTTTACGCTATACTGGCGTTAACATGGGAGGAAGAAATTAGGAACGAAACAGGAAAACGCCTCTGCATCTGTTCAGACAGTCAAGCTGCGCTGAAAGCACTGTGTAAACCAACCATGTCCGCAGGTTTGGTGCAGGAGTGTGCGGATGCGCTTCAGGAATTGGCCGGCGTAAGAGAGGTAGAGCTCGTATGGGTCCCAGGCCACGTGGGAGTCCCCGGAAACGAGAAAGCGGACAGACTCGCCAGGGGAGGATCCCAGCAGAAATGCGTCGGGCCAGAACCGTTCCTAGGGCTCACAAGAGGGCAAATGAAGTCGGCCCTAACAGAGTGGACCCAGAAAGAGATACAAAGGGAGTGGACCAATACAGGAAACGCCAGACAGGCGAAGGAGTATGTGACAGGCTACAGCAAATCCCGTAGGGACTGGCTGCTCCGTAGAACACGAACAGAGGTGGGAGCCATAGTGGGAGTCCTGACCGGACACTGAGTCCTACAAGGACACCTGGTAAAGATGAGAGTGAAGAAGGACGCGACGTGCGAGCGATGTTGGGCCGAGGACGAGACCTCGGCGCATTTTCTCTCATCATGTGAAGCATACAAGAAGGCAAGAACAGAGGTATTCGAAGAGAAAGCCTTTGAGACGGAGGACCTTCTGAATCTGAGGTGGCCCGATATTCTGGCCTTTGTACAGAAGACGGGCAGATTCCTTAGCGAAAGAAGGACGCAGTAGGGGGGATGCTCGGGGGTTGGCGAAAAGGGCGCTTCATATGCCTAGTCGCCAGGCCTAGAGCCTATCCCACACTACTACTACTTCCTATTATAGTTGTTCACACCTTGTAGTAAACATAACCTCAAAAATTTCATCGTCATTTACGAATTGGTTATATATATTATAGACAACGTGAAAAAAATTAGAAACAATTTAGTTATACTCACATCAAAGTGATCTTTACAAATGTAAAGTAAAGATGTTTTAGATAAGGCTCTTGGGTCTCTTCAAGCAAGTTCTAGCTACTTTTTCCATTCTTTTACTGCTGTAGGCACATGAATAAATAGTTTTTCAGGCGTTATGCTAGAATTCGAACACTGAGGTACTACACATGATTTATAGGACATTTTTTTACATAATAAACAGTAAAAACACAGACCAAAAAGAAAATAAACCCTTGAATGCCGTGTATCTGTCCGCGAGTTTACTGCGCTATGCTAGAAATGAGCGTTTTAGCGGCAAATTCAAATCGGAAATTTGAAAACTTGATTTTAAATGTAGTCATGATAAAATATACTATTTTAATAATTTTGCGTAGCAAATTAGGGACCTATGTATCATTCTAAATACTTTTCTAAAATTTGTCAAATACTTTATTGGGGAGCTTTATTTGTTATGCTAAAATTATTGATATTTGGTCATTTGCGGTAAATTTTGAATGCCGGAATCACCAAATGATGTAACTCTTAAATTTTATATCTTATAAGTTATATTTTTTTACACAGATTTTAAGCACATTTAAACTTTTTTTTCGGAATCCCTAGAGCTGGAGTAAGAGGGGGCCCAGCCCATTGGTAAATGGATAGCTTGATAACGGACGAGCATTGCCTAACATACCGAGTAAGGCCAAAAAATAAAACTGGTAACCTTTGTGGATCACGCTGATATTGGTGGCTTGGCTATTCAGGAAACCACCACATGGGACAAGGTATATTGAGTGCCTATTTGTAGCTAGTAGCTGGTGCGGGCTCATTGTGGCTGTCTGTACCCTGTTGAGAATGTCAAAAGTTTATGACCCAATTTAAGGAATTATGTGGTATATCATGATGCCTATAAGTTTCTGGCTTAAAATATTATTTGAAATCTACTGTGTTCTATTTACTAGAAAGTATTTCAATTATACACAGTAAGTTACCTGGTGTACAACAAGCCTGGAATGGATGGCCTATGTGCCAGGTTAGATCTTTAAGAGTGCTAACCGCTACTACTCTACCATCACACAAGGTAATTGTTTTGTGGCTTTTTTTGTTAACTCAGTCAAAAAATAGATTTGGGCCTACGTATCTTAGGCTAATTTGCTATAGAAAATTTACATTTTTAATTCCAAGATCTGAACTGGACAATAACACACTCACATATATACCACATAAAGACACCCACGGTAGGAAATTTTCCTTTCTTAATGAAGGATTTAATTATGCCTAAAAGTTTTTGTCGTGCACAGAGTTTTTTTTATCGTGGTAGTGCCATCTAGGCTATTAACATGAAACCATCCTCTTACTTACTTATAATCCGCATAAAATCAGAGTTTCCCCTATCTGGATATGTATTGTTGACAGTGTGTTGCCGTTTATCCAGCTTTCCCCTATAGCTCGGCGTATTTAGAACTTTTTTTTTCGTCTGTGTCCTAAGCAGCCGCAAAAACTCATCATGCTGTGTGTTGTTCGGTTGGGATAGCTCTATTCTCTGTAATAGATTAATGTGAAAAGTTTCAAGTTTACAACGGTACAAACTTAGGCCATTATTGTGCTAAGGGCTCTCTTTTAGAGAGACATTTCTTTGCACTTTATTTTTTGCCGTAAAAAAATAACATTTTCTCTTTAACGCCTCTGTTAAAAGTGTTAATAGATTTAAAGATACTGCAGATTTTGACAGAAAACTACTTGGCTATATATAGTTTACGGAACTTGATTTTTTACCTTAAATTTGCCAATTAAGGATTTTTTCAAATCAAAGGAGAAAGTATGGTTTTTTTAGCATCCATATGGATTCAGATTTGTGAACTTGGTGCTTTTGTTCTTAAAATGAATTGTTTGTGATATATGATTTTTAAAAGTTTAATTGGAACGCGCGTGTAAATATTTAGTTTTTTGGAAAAATAAAAACAAAAGGTCTACTTACATACAACTTTTATTTTTCGAAGGGAATGACTTTAGTTATGATATCTCATTCAAAAGCTTATAAAAAAAAACAACGGTTCAATCTTTTTTAATATGTAAAAAAATTACTTGTGGTTAATAAAAAAACCCGCCAATCATTTTTTGACATTCTATTGAGGTATGCCAGAAAAAAAAGATTTCAAATGAGGCATCATTTGTAGAAACTAAAAAAATTAAAAATAAATTTTTTGACCATTTTAGGGGATGTATGTCAAAAAAATATTCAGTGATTTTTTTTGTAAACTTTAAATGAAGTAAAAAAAGTAGACCTCTTTTCATGGGTCCGATCAAAAAATTTTTGCATCAGGAAGACAGCCCGGGAAAGAACTCAGTTGTAGTGTTTTTGTTTTTTTTAAACAAGGTACATTAAAATAACCATAACAGGATAAGACAAAAAATGCATTGTATGTCTGATCCTATTATTGGAAACAAAAATTCATCTTAAGACGGATATACCTACCCATCTAACACAAACTTTGCCGTCTCGGAATATAAGCACAGTATTGCATAAAACTTTGTAAAAGTTTTCTTTTTAAAAATTAAATTTCTCTAAAGTTGCTCATTGCCCCAGTCAAACAAAGTATGGCGGGTAATTATTTTCGTTTTCAAAACAAAACCTACCCGACCTCGACGTAATCTAATATTGGTTTTTGCGGGTTTAAACTTCAAAAGCTTTCGAAAAGTCAAATAATATTCAACTTGATGAGGAAAACTCTTTCACAAACACAGTTTTATTTTACAAAAAGTTTTTGATGGCCCGTAAAATTTAATCCTCTCTTTAAAGCATTGATATTAAAAAAATCTCATAGTTCACAGTACACTGGTCTATTTTTAGATGATGAGTAACAGGTTTAGTTTTTGTAAATAGCTTCATTTTGCTGAAAGCCACACTTTTTCCTCTGCAGAAATTGTTGAAACAGATTTCTAATAGAAAGTTAATGTGAATTAAGTGGCTGCAAAAAAATCATTAGTCACAATAAATTGTTCCCTTAAATCTAAAGCTTTTATGACTCAAACATGAAAAAATGCTTGTCTTCGTCAGTTCGACCCTCGAAAGATATCTGCGCTTGTGCAATGGTAGAAATGACATATATGTTGGCAAAATACAAAATTATGCTTCTTTGCAGGCGCGGATCTACGGGAGGGGAAAAGGGGGAAACTCCCCCCCCCCAAATCGCAAACTTTATGCACAGAATAAACCTCTGGGTCACTATGCAAAATATTTTGATGCAATATTTATTTTGATATTCCCCCCCCCCCCAAATACAGTTCCTCGATCCGCCCCTGTTCTTGGTGGACTAAAAGTTCTAATGAAAATTTAAGATAAATAGACCGGTTTACTGTGTATTACCAGTTTTCTTATATAGCGCGTATAAACTGGCATTTGAGACAGGAAATGTAAAGTTCAAAAATTGCCTGTTTCTTACATTGTTCAACCCGTGTTTACAAAAATACTCTGCCAATATATGGGCCCCTAAGCTCACACTAGGTACTATAGTTATAGTGTACGTGTGAGCTAATATAACTAAAAACTGAAATATATTTTATTCAACTCCAGACTAAATTACCTTTTGTTTGATACAACACAAGTCATGTTTTGACTTAAACTCACATTTTTGAAATCTACCCCCACCTTTAAAAAAAACAAAAAACTAAAATGTATTTTGTTAAACTCCGGACCCAATTACCTTTCGTTTGATATCACACACGCCATATTTTCACTTAAACTCTAATTTTTAAAATATACCCCAACCTTTTTTTTTTAAATAAATTAAAATGTATTTTGTTTAACTGCAGACTCCATTACCTTTCGTTTGATATCACACACGCCATATTTTCACATAAACTCTAATTTTTGAAATCTACCCCCACCCTTTTATTTGGTTTGTGTTCGGTGGATTTTGTTCATTTTTAAATGGGACCATCTCGACACAAGACCAAGCCTAGGTACCAAATTTCATTAAAATCGGGCAAGCGGTTTTTGAGTTATGCGCGTTGGTCGTTACAGACAGACATACAGACAGACAGACAGACAGACAGACAGACAGACAGACAGACAGACAGACAGACAGACGGGCAGATAGATAGACAGACAGACAGACAGACAGACAGACAGACAGACAGACAGACAGACAGACAGACAGACAGACGGCGCAACAAAAAAGTTTCAAAATCATCTGAAACGCAAAGATATATAAAAATTTTTGAAATCGGAGCAACTTTTTTTTTCTCGAAAAAATTAGGATATAGCTCACACTACTATAGTATAGTAGTAGTGTGAGTTAAAATTATTAAACCCACATTAATAAATTTTTATGTACACTAGGGTTAACTTATTTTACTTGAAGACTTTTAGGTATTAAAAGACTGAAAATTCTTAAAATCGCGAAGCTATACATAAATTAATACCTTTTTTTGCTTGGAAAAAAATAAAGACAATACTGCTACGACGACAGGGGGTCATTTGGCTCGTGACAAAGCCAATTTGTGGCAGATAAATAATTATTTACTACTTGTACGCAGCCGCGCAAGCCCATAGAGTGATACTCAATGGACTGCTTCTGGATGAATGGTGCTAGCTATACTAGATCTCCCTTCCACCATTTTCCATTGATTACGTAACACCGGTTATGTAACTATCTATTTTATTACTTTTGCGTTATACATTAAAAGGATGTTTTACATTTCCATCCACTATTCATCGCGGAAACCTGTTCTCGTGTTTGGAATTAGCTTCTCCATTATGAGAGGTAACTTTGGATGTCTGATGGACTTACCTCATTATTAAATTTTATTTAAACACAAACTTTTGATTTTCGGCTGTTTTTTTAATGATGTTTAATATCGTTTAAATTTTGGTAATGGATTTTAATCTTTTAGGAAAATCAGGAAGGGTATTTAAATGGCTTGCAATTATCATAATCCAAAAACCAGACGGAACACGGACCGTCGCCTCGTGGAAAGCACCTTTATTAAGCAAAATAAATAAATGACTACAATTTACAAAAAGAAAAAGACAAATTATTCATTACAATTGTTGTGCCAAACGGGAAGCGTTATATCTGAGACACGGCGTGATTTTGAGAGGCCAGTGGTGGATCTAGATTTTTTCTATAGTTCAAAAACTCATTCCGATAACCAGCCGTACCCTGCTAAAATCTGGAGACCCAATTTTCGCTTGTTTTCTAGAAATTTAGTAATAAAGGTACAGGTGACGTTTCCGTGCCTGTACATATAGTATTGTTACAAATTTAAGTTATTTAAATTTTATAGTTAGAATTTATTTAGGTTTAGTGTAGTATTAGGTTGACGTATTTTATGGTTGTATTCCAAGTCTAGGTTTTAGTTGCGTTATCTGTGACAAACTGGTATACGAACGGTCCGGTTCTAGAAAAGGGCGGAATGATTCCGAATCGAACAAGGATGGAAAATTCTCGAATTGTAGGCAGACCCTCATATATAGGGCCGGACGTCGTGCATGGGGCAGTCAGAGATAACCAATGGTAGTGATCGCTAGATGTTAACGCGAAGTTAATAGGCGTATTAAAGTAGTGAATTATTAGCAAGTTATTAGTAAGTTTAAGTGCGTGTTTTTGTACATAATTTGTCGAAATAAATTAACGTATCGTTTTCAGCAATTGCGAGTTTTTAATTGTTGTGGAGAACCCGTAACAATTGGTGTCAGAAGTGAGATTAAAAGAAATAAATAGTGCAAAGACTATCCTTACATAGTACCACCGGCTAGGACAATTGGACAGAAAAACAGTAAGTGATTTTTTCCAGAATATTCGAAGAAGTTCGATATTGATTTATTCAAAAACCAAAAGAGATATTTAAGAATCGACGTCGATATTAACTTAGTTAGTTAAAAAGTAAGAATTAGAAAGAATTTCTAGAATATTCCATCACATTCTACTCCGCTCTATTCGAAAACCAGAAGAAATATCCAAAAAGCGACTTCGACATTAGCTTAGTAATTTCAAAAGTAAGAACTAAAAAGAATTTCTAGAAGATTCCATAACATTCTACGACGTTCTATTCAAAAACTAGAAGAGATATACAAATACCGATTTCGACATTAGTTTAGTTATTTTAAAAGTAAGAATTAGAAAGAATTTCTAGAAGATTCCATAACATTCTACGACGTTCTATTCAAAAACTAGAAGAGATATACAAATACCGACTTCGACAGTAGCTTAGTTATTTCAAAAGTAAGAATTACCAAGATTTTCTAGAATATTCCAAAACATTCTACGACGTTCTATTCGAGAACCAGAAGAGATATACAAAAACCGACTTCGACATTAGCTAAGTTATTTAAATAGTGAGAATTAGAAAGAATTTCTAGAATATTCCATAACATTCTACGACGATCTATTCGAGAACCAAAAGAGATAATCAAAAAAGTGACTTCTACATTTGCCTAGTAGCAGAAAGAGTGACATTTACTAGTATATTCTAGAACATTCCATTAGGTCCTATTTAAGAATCAGAGGAGATATTTAAAAAAAAAACCGACTACGACATTAGCTTTATAGACCAAAAAATAAACATTTTAAGTGATTTATCAGGAAGTTGATGCTTACTAGACAAGGATCGGCAAAGATGGAAGATCTAACTAAAATGATGCAGGCTCTAGCAGCTCAAATGGCTCAAAACCAGAACGATATAAGACAGACCATTGAACAAAACCAGAACGACATGAAGCAGACCATTGAACAAAACCAGGGCGATATGAAACACACTATGGACGACATGAAACACACTATTGAACAAAATCAGAATGATATGAGACAGACCATCGAATAAAACCAGAACGACATGCAGGAAAACTTTGACCAAATAAAGAGCAACTCCGAACAGCTGAGAGAAGAGTTTAAGACTGCAACCCAAGATCTTAAGGAAAAAATAACTCAAAGAATGCATAGTGTGGAACAAAAGGTACATAATAAATTGCAGAATGTAGAAGAAAAGTGGGTATTGGCAAGTAGGAATCTTTGAAAGAGATAAAGAGAAGACTGCATTCTCTGCTGGAAGTGGACTTTATCAGTTTAATGTGATGCCATTTGGCCTATGCAATGCCCCAGCTACATTTGAAAGACTAATGGAAGTCGTTCTACGAGGTCTTACTTGGAAAACCTGCTTAGTCTATTTGAATGATGTCATAGTAATGGGAAAATCATTTGAAGATCATCCAGACAATTTACGAGAAGTATTTTCAAGAATCAGGAACGCAAATCTTAAACTAAACTCAAAGAAGTGTTTTCTATTCCAAGAAAAAGTTGAGTTCTTGGGTCACGTCGTTTCCCGAGAAGGCATCCATACCGACGAAAAAAAGTTACAAGCAATAAAAGAATGGCCTCAACCTCGTGACAAACATGAATTGAGAAGCTTTTTGGGTCTGTGTACATACTACAGACGATTTGTAGAAGGATTCGCCAAAATAGCGTCTCCATTACATAGACCTACTGAAGATAAAACTTCTTACAAATGGAATACCGAATGTGACCAAGCATTTAGAAGACTAAAAGCAGCATTATGTTCTAGTCCGATTCTTGCGTATCCCATTCCCAAAGGTAGATTCATATTAGATACTGATGCGAGCAACGATGGCATAGGAGCAGTACTCTCCCAAGTACAAGATGGAGAAGAACGGGTCATCGAATTTTTCAGCAAAAAGCTATCCACACCAGAGAGAAATTATTGTGTTACCAGAAAGGAGCTCCTAGCCATCATTAAATCCGTAGATCACTTTCACAAATATCTCTATTGACAAGAGTCTCTGATTAGAACGGATCATGCTGCGTTACAGTGGCTCTTGAAAATGAAACAACCTGAGGGGCAAGTCGCGAGATGGATAGAAAAGCTACAACAATACCATTATCAAATTAAGCACCGAACGGGAAGGGTGCATAATAATGCGGATGCATTGTCCAGAAGACCTTGCCATGAGGATTGTAAACATTGCAGGAAAATTGACCAGAAAGAAGGAATTTCCTACGTGCGCCAGATAAAGTTAGAACCAGATGAAGAATGGATGTCGGCTTCGATTAGAACCACACAACTTAACGACAAAGATGTGGGACCTATCTTGCGATTGAAAGAAGAGAACAAGCCACGATCATTATGGCAAGATATCGCAAACCAAGGGGTAATATTCAAATCACTGTGGGCACAATGGGATTCACTGATAGTAGAGGAAAACATCCTTAAACGTGCCTGGGAAAGTGCCGATGGCCTTACTGTGGTTAATCAAGTAGTGGTTCCTAGGAGCATGGTAGACAATATAGTGGCCGAATGCCATGGTGGAAAATCAGGCGCGCACCTAGGTATAAATAAAACCATGGACAAAATTCGAAACCGATTTTATTGGGTCAATTACTTTCAAGATGTGAAAAACTGGTGCCGCCGATGTTCGACTTGTGCAGCCAGCCAAGGTCCCAAAACAAGGTCCAGAGGTCAAATGAAACAATATAACGTAGGTCTGCTATTCGAACGCATTGCTATTGATGTGGCCGGACCATTTCCAGAAACTAAAAAGGGCAACAAATACATCCTTGTTGTCATGGATTACTTTAGCAAATGGCCAGAAGTTTTTGCTTTGCCTAACCAAGAGGCCGCTACAGTTGCAGAAGTTCTGGTAAATGATGTTTTCAGCCGAGTTGGCATTCCTTTGGAACTACATTCAGATCAAGGAAGAAACTTTGAATCAAAGCTCTGCCAGAATCTTTGCGACCTTTTAGGAATACATAAAACACGGACTACGGCTTTACATCCGCAGTCAGATGGCATGGTTGAAAGATTTAATAAAACAATAGGAGAACATCTGTGCAAAGTTGTTGATGAGCACCAAACAGATTGGGACCAATATATTCCATTGTTTTTGATGGCCTATAGAACCGCCATTCACAATACGACAGGAGCTACTCCATCTAGTATCCTGTTTGGTAGAGAACTGCGTTTACCATGTGATATCATGTTTGGTTCACCTGAAGAAGAACACTTAGAGGTTAATGACTATGTCGAACGTTTAAGGCAAGAGCTGCACGATATCCATGAAGTGGTTAGAGAGCGAATAGAAATAGCCAGTGACCGCATGAAAGCGAGATATGACCTGAAAGCAAACTCTTCAGGGTTCAAAGAGAATGATCAAGTCTGGCTATACAATCCTCAACGCACGAAAGAAAGATCACCTAAGTTGACACCACCATGGGAAGGGCCTTATAAAGTTGTTAAGAGAATTAATGATGTAGTCTACCGAATCCAGAAAAGCCCGAAGTCCAAGATGAAAGTTGTTCATCTAGACAGACTAAAACCTTACCTGGGAAATGTTGATCGAGACGATCAAACCTGAAGAGGAGGATAGTGTTACAAATTTAAGTTATTTAAATTTTATAGTTAGAATTTATTTAGGTTTAGTATAGTATTAGGTTGACGTATTTTATGGTTGTATTCCTAATCTAGGTTTTAGTTGCGTTATCTGTGACAAACTGGTATACGAACGGTCCGGTTCTAGAAAAGGGCGGAATGATTCCGAATCGAACAAGGATGGAAAATTCTTGAATTGTAGGCAGACCCTCATATATAGGGCCGGATGTCGTGCATGGGGCAGTCAGAGATAACCAATGGTAGTGATCGCTAGATGTTAACGCGAAGTTAATAGGCGTATTAAAGTAGTGAATTATTAGCAAGTTATTAGTAAGTTTAAGTGCGTGTTTTTGTACATAATTTGTCGAAATAAATTAACGTATCGTTTTCAACAATTGCGAGTTTTTAATTGTTGTGGAGAACCCGTAACAGTATGAATTTCACCTAAGGGCCTATCCTTAAATTACGTAACGCTCTAGAGGGGGAGGGGGGTTTGGCTTTGCGTTACACTCAATGTTTTTTTAATGTGTTTTTTCTTGAAAATGCGCTACGAGGGGGGGGGGTCAAAAATCCTGAATTTTTGCGTTACGTAATTTAAGGACGTTCCTTAAGGACATTAAAGGTCGAATGAATTAACCACACCTAAGGTTACAAATTTTAAGCCAATTGAATTTAAAATTTTTAAATAAGAGTATAATTTATAGTAGATTAAAATCTTAAAGGTTTTTTCTAGGAAACGAGTTTGTTATAAACTACTAATTTTTCAAATGGTGAATAGTTTGGCATTAATTTGCCCATGTGGCAATTGTCCCCTGCAAACACCTTTAGATCTGCCACTATGTGAGATAGAGTAAGCTTTACTTCTAGGAAACACTTTCGGTATAAACCACAACCTTTTTATATGGTGACACATTTATTAACTGTCCCTGCAAACATATTTAGATCTGCCTCTGTAAGAGGCAGTGTAAGCACCTACCTACCCCTGGGAACAAAATTAATTTCAATTCTTTGTTTCCAGAAAATTACTTGAACAGAAATAAACGCAACAACGTAAGAAAAGTGTCTGCTTTCTTTAAGTACGAAAGAAAAGGGCGAAAACAAAAAATATTGTTTTCTTTGAGACCTTCCCTACCACTGGGGCTTATACACAATATGCCACTTAAGAAACTTTTCTTCCAAAGGTTTTTTTTTACAAAAACCCAATTAGAACTCATTTTTCGTTCATTAACTCCATTTTCTTTGACTAATAATACAATTCTACAAATTTAATTAAAGAAAATGAATTGCAAGAAAACCGAACAATCAAGTAGGGAGGTCGATATCTGTGCTAGTCACCGTATAATATATCACTTTATAAAACGCGTTTTGTATATTCAAAGGTTATTAATCTTGGCTAACGATGAAATCACAAAAAACCTATGCTTTATATATGATGGCATTGAAATATGGAGATGCTACTTGATTGAGGAACAATATGGATCCGTTAAAACAAAAGATTGATGCAGTAAGTATCCCCGTTCTTAGCTTTTACTTTTCAGACGGTGCTGTGAAATAGGCACAGCGCCCTCATTTGAAAATGGTACAGCTTTGGTAGCCGATGCTTTGTCAAAAAATGGGCTTAGTAAACAACAACCAATGACAGGCTAATTTTGCAAGTGGAAAGTAGTAAAACTTTTGAAAACCCTCGGAGTCAGGTGAAAATACAAATTTAGTTTAATACTGAAAAGTATATCCTTTTTGAATGCGACAATGTTTACTGCAGGACCCTACCTATATAGGTCAGTCAAACCCAAGGACTGTACACAGAGAACAGGACGGCCCACTTCCATAAGCCCCATATATTCCAAATTTCGCTACGTCACAAAATCCTCAAGGTGTTGAGCAATCCTTCTATGAACCTACTCATCTTTCTCAAAAGACCCTTGATCTGTTTGATAGGGTGGTCTTTCCTTTTCTATTCACATTAAATGAAAAAGGACAACCGAACTTATTGATTTTTTTTCGCGAATCCAAAGTGAGGTTAGTTTTTCCGTGCATTTCGCATTTTTATTTATTTTAAGGGAAAAAATTTGTGAAATCTTGGTTTTGTATTGTTATTTTCGTTATTTTAAACAATTTTCGGAATCGCAAAATCCCAGGAGTATCCTGTGCGGTTTCTGGATGTAAATCAAACTATTCGAACTTGGAAGTACTACGTTTATGAGTTTTTTTAAATTTCCACCTTCCAATGACTGTTCCCAAGACTATTTTGCAAGAGTGGCTAAGGCGTTGTGGAAAAGACAATATGGATCCCACGAAAGCATTTCTACAGAACAGATTTCGAAATTCCTTTTCAAGATAAATTGCTAGGTAAATATTATTTTAAAAAATTTTTTAAATCTATTTAGGGCCACATTCTTTAATTATGTAATGCCAAAATTCAGGATTTTTTGCCGCCCTTCTCCTGTCGTAACGCATTTTCAAGAAAAATATAAAAAAATCCTTCAGTGTATAGTCCTTGCCATAGGCAGTTACACTTTTGTGACTTTGACATAAACATACCTATTTCCGAGCCTATTTCCAAGCATATTTCCTAACCACAAATATATTAAAAATTAAATATGTTGTGTAGGTAAACCTTATGTTGTGTTAAGCCTAAATCATTTATTGTTGTAATCTGCAGTTTTTTAAGTGCTGGGTGGAAAAAAAATATACCACTTTAGTCAAACTCAGTATGTAGGTACGTGGGACAATAGATACATATGTGGTTGCAGTGCATGGAGGTCCAGTAGGGCCTACCACCACTTTCAAATACATACATACCTTATGTTGACAAAAAAAATGTTCTCATAAAAACAACTCAACAACATACCATTTTTCAGATTTTTTGATAAAGAAATAGGTTAAAAATGTCACAAAAGTATAACCACCTATGGCCAAGACTATGACACAAAGGAAACCCTCCCACCCCCCCCCCCCAGAGATTACTTAATGTAACACTAAGCTGCATGTGAATTTATTTAGGCCTGTGTGTTCATCTATGAACAAGGCGTGATCAGCTGAACCAAATTTGTTCACCATCCTACAGGACTTTAATTAATTCTTGATCCTGTAGTGTATTGTAGTGTCCTATGGAGTCCTGTAGACCTACTGTGGGCAGCTGATCACCCCTTTTCTATGAAGAAACCTCTACAACCACACAAATTAGGCATTAAACATATTTTTTTCTGTAAATGTGCAATTTAATTGTTTTTCTGTTTTGATTATCTTAATTAGCTCAAACAAGGCTACTAGTGTACTAATTTGACTCCAATAATAGTGAAGTTATCAATAGTGCCAACTTAATTTGGGACACCCACTTTAATTTTGACAAAAATGTCATAACAAAATAATACTTGGACAATTTCTAAAACCTCATGTTTTTTTGTGAATTCCATATGTACTAGAGTACAAAATTTACACTGTAGAAACTACCTTTTTTAAAAAAGTTCCTTATATATGTTTTTTTATTACAGGCTTATGTACTTCCAAAACAATACTAAGGAATACATCTGTGCCAAGTCAAAACCTATCAGTGAAACCAATAGAAGTTGATCCTGAAGAGCCAACTGCAGGTACAAGCATCGAAATCGAGGAACATTTGCTGGTTGATGTTGGTACAAAAGAAAACTACTTAGTTAAAGTCAGATTTTTTTTGTTTTGTGCAAATTGATAGAGTTATTGTTGAATTTTTTGTATCAGAGTCTGCTATTGTACAAAAATGAGTATTCAGTTGGTTTGCGACTGTTAGTGTGTGTCTTTAATAGTTTCAGAATCTATTCTAAGTTTAATTTAGTTGTTTTCTTTGCCTCCTCAATAATTTATTTATAATGTAATAATAATATTTTTATAAGTTTTTCTTTTGTCAATTTTATCAATATTAGTTTTTGCACAATGGAGATTTTGCTTTAGCACAGTTTTTTTAAAGATATATTTATATTTTTTATATATATTATTTGCTTCGTCCCGGCGTTTAGTTTTAAGATATAAAATTTAGAGACATTTATCTAAATTAGAATGCTTTTTATTTTCTTTTTTTTGCTAGAGTTATGCTAAAACTTTATACTTAAAGTTACTTTTATTTCTTGGTTTAAACTAATTTAGTTACTAAGATATGCCTTGCCTACAAAAAGGGTAAAGATTTGAATTTGCGCGGTGAATTATATGCTCAAGAATGCATTGACTTTACTTTATTATTTTTGCTTTTTTTACCTTGAGTATATCCATTTTCCATCCTTTTTTAATTTAAGTTTTCCCTAATTTTATACATACCTTTTTACTGCTGTATTGCTCATATATAGCAGTGCTCCAACGTCCGTCTTGCTATACGGAGCTTCATGCGAATATTTGGGGTACTCTCCATACCAGTGATATATATTGATCGCCAAGTGAAATCACATGCGTGCTTTTTTAAGACAGCGGTCGTGTATAAACATTTATGGATTGCTTTGAAGTGCTACTGCTACTACTTTGATTGGAATTATTTGGATTCGACTGTGCAGTTGTCCATGTACCAAGTTCCTTTCATCCAAGGGTAAGTCAAAGTGTTTTTGAGCTGCGTTTCTTTACATTTTTTACTTATTCCCTATGCTACTATTCCTAACTAAAAACACAAAAGTGTAACCTAAGAGTGGGAACTATTGGACTGGAGATCCCTATTGCTACAGTTCGGTTGGTTTGTTGACTTTTTCATGCGAAAGACGTCTCGACCGACCATTTTTTGGTCCTTCGAGCCGGATTTCCCGTTCTGCGTAATAGGTGCTCTCAGAGTTGCATAATTGTGTTTGAAGTTAGGACTTTACTTTGCGTCTTTTTGAGACAAGGCATATCTTAGGTTTTACATTTTATCTACGGTGTGTCTATTGTACGTTGCACGTACCAACTTGCATTGCATTTTTTATTTGTGCAATATACAAATTGCATACAAATTTTGAAAAATTTATTTTTTTTCAAAATTAAAAATTATTGCGCTGTCGATGTATGTAAGGCTTGCGTTTCCTTGCGTACCTACACAAATTCAGAAACTCTTATCAGTTGCTAAATTTTTTGTGCATATTTATTAGCATTTATACTTTTTGCTAAAAACTTGCTGTTCTTTACTCAATATTTGCTAAAAGCCGCTGGCCTTTTAATATTGCTTTGAATCTTGGTTTACGAGGGAATTTGAAAAGTAGTACGATATATTTTTTAAATTTGCTTCCCTTATTAACTATTGCTTTACTTTGCACTTTAACCTTTTAAAATGGTAAACGATACCGAAAAAAAGGTAAGCTCGGCTAAGGCCTTGCGTCAGACTGCAATCAATCAGTTGAGTGTGCTTGAACACTATGCCAATCAGGCGAAAACAAATCCAGCTGCTCACACAAGGTTTAAAGTTAACTTTAAAAAACTTTCTTCTTGTTGTAAGAGCTTTGAAAAGCATCATAATGCTTTACTGATCTTGATTTCAGACGATTCTGAAGCTCTGGAAGCTCAGAATGAAATACAAAAAGATTTTTTGGATAGATGCGTAGAGGTTGAGGCTTTGCACTATGATTTATTTGAGGTGGAGGCTGAAGAAATAAATCGAAGCCACAACGAGGTAAATAATCAAACAATTATTTTTCCGGAACCAGAATTTTCTCTTCCCAAGTTAAATGTCCCTCCTTTTTCGGGCGATGTTGAGGAGTTTCCAAGCTTTATTGAGATTTACAATGCGGTTGTACATACGCGTAAGAGCTCGGACATTGAGAAGTTTAAATATTTACGTACGATTTTAAGAGGCCCTGCTTTAAATTTAATTAAAAATATACCTCTTGAAGGAAATAATTATTTACTTTGCTACGATACACTGATTTCCAGATATGACAATAAGCGCTTGCGTGCGGTTTCTTACTGGAAATCTATCGAAAACTCACCTCGGCTATCCAATGATGACGTTTTAGAATTGCGCAAAATGCTAGATACGTTCAAGGAAAACCTTGATTGCTTAAAAAATATGGGATATGCGACCCATAGTTGGTGCTTTATTACTGCGAACATGCTTTTGGATCGATTAGATCCCGAAACGCGTAAGTTATTTGAACAAAATCACGCTTCTAATTTAATGCCAAAATACGAAGATATTTACAAATTTTTAGAGCAACATTGCACGTCTCTTGAATCTTTATCTTTGTCTATGAAACAAGATAATGTTCAAAACTCACGACCAGGGAACTTCTCGAGATCCCCCCGTAATCCACGAAATAAAACAGTTTTACTTGCAAACAGACAGTCACAAAAAACTCCAAATTCCAAACAAAACACGTGTTTCTACTGCAAAGCAAAAAATACACATCTGATTTTTAGCTGTGAATCTTTTTTAATGAAACCAATTCAAGAACGCATTGATTTTATTAGAAATAATAAGGGATGCACCAACTGCATGGCTAGTTTTCATCAAGTAAACTCGTGCACTTCACAAAAAAGATGTAGATTTTGTTTTTTAAATCACCACAGTCTTTTATGCCTAAAAAATAACTCCCCAGCTTCGGTGATTGCTTCTTCTTCTGTGACGTCTAGTGGATCACAAACTAACCCCGTAGAAAATCAGATTACTGAAAATAAATCTATTCATGCGGGTACTGTGCTTGGCGACTATGACACGTTGCTTTGCACTGCTTTGCTGCACATCCGTGATGCATACGGAAATTGGCACGAAATACGCGCCATCTTGGATAATGGCGCCATGTGCTCCTTTATAACGAAAAAATGTGCGAATGCACTCGGACTTCCTAAATCCAACATTTCGCTTAATGTAAACGGTTTAGGAGATATGTCTACTACTGCGCGCCATGCGGTGCACTGTAAAATTGCTGCTATCGATAATAAATCGAAAATTTTTAGTCTAGAACCTGTATTAATAGACCAAGTTTGCGATAAAATGCCAAGTGTATCTTTTAACCAAAATTCTTTGCACTACTTAACTGGTCTAAAATTAGCTGATCCCAGTTGGTATAATCAAGCTGGAATTCAGCTTCTTATTGGCGCGGACCTTTATGGATCACTTTTAGAGGAAGGTAGACTTTATTTCGGTCCAGACACCCCCTCTTGTATTAATACAGTCTTCGGATGGACTTTGCTCGGAAAAATGCCTCTGCAAAATGCTGCTTTTGCATCAAAAAATATTTCTACTTTTATGGCAACTATTTCCACTCCTGATTTAAATAATACTTTGCAAAAATTCTGGGAGTTGGAAGAGGTTCCTACGGTGGAGAAAAATTCACCTTCAGATATTTTTTGCGAAAAATATTTTGAAAAAACTACTATACGCGATGTGGACGGTAGATACACCGTTTCGTTGCCTTTTAAAATCAATCCCGTTGATTTCGGCGATACCCGAACCCTTGCTTTGCGTCGGTTGTACTCGCTTGAAAAACGTTTACTAAATGATAAAAAATTATTTACTTCTTACTCACAAGTAATGCAAGAATACTTGGATATGGGTCACATGCGTGCAGTTTCACCCCCTAATAACTCAGAAATTCATGAATATTTTTATATTGCTCACCATGCGGTTATAAAAGAAAGCTCGAGTAGCACGCCTGTTCGTCCTGTCTTTGACGCATCGAGTCATTCTTTAAATAAGCCTAGCCTAAATCAAGCCCTTCACACGGGCCCTAAACTACAAGGAGATTTAGTTAAAATTTTGCTTAATTTTCGGCTACATAAATATTGTTTTGTTAGCGATATTTCTAAAATGTACAGAATGATAAATGTGGAGGAAAATCAACATAAATACCAACGAATTTTATGGCGTTTTAATTCTGAAGAATCGGTGCAAGATTACGAATTAAAAACTTTGACTTTCGGGGTAAACTGTTCTCCATATTTAGCAATTCGAACCTTGCTTAAATTAGCCGATGATTATCAAGACTTACCGTTGGCTTCTGCGATTTTAAAGGACAGCGTCTATATAGACGACTGCGTAGTAAGTTGCAATGATTTTGATCAAATCATGCTTATGAAAAATCAATTAATTGAGTTATTAGGGCGAGGTGGATTTGAACTGAAAAAATGGGCATCAAACGAACCCAAATTGCTTGCAGACTTGCCTGCAACCCACATACAAACCAAAGACTTTTCTTTGGATCGAGAGGATGCAAACTCTCTAAAAATTTTAGGCTTGAGGTGGAACCCTCAAAGTGATAACTTTTTTTATTCTTTTAATTATAATACAAAAATTTGCACTAAGCGTAATTTGCTTAGTACCCTTGCGAAATGCTTTGACCCTTTAGGTTTTCTTACACCGGTTACGTTTTTTGCAAAAAATTTAATCCAGTACTTATGGTTTATAAAGTTAGATTGGGATCAGTTAGCACCCCCGGAAATAATTTCCAAGTGGAAAAAATTCGAGGAAGAACTCAAATTATTTTCTGATTTTTATATCCCAAGAATGATTGATCTCTCTAATTTTCAATTTTGTCAAATTGTTGGATTTAGCGATGCATCCGAGCGCGGTATGTGTGCGGCGGTTTATTTTCGTATTGTTTATCAAAACGGAGATATTAAAACGTATTTTGTGTGCGCAAAATCGAAAGTCGCTCCCATAAAAAGAATCAGTATTCCCCGTTTGGAGCTCTGTGCGGCAGTTTTGCTAGCTAAACTCATTCAATTTATTCAAAATACTTTTGCTAATAAAATTGCTTTTCAAAATACTATTGCTTTTACGGATAGTATGGTAGCGCTCTCTTGGATCAAAGGATCACCACATGCGTGGCGCACTTTTGTATCCAACCGAGTCACATACATACAAGAAAAAATTCAGCCTTGCGATTGGAACCATGTTCCTTCTGAATTAAACGCCGCGGACCCCGGGTCACGTGGTCTATTGCCTGCAGATTTAATTAATTGTTCCCTTTGGTGGCAAGGACCCGAGTTCCTTTGTAAGCCACAAGAGACATGGGATTTTACTAAAAATAATATTACTACCCCCAAAGAAGCTCTCGAAGAGGAGCGAAAATTGGTGTTTGCTGCAACAATTGAACCAAATTTTTTGGATTGTCTGCTTAACAAATTTTCAAATTTTTTGCGTTTAATTAGACTTGTTGCTTTTATACTACGTTTTATTCACAATCTTCGCGCGCGTAAATTTAATAATGAGAAAATTATTATTAATTCTACGTGGTTAATACAATATGAGTTACAAAGTGCTATATTTGTGCTTATAAAACACGTGCAAAATAAATATTTTCAAAACGAGATTTCTTTACTCGTCGATAATAAACCGTTGCCAAAGGTTTTTAGAAAATTAAATCCGTTTTTGGATCAAAATAATATTTTACGCATTGGCGGAAGATTATGCAATTCGGAATTAGATTATGACAAAAAATTTCCTATACTTTTACCCGGTGATTCTCAATTTACAAAGTTATTGATTGCGCATACTCACGAGAAACATATGCATACCGGCATAAACACGACTTTATTTTTACTTTTTCAAAATTATTGGATTTTTGCAGCTAAAAGGCATATAAGAAAAATAATTTCGCGTTGTTCTACATGCTGGCGCACGCGCCCCAGTAATTATCAACCCCCTGTTGGTAATTTGCCAAAATTTCGCGTTTCACAAGCAAAAGCTTTTCAACACGTTGGCGTTGATCTTACGGGAAGTTTTGCTATTACAATGAGCCGCATGCGCGGTGCAAAACGACTTAAGGCTTATGTTGTTCTATTTATTTGCGGTTGTACGAAGGCGGTACACTTAGAAATTGTGTCAGACTTATCGGCAGACGCTTTTATGGCAGCATTCAGACGTTTTATGGCCAGAAGAGGACGCGTGGAAGTAGTCTACTCGGATAACGCGTCAAATTTTACGCTTTCTGCTAAAATGCTTAACGAGATGTTTGCTGAAGTTGCTAATCGCGAATCAATTCGTTGGCACTTCAACCCTCCATCCGCACCCCACATGGGCGGTTTGTGGGAAAGTAACATCAAAAGTGCAAAGTCTCATTTACTACGAGTAATTGGAGAACAGGTGCTTACTTTTGAGGAGCTTTATACTGTGGTTACGCAAGTAGAAGCTATCCTCAATTCTAGGCCTTTGTGTCCAGTCAGCACAGATCCAAATGATTTGACTGCACTGACGCCCGGTCATTTCCTTAGCCTGGAACCACTTACGACTGTTCCAGACCTCGATTTTGACCAAGTACCTTTAAATAGGCTTTCTCGGTGGCAGTTGCTGCAAAAACTGCATCGCGATTTTTGGCGTAGATGGCACAGAGATTACTTACATACATTGCAACAGCACGCTAAAGTGAATCAAGACAAAATTGATCCCATTGCGATTGATACGATGGTTTTGATCAAAGATGATCAAACCACTCCCTTAAATTGGGTATTGGGACGAGTAGTAGGATTGCACCCTGGTACTGATAATGTAGTAAGAGTTGCTACAGTTAAAACCTCCAAAGGTTTATTCAAGAGGCCTTTGGTGAAATTGTGCCCTCTCCCTAATGCTTAGTTCAGAAAATACCATGCCCTGGGTATTTTCAGGGGGGCCGGAATGCTTCGTCCCGGCGTTTAGTTTTAAGATATAAAATTTAGAGACATTTATCTAAATTAGAATGCTTTTTATTTTCTTTTTTTTGCTAGAGTTATGCTAAAACTTTATACTTAAAGTTACTTTTATTTCTTGGTTTAAACTAATTTAGTTACTAAGATATGCCTTGCCTACAAAAAGGGTAAAGATTTGAATTTGCGCGGTGAATTATATGCTCAAGAATGCATTGACTTTACTTTATTATTTTTGCTTTTTTTACCTTGAGTATATCCATTTTCCATCCTTTTTTAATTTAAGTTTTCCCTAATTTTATACATACCTTTTTACTGCTGTATTGCTCATATATAGCAGTGCTCCAACGTCCGTCTTGCTATACGGAGCTTCATGCGAATATTTGGGGTACTCTCCATACCAGTGATATATATTGATCGCCAAGTGAAATCACATGCGTGCTTTTTTAAGACAGCGGTCGTGTATAAACATTTATGGATTGCTTTGAAGTGCTACTGCTACTACTTTGATTGGAATTATTTGGATTCGACTGTGCAGTTGTCCATGTACCAAGTTCCTTTCATCCAAGGGTAAGTCAAAGTGTTTTTGAGCTGCGTTTCTTTACATTTTTTACTTATTCCCTATGCTACTATTCCTAACTAAAAACACAAAAGTGTAACCTAAGAGTGGGAACTATTGGACTGGAGATCCCTATTGCTACAGTTCGGTTGGTTTGTTGACTTTTTCATGCGAAAGACGTCTCGACCGACCATTATTAAAATGTAATATATTATTATATTTTTTTAAATTTTTTAGAAGCTAGTGTCACTTAATAAAAACAAAATGATGCTCAGAAGTAAAAAGGTCTTGCAGTTGGGTAAAAAGTACTAGGACATTTCTTAGAAAGGTAAAATACCTACATGTCCTAGATTTTTTGCCCCCATGGTTCATTCTTCTTACGTTTCATTTATCAAATTCAGGATTTGTTATCCTGATGTTTATGGTAACCAATTCCTTATTGCTTCTAATCAATAACCCCCCATAATATTGTATACAGGTTTGTTATTTTTTTGCTATTATGAACCGAACAAAAAAATTCTAAAAATGTATACAGATGCCTAAAGACTTTATCTACTTAGATAATTTCTAGTATTATAAATCAATAAATATAATAAATTTGGTCGAAATTAAAATAGGAAAATAACTTTTATTTAATCATTTTATTTTTTGTCTTTAAATATGTAAACATGTATCCTGAGATGATATCTTTGGGGGCACTAACATATACCTCATAAAATCAAACCTATAGGCAACATTTAGATGAAGCAATAAGTTAAAATACTGATAACTACAAATTGCTTCAACAGGACAAAAAGTGAGATTTTAATTACTAAAATAATAAGGGACAAATAGCTAGTACTGCTGCTAGTTAGGTGAAGTTGAGCAATATACACACCTCAGTAGGTACACATGTTATTTCCTTTTAAACATAGCAATGTTGTAGAACACTCTACATCAGTTGAAAGAAAAACTGTATAATGTATTGACAAAACATTTAATTTATCATGTCATGTGGAATGAGGTTTTATACTGTACAAATGACATGATAACTGAACATTTTTGCCAACAATATCTTGTTTTTACCAAAGACGGTCAGTTTATGGTTCTTGGTTTTTTCTATTCAACTGATGTGCCCTGTTCTACCACAAGCTGCTACTGACAAAAAGTGAATATTTCTTAAGTGCAAAAAATACCTCTGGGCCTGTTGCTGATCAATAGCAAAAACTTTGTACAGGGACTTAATAAACCATATTTTTGTTGACCCTGTTAGTCCTTAAAGGTTGTGCCAGGTCCTGATTCTTATATGAGGGGTCATTAAAAGTGTCGAGATATTGTATAGGTCCTTACATATTGATGAGCCCCTCACTCTAGGTGGTACTACTAGGTGATAAGTGGAATGAAATGTATGCATTGTTCTACAGGAATTAGCAATAAATTTTTGGTCCTGTAGTAGATTGCAGGGTGCATGTATACTGCTTAAGCTAGAATACCGCTATCTACCTATAAAATGTTCCTAGTTTTGATTAAAAAAACCTGAAAAATAATATAAAAATGCTACTTTCTGATAATGGTAAGTGATTTGCTTCTTAAAAACCATAAAAGCTTAAGAAGATTTGCTAATAGAAATTGATAAGTAGAATAATGTAGTGATTAAGACAGCATCAAAATTGTCCAAATGTTGGATAAAAGCATTATAGCTTAAGCCGGACAATATAGTGTCCTGCACAGTCCTGTAAATGAATTTTGTACACCTACTATGGGCAGCTGATCACCCCTCATTCTAGGCATAGGTATTCTAATGGGGAGTAAAATACTATTCACAAAATATTCTAGATGATATTCCAAATATAAACATGTTTTTTTAAGCAAATGTTGATGAATGACAATGAAAAAATTTATTTGATTTTATTGATGATTGAGGGGTTCTGTAAACTATTTTCTGAAGAAGAAACACCTATGATATTTTTACATAAAATTGTATATTATTATTATCCTTCTACATTACAGCGAGACAGACATTTTTGTTTATATTTTACGAAAAAGTGAGGTTATGTCGTTGAGTATTTTGTGACGTATTAAAAACCGTCTGACAGATTTCGCGAAGTGGACCATCCTATTCTCTGTGTACAGTCCTTGAGTCAAACCAACCTATATATGTCAGTCAATAAAAGCATTGAACATTGCAAATGCGCATGTATCTAAGATTTTTTTATATGTTGCTTGGATTCTTAAACATTCTTGTGCTACTTCTCTGTGACTTGAAAATCTTGAATTTTTTTTAGTTTTTTCAAAAAACCTACCTGAAGGAAGCATTTCTCGGGTATTTAATTTGGACATTTTTATAAAGCCAACCAAATTCTCTACAATCTCAGCACAACTCTAGCTTCATAGGTTTATTAGTTGCGGACATTCGTGTGGCCAAATATGTGAAGATTTTGCAAAAAGTGAAATATTACCAGTAGGGTCATTTTTCAAGCCACGTACCGGCTAAACCAATCGTCCCAGAGGAAAGTGATAGGAAAGGAATTTGTAGAGAATTATATTGGCTTTAACATGGTACTAAAACTGTGCCTCTAGATAATATAGTTTATTATTAAAATTAAAACTGGAGCAATTCCATCTCGATTTGTCTCCTTGTTTAACACACCTGATATTCCGTTTCCTCTAAACTGACTCATTTAAAATACCTACCCTGAACAGAGTCAACAAGCGAGAAACTAAAGCAATGAAAAGATAGTTTGCAATCATCCTTCATTTGACCCAGTCAGACGCACACAAAATTTCCAAAATCGTACGCTCGCCAAGGCAAAAGAGTGGATTCTTGCCCCTGTGGCATTTATCAACGGCCCTGGCCGGACTAAACCTACTTCCTATATATTTATCGGTTTCACAACGTTCTACGTCTTCCGATACCCAATCTCCACTCGTTTCTGTTTGCCCATAATTCATCATCTAGGCCTCTTATTCTTATTTCACTGTCTATTCCTTCTCTCCAGCTTCTCCTTGGCCGTCCTCGTTTTCTTCGGCCAGTTGGTTTCCATTGTAGTATTTGTTTAGGTAGTCTTTCATCATTCATTCTTTGTACATGTCCGTACCACACCAGTTGTTTTGTTCTTATATCATCCACTAAAGTACGTTCATCCACTGTCATAATTTCTCTTATTCTTTGATTTGTAACTCTTTCTCTTCTTGATTTCCCTGCTGCTCTTCTCCAATAGTCCATCTCCGTAGCGGAAAGCATTTTTTCTGTTCTATCCTTGATTGGCCATACTTCTGAGCCGTATGTAATAATACTTTTTATAATGGTGTTATATATAAGCTTTTTGTTATGTTTTGATATACTTTGGTCCCAAATTATTCCATTTAATAAAGTTATTGCTTTTCTTCCTTGTACGTTTCGATCTTTTATAGCTTTGTCTAGTGTTCCGTCAGCTGTAATTTTTAGACCTAAGTATTTATACTCATCACAGGAGTGAATTCGCTGCCCGGTATTTAAGAGTAGATCCTGTTTCATTCCACCGATACACATATACTCTGTCTTATTGAGATTAACCTCTAGTTTCCACTTATTGTACTCTTTTATTAGTTTTCGTGTCATATATTCGAGGTCGTCATAATCCTGAGCCACTACTATCTGATCATCGGCGAAACATAAAGTATACAAGGTGGTTTCGTCCAACGGAATTCCCATGTTTTGGCATTTTCTCTTCCATACTTTAAGGACTTGTTCCAAGTATATCTTGAAGAGCGTAGGCGAGATACAGCAACCTTGTTTAAGACCTTTATTTACTTGAAAGCCTTTGGTTAGTTTTGCTTTTATTTTAACTTTTGCCTTACTATTGCGGTATAACTCTTGGATGGCCTTAATTAGTTGTACGCTTATGTTTGTGTTTTCCAACGCTTTCTAATTAGTGTTAAACTAAACCTAATTAAAAACTAAATCATTAAACCGCGATCGCGCAAAAGCAAAACCTGTGTGTGTGTGAAGTGAAGCTAAAAAGGAGTTACGACCGCCCAAGGAAGACAAACCACAATCGTATAAAGTAATTTCTATGGTACTCTTTTCTTTGTATAGAAAACCATCGAGGTAAGTCTTGGTTTTAACCATAAGTCTCTTTAGCTCCGTTTGTTTCGTTTTAATACCCATTAAGGGTCGTTCCTTCATCTGAATGCTTCAGCCTTAATTACGTTCTGCTATTCTCACGCTCCCTATTGTTTACAGTAGATGCCCGATTGAGTGGTAGCTTCATAGCTCCTTAGCATAGAAGCTATTACGCACTCGGCCCATTTAATTGGTTTGAACCAAGCAATAGGGAGCGCGAAAACAGCAGAACATAATTTAAGCTGACACAGTGAGGTGGGGGAACGACCCTTATTGAGTATCAAAACGAAAGAAGAGGAGCTAAGGAGAGTTATAGTTAGAAAGAACTTACCTTGTTGTTTTTATTTACAAGGAAAAGGGCACCATGAGAATGGTGTTATCCGATTGTGGTTTTGTCTTCTTTGGGCAGCCGTAACTCCTTTTTAGCTTCACTTTTAATAATTATTAGGTTTTTACAGCACTTTAATATTTTAAAGGCACTGTTAGGTTTTGCACGATCACTGCTCAATTATTTAGGTTTTAATTAGATTTGGTGTTAGCTCACGCTACACTTTTGGGTTCTTCTTAAACTTTAAACCACACAATTGGAATAGAAGCAAGGTACATTTTCTCGCAAGTTGGGACAAGTGCGAAGGGAGTCATTCACGACCGCCTCGAAAAAAAGCTTAACATCTTCAACCCTTCAGCCAAATGGTGGTGAAGAAGAAACTGGCTGCACGTTGGTAAGTAATTTGTTTTTCGACTTTCGGTTGTACGATTTAAGCAAATTTTCCTATGAATTATTAATTTTGGTGATTCTGTATCAATAATTATTTTTGTTCGCGATTTTGTTTATTAAAAAGTTCTACAGTCCACTGCAATCTTCGTTTTTCATACTGCGGGTAAACATTTGGTTTAACACTAATTAGCAAGTAGGCTTAGTTCTGAAAAGGCCGTTGGATGGTGCCACAGAGAGTGTGCCTGTATTTACATACAAACGAATTCCAAAAAAATTTTCAACATACATAAGGTTTTGATATAAAAAATGTATAGCAACATTTAAATAAAATCATATTTGTAATGTTATTTTATTTTACCCCTTAATTTATTAAATTTAATCATTCTTTGACTTGACACTTATCAATGGTCATAGAATAAAAATAATAATTATAGTCGTATATATCTTCATTAATTTTCGGTATACATAATACTCTTGTATATACGGGGTGTCCCCGACCACCCGTCCACCCCTTTTAAAACCTAGGGGATAGATTTTTTCAATGATCTAAAGAATGATTGTAGCCATGTCGAATACACTCTTTCAATTGGTGGTATTTTTAGATTCCGGTGCCGACCGAAAGTAGCCTATTCAGGTCTAAAGTCCGTTTTTTGAATAGGGATTGGCATAATTTTGCAATGAATTCGGATTCTACGCAAGAACCGAACCGTACCTTTTATTTGAAACATTTTTTTCTAAAACGTTTATTATTTTTTATATGCCCATCCCTATTTGAAAAACGGACTCCAGGCCTAAATACGCCACTTCCGGTCGACTCTCAAAGTTAAAAGCGTCTACCAATAATCAAAAGAGCGTACTCAAGTAGTTTTTTGGATCATTAAATAAACATTTCCCCTAGGTTTTAAAAGGGGTGGACGGGTGGTCTGGTACACTCTGTATATATATATATATATATATATATATATATATATATATATATATATATATATATACAGAGTGTACCAGACCACCCGTCCACCCCTTTTAAAACCTAGGTTTTAAAAGGGGTGGACGGGTGGTCTGGTACACTCTGTATATATATATATATATATATATATATACAGAGTGTACCAGACCACCCGTCCACCCCTTTTAAAACCTAGGGGAAATGTTTATTTAATGATCCATATATATATATATATATATATATATATATATATATATATATATATATATATATGTATATAAGTCTTCTACACAACAATGATGATAAGGGGTGGGTCTTCACTCATTCTAATAGTGAGAGCAGGCGCAACGTTGCCGAGGTTTGCTTAAAATATTAGTCTTTGAGGAAAGCGCGCGCTACCTAGTACGATTTTCAAATCTAACGACCGTACTCTGTTAAATTCGAAACATATATCTAGGTATGTGAAGTGTAATACGATGCAATATAAAAAGTAAACTAATCTTCAATAATAAAACCTATGCGAATTTCATATATTATACTGGAACTGATGGTGATTGGATTAAAAGTTGAACAAACCAAGGGTTAATTAGATCTAAAACTTTTATTTAATCAGCAAATCACACGCACAAACTTATGTTGTGTTATAGACTTGGTATATTTCCAGGCAAACTTTAAAGTTAAATTATATTCATTAAATTAAAAAAACTTACTTACTGACGTCAATATCTCTTTTAGTAAGTGACGAGGTCTTTCGGCTGCACTGGATAATTTTCGGTTGTATAAATAATTATGGGAGCATTTGGTCTATTGATTAAAAGCAAATGAAGCCTTAACCATATAATGCATGCCCCGCATTCGGCAAATAATCATTTGCAGATAAAACGTAAAAAGCAAACAAATGGCGAGCATATACACACACAAAATAAAGTTGCTAGGTTAATTTTAAATCCAAATTACTAATGCATCAACAAAAAGATTTTTTATTAAATCTAATTATTCTAATTTTTCCTTTAATACAATAACGTACTTTCTGGCTGCAAGTCTATTCAAACATAATTTAGAAAGCTGTTAGCATTGAATCGTAGTATTGACACATAATAGAAAACAAATTGCAGAAATGTCACCAACAGATAAGAATCTATATAAAAAAAAATAAATCTTAATTAAAAATATTTTTTATTTAATTATTAACTTATTCTATAATCTGACACTGGCTCTGACCGATGAATCAATAGCCGCTCGGCTTTCTCGGGCCGCAAGCCATTTCGCGTCCCGCGTTACTATGGAAATGAGGTGGGAACGGAGGACGTCATACCGCTGTTTTAATGCGAAGAAAGGCGCAACTATTTTGCGGTCAGTCCACAAAATGTCGCGGTTCGGTCCGCTTGTGATTATGTTGTGGCTCAGTCTTATTATGATGGCATGACAAGAAGGCAGTTTTGTACCTTATTCACATTGTTTTGCTTTTTTAGTCGTGTTGTAATTTACCGCGAATTTTTATTATCGACCTTGATAATGAATTGCGTCAGTAATATTGTTAAAAGCAATTTATCCAGTCTTTTTTTGGAAGATGAAATCAAAATTAAAGAACTGGGTAGGCCCTTACCTGATCTAAACCTAACTCAAGTTAGTCAAAGAAGGACATACAACAGAAGTTTCACGTGTCATTTTTCTAGAGATATCTATAAGAAAAATAACTGGATTTGCGGATGTGATTTAACCAACCTGTTGTACTGTTTATCGTGTGTGTTATTTTATAATGCAGCATTAAGAATTGACTCTAATTGGGCACGAACGGGTATAAAAGATTTGCATCATCTTCGTGAGAAAATAAAAAATCATGAATTTTCCAGAAAACATAAGAATTGTTGCATTGTTAGGTTGGTATACCGAATATTGCAAACGCAGTTAAGTACTGCTTGAATAATTCATTCTCCCCCACTTAAGCCATTTGCGCCCCCCAGCTTTACAACTCACGTTCAGCCACTGAATCTCTGTGTCTCTAATGATTGACTATGTCACAGAATAAACAAGCGTTTTAAGAAGAAACTTTCTGGAGACAGCGACTAACACTTAAATAGAAGTTTCCCAAATTTCGCAGAAATGAATTTAATTTGGTTTGGGTCGGTTCGGTTAATATTATTTCTTAGTTTTCAAATAATGGTGACTAAAACAAAATCTAAACTTTGCATGAGGATACGTGAGCTGGCATAAAAAATTAACTCTTAAAGAATGACCAATCAGAATATAATAAAACTTTGACAAAATTATCCGAAATACTTTTTGAGATATTCTAGGAAGGTTTGCAAATAATACCAATATAGAGATATCACACAATTTTGACAAACTTAAAGGTCCAATAAAGAAGTTTCCATTTTTAAAGAGCAGTAACCGATAAAGCCTGTCTTGGCGAGATCCTTGAGATTTACAAGAAACTAATTAAACTGCTTTAATTAATGGATAATAACTTCTCTGGCGGCGCGACAATATTGTTAATTGGAAGTTGTCTATTTAATGCCGATGTATTTGTTTTTCCCTATCGCAAATTAAGCGATGAGTTCTATAAAGAAGGCTTCTTCGAAACCCCTAAACAATACCTCCGTTTCGACTTACAAAATTAACACTACGTAAAAGGAAAGAAGAAACGCTTCGGGGTGTTCAAAACTTACTTAACGTTAAAGCTTTCTTTCTCTGTGTCCTTAACCTCAAGGACCTATTCCTCTTCTTACACCTTAACATTTTTAACACTTTGGTGATTTCATTTATGCTTCATACTAAAAAAATGCTTTATTTCATCTTGAGAGTAGTCAGTTACCCATAGGATATAAAGTACTTTGACGTCCGTTATCTTAGCCTATTTTTCAAATGCCTGAAACCATTCACATAGAATTTACGAGATATAATATACAGCACGGACCTGATCTATTTCTTTTCTTTAGGTGCAGGCTTTACAGCGTAGATTTCCGCCTGGAAAATATTCGCCACTTTGTTAACATTTAAATTGAGTTTTAGAAACACTGAACTTCGATCCATTTGGAGATAGTTGTAGTATAAAAAAAAACAACTTTTACAATAGCTTACAAGGAAGTACCTACTTTGGATATCTTCAACTACGCAAAATCCGTTAATATTTTTATCAAGAATCTGCTGATTATGTCACTCGGACCTTCTTTTAACTAGGTTATTTACTAAATCTCTTTTTGACAATTTTTGCCTTGAGTTTAAAGTGTCAGACCAAGCTTTCACATGTCGTCTCTCTGCCCGATTTCTCCATTTAGAGGAAACGATTCAATGGAGGGAAGCTGATAGCCTAGCCACTTTTGGCTGCTCGCTTTCTCTTATTAACGGTATACAAACAGAAGGGTTTATCTTTATCTACCAACCGGTTTACGTCATCACAGTTCAGTTAAGACACTATTATTTTAATGACGATATCAATAATTTTTATTTTACATATTTTGGAGTTTATTATTGACATTTTTTAGCACTTAACAATTTGTGATCGAACTGGAACTAAATTTATCTATCTTTGGAATAAAATGCCGGGTTAGTGCACTTTAATTGTCGGTCTTTTTTCAGAAAATGTTTGCAATTTTTAATTTTGAATATTAATGCCACTGTTTAATTTTTAGCGTATTTTGCTTCTTTCTAGGTTGTTCTTATCCTACATTTTACCAAACTTTCATTTTTAAAAATTGTTTTTATCTTTTGAAATTCCAACAAACTTTAATTTATTTTAAAGTTTTAGCTGCTTCATTATGGTTTGCATCTCCTAGTCCGTCTGATAATTAAATGTGTAAGCTGTTGATTACTTGATTAAAGTATATACCGAAGTGATGTTTCAAAGTGTGTTTGAGTCGGAATTAAGCAGATAATAATAAATAGATCTTTAACCAGTTATCCAGTTAGAGATGGACCAAACAACCCTTATAAGAATGTGAGAGATAGTAGTTGGGAGAGTCTCTAAATTCACCGATGAGCTCATCGATGAGAACAATCGGGTTTCTAAATGCATCGGTGAAACATCGATGAAATCCATCAGGTTTCGGTAGTTCCGATGGATTCCACCGATCCAGCAAAACTCACCAATTCTGGCAGCCGGTGAGCGATTCCTGATGAATGGCATTTGTCTGTCATATGTCATTTGAATCAGCTGTATATTTTTATATACGAAAATTTGATCCTTGCCTTTTAATTGAAGCCCACGAGAATAGTTTTCTTCATTTTTTCCATTTATATCTTTGTTGTGTAAAGCCGGCTGTCCATGGAGCGTATTTTTCGCGCGGATTTTTTTTCTAAATTGACTCAAATTTTTAAATCAACCAATCAGAGCTCAAGAAAAGATAAATCTGCGCGAATATTACGTTCCATGGACAGCCGACATAACAAAACTTTCGGAAAAAACAAAATCTTTTTAGATAAAAAGATTGGCTTTCATTTCCATATGACTTCATCGGGTTTCTTTTTATTTTTCTACGGCTTATCAGCATTCATCAATGGATACCCGATGGTTGTTACTTGTTATTTGTCAACAATCTAGATTCCATCTCCCTATTTAGGTCTTAGCTTTTTTATGATAGTCCAACACTTACACCAGTCTGGGATTCTAGATTAGATTCAAGTTTTTGATCACGGTCTATGCCCAAGATAAGACAATTTTTCCCATACTAAATGTAAAGTTATTAGGAATGATAATTAAAACACATCTTATAGTTTGAAAAACTCTACAGATCGTTAATTTAGGCTTCCAGTTACGGCCTCATGCTAAGTATGTCGCATGGTGCGTCATTAGTTAGCCAACCAAGAAATATTGGGGGTTCTGTCAGCGGCCTCTTAGCCCTTTCAAGAGGTCTGTACAAGAAGCCATCGCAAAACCGTCAATCCTTCTTAAAGAGGGTCTTTAGTCATGGTCGCACCCCAAATGGCTATATCAAATCAACCAAACCTATGATACGCCAATGTCAAGGTGCGCTACGTGGAGGTAGATACCACGGTCGTTGAATTCCTATAGGTACAAGGCAGCCATTTAGAATATGGCAAAATGCGCTAATGACAGCGAAATTCACCAACGTAATTACCTTGAATTCTGGAATACCAAAGGAAATTATATTGTTAGGATAGCGGCTTTAAATAAAATTTTTATGTTTGTGGAATAATGTAGAAAATGCCTGTTTGCCTAGACTTAGGCATTTGGTTACCACAATTACTGCATGTGTATAAAATGTCGGTAATGGTTAACTTTTCATTGGATCAAATGCTTTACAAAAGAACAAAACTAATTGTTGGAGATATTCGGAAAATCCAATCAAAGCATTCAAGCTTGGTAAAAAAGGAATTAGTCTCCAGCGCGGCCGATATTTCTTATTATCTCGGTTGTTTTTGTCTTGAGGCGTGGATTAATTGCTCTTTTTCCGTCTTTATTCCTTTCTCTTTCGGCTTAAGTCTTCTCAAGAAGTGAATGAAACCCATGCCAGGGGAGCCAACATGCCAAACCGCAAGCAGCCGCGTCGCGACGCTGCTGTGTAATTTCCTCATTTGATGGATTTAAAATATTTAAATTGGCTATCACGTGAAATCTTACACTCCATTTTTCTTCTTCTTTTACTTGTATTCAGTTTTTCCCCTAGCTTTATACATATAACATTTTTATAATACAACAAACTTACATAGTCTTCTATAAACGTATTGTGATTTGGAATATTTGAAAAATGCCCTTGATACATAGAAGAAGATTTTCATAAGCTGCTAAATACCATTTGTCATATTATAGCATATCAACAGAAATCTTTTATATGGTTAGTTATTTTGCTAAAATATTTTTTAAATCTTTTATTACTCTCTTCTATGTTAAAATGTCATTGGGGTTAAGTTTTTGCCTAGCTAACAGTTTTTTTAATGTCTTGAGATCATTGGTTCAATTTTTAATCGCTCTGGGTTCAATAATTATCCTTAAGCTGCTAACAACATCAACGTTTTTGGTCAAATTTTTATTACTTATGTGAACTAACTCAGTATTTACCACCATTATCTTTTAATGTTTTTTTTTTATATTCTTACATAAGACATATGGATCTTGGTAATATTGGGACCTAAGTATTTTCTTATAGAAGGTTGTTTTTATTTTGCTACAAGAAAAGCTTTTTATTGGAAATTTTTACCCCAAAAGGCGAAGGTAGATATAAAACATCAAATCGATTTAGGGGTGGATATTCGCAATTCGACCTTTAGAAAACAATCACCAATGATCGGTCAACTGGATGAAAAAAGTGTCATATAAATTTTATATAGGAAATAAAAGGGAAGGGACGTGGACATTACTTTAACGCCAGGTTTTAGGCTGTCATTCCAGGAAGAATTCTAAATGTTTGAGGTGAAAAAATGTTTAAACTACAAGGAGTTTATTCAGTTTTCTGTGATTCGGCGCATAAAATGGTATGGGGAGTAATTTTGAGTTTTTAGCACTAGAGCTAAGCATATAGTTTTAGTATACTGAAGTTGCTTTTGCGTTGTTTACTGTACCCTTTGAGATTGTTTGCTAGGAGCTTCCATTTTAAAATAAATTCGCTTGCTTCCATACACCGGTGCTATACGAACCAGTGGCAGATGTAGCTGTAGAGAAGAAGATAAGAGGAATACGTCCCCTTATTTTTTATAACTTGGAATAAAAGGCTTATAAAAGTTTTGTTTTGTTTAATAGCATCAAGCCGTTCTTTCTGAAACAACGGTTTACATTTAAAAATCCTTTAAACTAAATGTTTATTTCTCTAAAATTTGTGACTTCTCCTTAAAAAAAAAATTAGGCTGTTTGCTTTTCGTTTTTTTTAATCCAACGCTGGAAATACTAAGCGATGCCAAACATGACAGTGGCTTGGGATCCGGGGCATACAGAACCACCAAGGAACGAGAAGGCTTATGATCGTGGAAGTAATTGACTATAAAGGCTTTAATAGCAAAGCTGATTTTATAAATTGACTTAGGATGCACCAATAGACTCCTGTAAAACAGAAAGAGGTTGAAGACAGATGACGTAATTCGTATATAACCACCGAAAGTGACCAGAATTAACTGGTTGCTAGGGCACGAAAAAGCGTCGGATTGCTGATTATGATCTGGTATTCTTACTGTATATAAACGGTTAAGGGAGCACATGTCGCGTATTCGAGAACGACCCTACCTACTCGGTCTGTGGACCGGAAGGAATGTAAATAAAAGAGATAGGCCTAATGACCTGGACATCAAACTGACATGACGTGTAGAGAGTGGGTTAAGGGATAGATCATGGGGCAAGGCTACTACTGCTACTATTAGGGTAGGTCAACTCGTTTATAAATCTACGCCACTGCTGTAAACAAGGAATTTATCAGCCTGTTTACATAATATTTACACATACGGCGGCGCCTATCCCATCTGATAGAACAAAAGTATTTCCCCATCCCTATTTTCGCCCGAGACAAGCTGTCCCGCTTCCCGTAATCTTAATTTACTTTCACCCATAAAGTTTGACGATGGATCTGATACGCTGTTCTTCTATTTAAATTCGCAACATATACTCTCCCCGGGCTGCAGGAAAATTAAACCATATTTTCATGCATCCTTTTCTCTCTACCAGTGAATTTTAAACCATATAGAAAATTTTGCTCCTCACCACGAACGTTGAAAATTGCTTTTATTGAAAACAATTGTAAACAACAAGCTTTGTGAGGTAACTTATAAAATATTATATTTTTCACAACTTCGATTATATTTGTTGAGAGGTAAATAAAGAATGAAAACAGCAAAACTAAATAAAATGTCACCTGCGCATGTGTAATTATACAGATTGATCGCAGCGGGTATTCTGCTTAGACACACATGTACAAGATTACTGTAGTATACTAGTTTTGACCAAACCTGCACAAGTATAAGAATTTGCATAGCCCCACTCGTTTGTTATGAGTGCTCTAAAGAAATTGAACTTTTTGGCAATTAGAAACCCTTCAATGTAGAGACATCAGAGGATGTTAATACATTTTTATCCTGATCATATCACAAACGTCGATAATTTGTTTTTATTGAAAGCATTGTAATGGTAATTTTTATATAGGTTATGACGAGGAAATAAAGATTTAAAATGGCAAAACTAAATTAATTTTCTCTTACGCATGTCCAACTGTACAAGTTCATTGCAGCATGTATTCTGCCCGGACACACCTGTACAAGTAAACCATAGTGTACATGTAAACCAGCTAATGCAGAGTCTCACTTATTTGTTATGAGGGCTTTAAGGAAATGAAACTTTTTGACAATTTAAAACATATCAATGTCTCTGATATTAATAGCTTTTATTTTATAGGTAATGACTAATGGTATGAACTAAATAAATTGTCACCTGCTCATAGTCGTTTGTAGAGGTGGATTGTAGCACACACATACCTCTATGTCAGTTAAAGTGTGAACTAACCTCGACGGCTACAAGAATTTGCACAGCCTCTTTAATTGTTAGGAGGCTTACAGAAAATTAAATTTTTCAACCATTATAACCCATCAATTTTTCTGATTAGTTAGTAAATTTTAATTGGTTAATATTTTATTTAATAGAAAACCACATTTATTACTGATCTTTCCCAGTCTTCTCATTATTTAAATTAGTCCCTTCTATAAACAGGCCAGAATTATTATGTCAGCATCAAAACAAAAGCCAAATATAGATAGTTAGTTTGCATATGAATTTAGTTACTACATCGCCATGCTCATTTTAATGTTTAAGTTACCTGCAATTTTTCATGCAACTATTATTATGCGTTAACCTCTCTTTGGATAGACCTTTATAAATATTATTTATTTAACCGAGGGTGCATTAAGACGAAATATGGAATCTTTTAATTTAGGAATTACCTGTCGGTTCTCCAAGAACTAGTCTAGTCTCATAGTTACTTTATGTGATTGGTTGTTTTTAGATTTTTCCCATCATCGACACTCAGAGCCTTCAAAATGTATCAAAAAGGTTAAATGTATGTTTATTGCGGATATAGTTATTAGCCCTTGCATATTTACTTTGGGTTTGCTTTTTTTAACAATACGCATAAGGATTAAAATGACTTGAGCTTACCCATAGTGTTATATCAGCATTTTCTTCTAAAAAACAGTTTGGTCTATCTAGTTCCTTTTGAGCCTTCCCAAAGGTGGTAACTCAGCTATATTTACTTTGGGTTCTTGCCCCACTGAATCAGTTGATAATCTGGTTTGTTATGGTACAGTTTTACTTCTTAAATATAAAAATTTTGTTGGCATAGAGCGAAATAAGCTTTATTTATTCCTTTATTCTGAAGCTGTTAGGAAAATTCGTTTGACGTTTCTCGTAAAATTTACACTGTTAAACGGACAAAATCGGCTGTGTACACACATCGATGCATATGTTGCAAATCAATCGTGATTGAGATTGAAAGCAGTAAACCCTTATTGCCTTTGGGCCGATAGCGGCACCTGCTCAGTTGTAGAAATTTATGAATATTGCAAACACACTAGATTAGATAAGTCGATTTTATTAAACGCCGCCACGTTTTTAAGTCCAGTTTTAATTAATATTTCAATATGTACTCAAATTTTGTTCTACTTGAAAAAGTTAAAGCTTTTTGGGAGAATTCTTTTTTGGACTTGCTACACGCAAAAAAAAATTGGTATGTGTTCTTGGATTTTATCCTTTTGCTTATACCTTTATTAGCAGAGCCGTACCTAGGAGGAGGATCAAGGGGATCCCCCCCCCCCCCGAAATTTTTTAAATTATTTAGTAGAGATATGGGCAATTCACATTTTTTTTTTCTGGCAGAATTGACTCTGACTTTTTGGATTTTTGCTTATATTATAACAGCCGAAACATGCTCAAACTAAAGTTTAGTTAAGTAGGTATTCTATTTTCAAAAAAAAATATCTGAAGCGTATTTTATAGATTAATGCATGCAAACTGAATGGCAAAATATTTATAACTTGATAACACTAATAATTTAAGTTATTAACAGTGTTTTAAATATTACTGCTTGACTTATTAACCTCCAAAATGTTTGATGACGTCTATCTGTCTGATACACAATAACTCAAAAATCAATAAATATATTTTAGCCAGTTAATTACCAACGTTTCCATTTTGGAAATATTGATTGAAAAACAGTTTTAGTGTAATTCATAGTTAAAAAAAAAATTAAACCAAATATTTTTAGAAATTAATCAAATAAGTTTAAAGAAATTTCTACTTAATTTTAATTATATATCCTTTTTATAAAAAAAATTGCAATTCAAGTTTTTTACCCTTTTACATTATTTATAATCAAAACTTCAAAACTTTTTTATTAGTTTTTTCAAATTATCAATCAAACCGACCTAGTAAATAGTTCTGCAGTTGAATTTGTTCTTTAGCTTTTGAGAAAACCGCTTTAATTATTCATTTATATAAAGCTTCCCTAATACCCAGAACAACAAGGCCTTATAAGTGACTGTACGCGCCATATTTTAGCTCACACTACTACTATACTATAGTAGTGTGAGCTATGGTGATCCTAATTTTTTCGAGAAAAAAAAAGTTGCTCCGATTTCAAAATTTTTTATATATCTTTGCGTTTCAGATGATTTTGAAACTTTTTTGTTGCGCCGTCTGTCTGTCTGTCTGTCTGTCTGTCTGTCTGTCTGTCTGTCTGTCTGTCTGTCTGTCTGTCTGTCTGTCTGTCTGTCTGTCTGTGTGTCTGTATGTCTGTCTGTAACGACCAACGCGCATAACTCAAAAACGGCTTGCCCGATTTTAATAAAATTTGGTACCCAGGCTGGGTTTTGGGTCGAGATGGTCCCATTTAAAAATGAACAAAATCCACCGAACACAAGCCAAATAAAAGGGTGGGGATTTCAAAAATTAGAGTTTATGTAAAAATATAGCGTGTGTGATATCAAACGAAAGGTAATTGAGTGTGGAGTTAAACAAAATACATTTTAGTTTATTTTAAAAAAAGGGTGGGGGTAAATTTCAAAAATTAGTGTTTAAGTGGAAATATGGCGTGTGTGATATCAAACGAAAGGTAATTGAGTCTGGAGTTAAACAAAATACATTTTAGTTTTTTAAAAAAGGGTGGGGGTAGATTTGAAAAATTGGAGTTTAAGTCAAAACATGGCTTGTGTGGTATCAAACGAAAGGTAATTGAGTCTGGAGTTCAATAAAGTATACTTCAGTTTTTAGTTATATTAGCTTTTACGTAGATACACTATAACTATAGTATCCAGTGTGAGCTTAGGTGCCCATAGATTGGCAGAGTATTTTTATTTACCCCATTTGAGTACAATGTTTTACTTGTAAACCACAAATTATATTAAAATTCGACGTTGGATAAAATTTCTTGTAACCATTTTTGTTATAACTAAAAAATCTGTCAGAAATTTGGTTTATGAGATATTGAAAAGAAACGGAAAATTCAATTTTAAACTAATATTTTTCACCTAACATGGACTATTTCTTCAATTTTAATATTTTTCAGTTGGAAAGGTATTAGATCCGTTATACTCCATTTATGTATTTTAATCCTGGAGTAACATTAATATTGATCAAGGGACACAAGTGACAGGGTCAGCATAAATTAAAACTTAACACTTTGTATAATTCCCAACACAAAACGAAAATTTTTCAAAATTCTATTTTATCCCACTCCCCGATATTTTATTCCTGGGTATGGCCGTGCTATATTGTAAATTAAATAAATGCTTTAGCGTTAAAAGATCAAGACCTCCCCAAGTAGACCAGACAGTTCCTTAATTGTTTTTCAAAAACTAAATACCCATTATTTTAGTCTTCCCTTTCCGATTCTGTTTTGTCTCTTTCTCTCGTGCCTCGTTTTCCATCGGATTTCCAAGATCTTAATTTTTTGATTACTTAGCTCAAAATAAAATGATTACGTTAAGCACAACAAAGCGGCAAGCCGCCCTCGGAATATAGCTACGTTATAAAATATCATTTAAGGAGCAGGCAGTGCAAATAATCTTACAGATATTGATTGTTTCTCTTAGAGTATGTATGCACCCAACTGCTTCGCGAACGCGCCGTATGTGCGCCGCTCGTCCTGTTTTCGTGCTTTCAAGTTGCGCGCATCGCTTGCAACCCGTTTGCCGAAACCCAGCTTTCTTTGACTCCTCTTTGTGTGTTCGCAGATCTTTTGGAACGGCATCGGCAGTTTGTTGTCGAGTTTTTATTACAATGCGTGTATGCGGTTTTTTCGTGGATCGTAGAGAGTTCATTGAAACACATTCAGCGAGCGGCGCACACGCGGCGTATTCGAGGAGCAGTTTGGTGTGTACGTCCTTTTGCATACAGCATTATGCGCTGGTTTATTTGATCGCGGGGTAGAGCGAGCGGAGGTTGAGCGGCGATCAGCAAATAGGGCTTGAAATAATAAACGAACTTGTTTCAGAGCATGTGGAGCTTAAACATAACATTTCGTCAAATATTTAATTAGTGTGAATGAAATAAGCAAAAGTTTCCCTATTTGGTAGAACTTCATATAGTTGTACAATAGGCAGGAAAAGAAAATCACAAAAATTGTGGTTATGAATCCATTTTAATGTCGCTTTTTATTTCAACCGCCTTAAAATTTAGAGGCACTGGCAAGACCTCCATTCGCTCGATCAAAAGCTCGAAGAGAAAAGCGCAGCTCTTGTCGCTCGCTCCATAAATAAACGAACGGCTAAAAATTCGCTCGATTTGCTCGAATAAGAATAAACGAACGACTTAAATAGGAACGGAGCGTATGGAGCATACAGATTGAATAAAGGAACCCTCTTATTGAACTCTGCATTAGTGACTGTCTACAAATGTTTATTGTTTCTATACCGAGCTGTGGTATTAGGCGAATCTCAAATGCTTGCCATTCGGCAAGCAACCACGCATGTCTATGTCAAGCCTATGGCTAATAATGCAGAGGCCTTAGTGGTATATCTTTGAGCCAAAGTGTAATTTATTGTTGTAATCTGCAGAGTTTTTATGTGGGTGGAAAAAAAAATATGCCACATTAATCAAACTCAGTATGTAGGTACGTGGGCACAATAGATCCATATGTGATCGCAGTTCCTGGAGGTCCAGTAGAGCCTGCCACCACTTTCGAATACATACATACAATACATTGTGTAAGCTTGTACTGGCGGAATAAATAAAAAACCTCTGGTAGCCCAAACTAATGAAATTTTTCATCAAAATATTACCAGAATTTTACAGGAAAGCTGGTTGTAGTTGCAAATTTTAAAATTCCAAGTTAATATAGTTAATCCATGTAATTTTGAAGTGTTTTTCATTTTTCACTGCCGTCCTTCTATCAAATGAATCGGATGGAAAGGAGCGAAGGGATATGGTGAAAGGGGGATGAAGGTAACAAAATTGCCTAACGTGTGAACAGTGCTATAAATTTGCTTCGTGTTCATGTGGGGGAGTGGTTGTTAGGTAATTGAGTTTTATACTCCAGGGCCTTCTTTGCTGGCACGTTTTCTTTTAAATTATGATATTCTCGATTTTCCACGCTTAACATTTTTAACTACCTTGTCGCTACTTGCTACATAGAAATGCCCATTTTTAAAAATATGACTACGCTAGATCTAAAATTAGAAAATTAATTTTTATGAGGAATCGTCGTAACTCAAATCAACAAAATTTTACAGGAAGAAGAAAAGTTAGAAGCAAATTACATAGCTTAATCATTATGCGACTAGTTAGAAATCGCGGAAATGACCGTTTTATATATTTTTTTTTTGGTTGCGAGGATTTAGCAGCAATAGCAACAATATGAATCTTAATTTTTGTGTGAGTTACGACGTATCAGAATTAGGGTATCGATAAGGAGAATCCCCTTTGTCCTCCATAAATCATCAGTACTCCAAATATTTAATAATTTCCATGTTTGTTGAGAGATCAGAGTGCCCTGTCAGAAGCCCTGTCACAAGTTGGTAAAATCGTTTATGCCAAGGGTGAGAAAATAACTTGTTGTGGAGACATACACTTCTCTGAAGAATATTAGCGTGTCGCATTTCTTTTCTGTCTTTTCAGAGCTTATCACACTGCTCGCTATGAGCTTTAATCCTACAAAATTGGCTAATTGATGATCCCGTCCTTCTCGTTTTAAAAAAATGCTCTTATATCCCTTAGCTGAAAGTATTACATCTACTGGCCATGTCGATATAACAGGTGGTAAACTATTTCTCTTTTTCCGATATCCGATTGTCGCAGTTATCGATAAGAGGCCAGTCATTCGAGCGCAAAAAAGACCCTAAACTTGCAAAAGGTGGTGTAGTCGCAATTTTGACATTATTGTTGACATTGGAATCCTAAAAAAAAAATTTGAGTTTTCAACCTTGGTGGCGAAGCGGGCTCCCCACGACATCTTGGATTTAGTGTGCACGAAAAAAGTTTCCTACAAAAACGCTGTAGGTCGTTTTTTGTCAAACGAGCAGTTTGCCGCCATTTTGGATTTTGACCAATTTTTTTATTTACTGTCCTTTAACTTCGAAACTACTTATTTTAAAGAAAACCTGTAATAACATGAATTAAAGACTAACTAATAGCCAAAACTAAATATCATTGAGTTCTCTGGATAGTACCTTTGCAAAGATACGAACCCTGAAGTGTTAGCAGTAGACCCGTTTCCTATATATTTCCATTGTATATGCAAAATAAACCAAAAAAATTTAGTTTTACAGAAAATGTGTAATCAACTTTATATAGAAAATTAAATTATCTTTTAACTGGTGTATCACAGGAGTGAGTTCAGTCAACGGTTAGCACTTAATTGGCATCCATAAATTGAGGTTAAAACAACATTTTATTTTCTCTAAAAAGGGTTTGTAACATTTTTCCCTAAAACGCTTAGTTTTTTTAAAAACTGAATAAAACCTAAAAAAATTTTTTTTTCTGGATCCTAAAAAATAATCCCGATTTATGGATGCCAATTAAGTGCTAAACATGCACTTGGCCTTCTTAGGTGATACATCGTTTAAAATGCTTACCTTTTGAGAAAATTACCTAAAACTGAATAATTATGGTTTATTTTGCATATACTACGGAAATACATAGGAAACGGGTGTACTGATAACACTTCAGTGTTCGTATCTCAGCAAGGGTACTACCCAGAGAACTCAGTAGTGCCTCATTTTATAGGTTATTAAATGGTCTTTATTTTAATTTATTACAGATTTTCTCAAAAATAAGCAGATTCGAAGGTAAAGGCAACTAAAAAAAAATTGGTCAAAATCCAAAATGGCGGCGAAATTTTTAGCGTCATAACTCGAAAATCATTCATCTAACAAAAGCGTTTGTGTAGAAAATTTTATTGTCTTTCACTTGTGTTTAAAACTTTTTTTTAAAACGTACAGTTACCAAGTAATTAAAAAAAACTCTTTTTGTGTACACTAAATCCAAGATGGCACCTAAGATCAAAAACTTAAATTTATTTTTGGGACTCCAATGTCAACAAGATATATCAAAATCGCGACTACACCACCTTTTGCAAGCTAAAATTCTATAATGACTGGACTATAATAACTTAGGAAAAGCTAAGGAGCAGGAACGTTATTTCATGTCCAAAAATGTCAATTTTTTTAAGAAAAACAAAAAAAGAAGCTACTACTACTACTCAACAAAAAAAAATGCATCACATAAAAAGACACACGTAAATTGATCAGATTTTTAACGCTAGGTTTATTTTCCTTCAAGAAAAAATTCCAGTCTATACTCTTCTTTGTCGGCCCTTTCCGTAATGTAAAGGGGACAAATAAAAAAAAACGAAAATAATGGCGTTATTTTTACCCGCCAAAAACAAAACTTGTTCCCTAATCATTTACGGTTCACGCGAAAAAAAAAACGAAAAAAAAAACATTCCTATCGTGCAGTTAATGTAGAAAAAACCCTTTTTCTTGTGCCTTTTATCTCGTTTGTTTTTATTTTCAATTAAACTTAAAATGAAATGAGTATAGTAGCGCCCATGCCTGGTAGTTTTTGTGCTCCACAAAATAAACGTTGAAAAGATACGTTACAACAATTTTAATTAAAACTCTAAGTCAGTAAATGCTCACTTTTTAACGCTTTTAGTTCGTGTTCTGTTAATATCCACCATGATACCGGTATGCAAACTTTTTTAAGCATTAAAAAAATACTTTTTAACAACTTGGAATAGGAATTTGGATAACCTTCAAAGATCATTTTACCCAACTGCAGCACGGCGAAAGGAAGGGAATGTTTTTCGTTTGGGATATTTATGTATGTATGTAAATATGTATGTTTGTGTCGTGTTAAGAGGCTAAACGGCTGAACCGATTTTGATAAAAAAAGGTGTCGTTGAATTGCTACTGATCCCGAAGGTGCTATAGGCTATAAGAATAAACAGGAATCAACATGGCGGTCGTCAGACGCTATTTTGTTACATGCTGTAGGCTTTAATGCATACAAATTACTTAAATTTTAGGCGATTTTAATGAAATTCCTTTGATCACCCATTGCAAATGCCCTCTAATTTGCTGTAATTACTTTGTAGACCTCCCTGCTCAGACCCACCTTCCCTGCTGTCATTCATCCCCACCCTCCTCAAAAACTATATTCGCATAATTTTATCAAATAAATAATAAATAAATAAAAAAGCGCTTCATTTTTGACTCAGCGAAGTTAAGCACAAGCTTTTGTTAACTGAGAATTACATTATTTATCTTATTATATACCAATTAAATAATTTAAGAAATATCAAATAATCAATAACAAAAAATAGATACTAAAACTAAAAATAAATGAGAAAAAAAAACACACATAAAAAATTTTTCATAAAAAAAATTTGAATGAAATGAAAATAAAATGAGGAAAAAAAACAGACCATATATGGCGATTTTAAAAATTATTTTTATACACGCTATAAGATTTTTTTTCTAACACCATTTTACTAGTTTCCCCTCCCTCTCCCTCTTTCCTCCCTGGCCCCATTATTAGTTGTAGCTATAACTTTAACAAATATACCGGGTGGGTCAAAAAAACCGGAAAATTGTTTTTTCATTATAACTTTTGAACTATATAATCGATTTTAATGGGACAAACTGCACTTTGCAGAGAATTAATCAGAATTTTGATAAAATATATTTTTTTGTCCGCCATCTCAAAATCCAACATGGCGGATGAAATTAGAATGTACCCTTCAAAGATGTTTATTCTTGTGTTGCGAACATGTTTTAATTATTTTTTTAAATTAGAAAAAAAGCTGCATTCTTATTATGCACGACAGGGTACGAATAAGCAAAATGGGTTTAGTGGTTTAAAAAAAATATATTTTTGTTTCAGCCATTGTTTTGCATAAATACAATTGCAATGAATTCTCACCAGGATATTTTTTATTTCACTAAAAGTTAAAGCATACGTATCGTACATTATAGGTATACCTATCAATTTTGTACCCAACTGCGAATAGTAGGTACCAGTAGATTTAGCAACTGGTTTTTTTCTACTTTATTTTTTTATGTTTTTTCAAGTAGAGTACAGTCCCGATTATCCGAAATAATGTGGACCAAAGTGATTTCGGATAATCGAAATTTCGGTTAATCCGACTTTTTTTTTTGAAAATTTTAGTAGTTTAGGATGCGTATATCATTAGATCGACTTAAAAAGATTTGTAACACTCTGTGGGCTAACTAAAACAATTCGCATTTTAGACCGTGGTATTGCCGTGAAACCCCGAGGGGAACCACCTAGCAGTATAAGTGAATCCCAGACGCGTTTCGTATAATGCGATTTTTTTCGGTTAATCGGGATTTTTGTTTTTAAATAGTTTGTTTCGGTTAAACCGGATTTCGGAAAATCGCGATTCGGATAACCGGGATTGTACTGTATTTACATTTTAATACGTTAGCTAGTTTCGTTTTAGAGGAGTTAACAAAATAAATTTAGGCCGAAATATTTTAAATGATATAACAAATAGGTACTAATGTTATAGTACCCACCATCAGTGGCGGTTTCTCCATAAGTGCACATGTGCACGTGCACTCCCAAATTTTACTTACAAAAATATTAAAATTTGATCATTCCTTAATTTAATTCATAGTTATCCCAAAAGAAATTCACTAAAGACTGGAATATAATCTAGGAATTAATATCTGGTATGTATGTGTTTGTATTCGTGTTCAAACTCTCCATCAAACAACGCTTTTATTTACTGGAACCAAAGACTGGAATATAATCTAGGAATTAATATCTGGTATGTATGTGTTTGTATTCGTGTTCAAACTCTCCATCAAACAACGCTTTTATTTACTGGAACCAAATTCTATTGCACCCTAGATGTTATATCGCATGCTAATAACGAAATATAGAAACAGAGGACGACATGTCCCAATAAAATTTTACAGTACATAGAATCTGAACCTTCCTTCAGCACAGCGTATACAAAAACCAGCCTCGATGCGCCCGCACCCCCGTGATGCCCCTGCGTCATCGGTTCGCGTTGCATGTTAGAGCAGATCACGGGCACATTTAATTCGTGCGCCTATTTGAGTATCAGATATTGTGTATTCGGTGCTAAGTAATCATTATATTCATATATATTATTATGAAATTTTAAGTACTAAGTATGCAAAAAATAAAAATATTGATGTTTTACATGTTTGTAGTTTTTGAAGTGTAAACTTCTTTAGGCGCGTTTAGCAGTTTTTGTGGGTAGTGAATTTAACTGAGCCGTCAGACTCGGCTATGTAACGCTCATTCGGGTGAAATCGGCTCGTGTCGACTAACTGTGTGAAACATTCAGTACACAGAAGTACACAGAAGAGTTCGGTTCGGTCCGCTTTGCAGAATATGTTATGAGCCAGTATTATTAATTTCGCCTAGTTGAAGTTTACACTTCTGCCGTGGGGTCTTAAGCACACACAATTCTTTTTTATTACGAAAATGTAGATATATTAATCTGGGGAATTTTGTTCAAAATCTGGCAACTTTTCAAATACATTCTGGGGAAAATACATTTCTGAGCCTGCCAACACTGCGCCAGATAAGCCGACCCGCTAGACATAACACATCAACAGCTATTGAATTATAATATAATAATCAATAATCAAATATTTAAGTAAATAAATATCGGTCCAAATGATTACAAGTAAACTCCAAATTCGTTACTCATGCGGCCGTTGCCGATATGATTGATACGAAAGTAACGCTTCGGCTTCGGTCCCATTCGGGATTCGAGTAACGAATATTTGGCGTCGAAGGATTCGATTCCTTCGAATCCGTCCATGTATCAGATATTATTAAAGTATCGAGTAGATAGTATTTGCACACCACTAGCGCTTAGACAACTTGGCATTATCGGTCGGGCGCGGGCGATTTGTTTTGATTTCGACGACTTGGTATTTACGATAATGGCGGAAGTTTCTTATTCTAATAGCATTACCGTGTAATATTTAAAGGCAATTAAATTTTCATCTTTGCCATTAGAAGAGAAAATAAACTAGGTGTGATAATTTATTATTTATTTATAAATACAATAATAATAGGTAGGTAAGTAATATCTAACTAAATATCTCATTTTTTAATTATTTGCTCTAAATTATATGATATGACGGCCCACTCAAAGACCCAAAAAGTTAGCGTGGCACTCAAAAAAGATTTTCGCCTGCGCCGCAATTTTTTATTTTTTTTTGGTGTGCACCCCCAAAGCTTTTTATCACGCGTCGCCACTGCCCACCATTGCTTATTGCTGGGCAATAAATCCGATTTCAAAACAAAGATGGTACAAAACCGTAACAGGTAGGTGGTGCTATGTGGGGAGAACAAACAATATAGACAGTACTTCATCATAGTACCGGAACTATTAAAGCAACTGATGGTTCCTACACGCGCTAAGAAATAACCGGATGCGCAATTAAAGACACACTCATGGGTGTGAACAAGATTGATTGAATTAACACTTTTATTTATAGTCAGTTCTGAAATAATTTTTTGCCTGCTTTTTGTGATACAATATTGGGTGATTTTCCAAAATTTTCAGAAAAAAACGTAAAATACGATTTTCTAGGGCGGAGATCTGAAATATGTGCATCACTCTGCACCATTATTGACAAAATTTAACCATCTACCCTTCATAGGGGGTCAGCGACCCCCAAAGTAGATCTAAAAACGTGACTTAAAAAAAAAATATTTCTGAAAGAACATCCTTCAAAATTCATACTGCTAAAATTTATAGGCGCATTCGAAACTACAGGACTAGAGCTTTAATTTGGTGTATCGCCTATATTTATTTCTTCTTAATACACTTACAGGGTATCGAATTAGAGGTAGTTTTAAAAATCATAAGTTTTTTTAAAAAACTTGTAAAAATCAATCTTCTAGAGACTGAAATTGTCTAGAAAAATTATATAACTTATCTTTCTAGATTGAATTCGTTTGTAGTTTTTTATTAGACTAATACTTTTCGAGTTAGATGTAATATCAACCATTTTGCCGGCATTTTGCGTTTGGGCACCTTTTTTATTCTGTGGCTTTTAACTGAAAATCTACTTATTTTTGAGAATAATTATAATAATATAAAATAAATATTGATAAGTAACCTACAAATAAACATTTACCTGGGTAGCGGGGCCGTATCTGGACCAAAATTTTGGGGGGGGGAGTTAGGCCAGTGGGATTTGAAAAATTGTGGGTTTATTGAATATGAAAAAAAGGTTAAACTTAAAAAACACATTCCTATTTAATTTTCGGGAGGGGGGGGGTTTGAACCCCCAAAACCCCCCTCAGATACGGCCCTGCTGGGTAGTATCCTTGCTAAGATAGAAACCCTAAAGTGTTAGAGATCCGTTATTCCTATGTATTGCTATACAGAGTCTTTTAAAATTTCATTGGTTTTTTTTCCAGATTAGTAGTTTTCGAGTTATGATGTTCAGTTTAACAGCTAATAACTACGTTTAAAAAAAAATAGAGAAAACTTAATAATTTCAATCTAATTTTCATATAATACAGGGTGTTTCAAAATCAATTTTATTATTAAATTCTTTGATTTCAAGATTAAAAGTTCGTATAAACATAGGTCCGCAAATGCTCAGTTTTCAAGATAGGTACTATTTTTGTTAGTTTTGATAAACTTGCCATACCATAACATTATTTTTGATGATAGCTGCCCATTTTCTCTAAACCGGTTAGAGATGCGAAAAAAACGCAGGAAACAAAAAGTTTGCAAATTAAACAGGGTTTTTATTTCTTGTTTTAGAATTTACCAGCGGCTGAAAAAGTATTATCCTGTAGATTTTTGCTAACATTTGACACATCTAATAGTGTATTTCCTATAGCTAAGTATATGCACCAAATGTGAGCAAAATATCTCAAATACTGCCGGAGCCATAACCAAAAAACTAAATAAAAAATGAAAGTTTAACATCCTGTGTCTCGAAAATTAAAGGTTTACCTTTTGTCTTTTTAAGAATAAAATTATGTAAAAGAATTTTGAATCACCCTGTATTATGTGCAAAATAAACTAAAGATATTAGGTTTTCTCTAATTTTCTCAAAAACTTAGTTATTTTCTACCATAAAAAAGAATTGTTCTCTAATTTACTTAGTTTTTCAGTCGACTGAATAAAATCTATAAAAAGAAGGCAAAATCCAAAATGGCGGTAACAAGGTTAATATCATAACTCGAAAAATTATAAACCTGACAAAAAAACATTTCGTAGCATTTTTGAAGGAACTTTTAATGATTTTAATTTTGGTTCTAAACTTTTATTCTGCAACTTACAGAAACCAATTTATTTAGAAATTGAATTTAGGCGCAATTTTATCAAGATGCGCAAGCGGACATCGTTTGAGGTCGCAAACTTACTGAAATAATAAGTTATTTATTTTATTTAGTCGGTTTAGAACATTTTTCTACGTTGTCCGACGCCTATTCTCCACCTCCTTCGATCCTGACAATCATCTTCTGTCAGATTTTTTTTGACTCATTGATCTTTGGATTGACTGTAGCCATTCTAGTTTAGGACGCCCTCTTTTTCTGCGCCCTATTGGTTGCCATTCTAGGACCTGCTTAAGTAATCTTTCGTCGTTCATCCGTTGTACATGGCCGTACCATATCAGTTGTCTTTTAGTGATGTCATCCGTTATGATTTCATTTCTTATGTGATCTGTTCTAGATATTCTCATTGATCTTCTTATTGCATCCATTTCGACACTTTCCATTTTTGTTTTGTATTTTTCTGTTACGCGACAAGTCTCTATTCCATACAACAGCGTGCTTTTCACCATTGTTTCATATATGTTAAATTTTACATTCTTTTTTATCTCTCTGCTCCATAAAATACTGTTAAGACATCCAATAACCTTTTTTGCTTTTACTTTTTTTTTCCAGTTCTTTACAGTTTGTTCCTGGCTTATCAAATGTGACACCCAAGTATACATACTCATTGCATGAAGATACTACTTGTCCATTGTCTAGTTCTAAATCACTGGATTCGTTTCCAATACATAAGTACTGTGTCTTGTCCACGTTCACTGTTAATCCCCACTTTTGGTATTCTTCCATTAACTTTCTCATCATATACTCCATGTCTTCTTTATCATTAGCTACAATTACTTGGTCGTCAGCAAACTGTAGTGTGTATATGGTAAATCGGTCGTTAAGTTGTATTCCCATGCCGTGCACTTTCCGTTTCCAGTTGTTTAGAGCTACTGCTATATATATTTTAAAAAGAGTTTTCTTTTCTTAATTACTTGTTTAAGACAAAAAACATTATCACTGCAAGATCTGCCTGCACGAAACCCACTCTGCTCCTCTTTTTCTTGTTCATGAAAATCATTCTCTATAAGATCTCTAAGAATCCTACCGTACAATCTACTTAGAGTAGGTATTGGTTACTGAAATTCCTCTGTAATTGTTGCAATCCAGCTTGTTTCTTTTTTATGTATTGAGGATATGAATGCAATCATCAGGTACTGGATGTCCGTTTATGCATTGATTGATAATATATGTGAGATTTTCGATTAGTTTCTCTGATCCATATTTGAGCATTTCAGCATATATTCCTCTAGGTCCGCTAGCTTTTTAAATAATAAGTACCATGCAATTATTATAGGAGTAATCGCACAAACTTTCTTTCGGATCTTTTGCAAGGCATCTATTGCATAATTATAACGTGTTGCTAATTTTCCTTTGAAGTGTACTGCTCAAATAAGAAATAGATGACAAGTAGCAACAACAGGCATTTGTTTCCGCAACATAGAGAAGCATTGAGCAACTTTGAGAATTATTCTTGGAACCAGGCAATAGAAACACAAAAGAAGCTCAATGTTGATTAATGGAAAACGTACCTTGCTTCCCTTAAGAAATCAGACATAATAAAAATAAATTAATAATAGTTTACTATTAAAACTTGTCGTAATTAGCCCCAGTCCTTTAGAAGTTGTAAGACTGTAATAGAAGAAATATATTTTGCGCATACCTATGTACTAGAAAAGCGGAATTTTATGTTTTATACCTATTTGTATATAATAGAAGGACATATAAGAAAAAACAACCATATAGGCAGCTGTCTTTGTCGTACCCGTAGAAAACGAATAAGAATTCACCACTGTTGGTGTTCAATTGACCCAAGAGCAGGCTCGCTTTCACGTCAACCGCTGGCTCCTCGCGCTCAACGTCGCAGACACGCACAATTGCTTCTTTCATTAGGTAAAACATATTAGAGGTCAATGCACGTAAGCCCAATGCGAGAAATTCCGTTCGCGCCATTTAGCCTTGAAATAAGCAATCTGTTTATTCGATTACGTACCTACGCGTTTTACAATGACGTGCCAGCAAGAAGCTTCGGTTTTGGAAAAGCAAATTGCAACGGCCGTTAAAACTATACAGTTATAATTGATTGTATAGTGTGTTTTTTGATTAACAAAAAGTTATGTTTCCAAAGTTTTAATGAAAATTTTACCGCATACCCCTAACCTTAAATATAACATTTTTAAATGGCCAAACTGTATGGGATTGATTTTTGGCCATAGATTAGAAATTAAAACGTAAATCCAAACGTAATCAATTTAATACAAAAAGTTCGTAGAACTTATAAAACGTAAAATGAAATTTCCAATGCAATATAACCAAATTAATTCAGCCAACGGGAAAGAGAGAATTTTTACTCATTTTTATTTCCTCTTTTTTCCATTTCAGATCCTGATCATTACTGGAACTTTCAGGAGCATGGATATGGTAAGTGACGCTATATATTTAATGAATTTTTCATGTACTGTTTCTTTGTTTTTAAAAACATCATAATAAACCATCGATATTCGAAACAGTCGACAAAACAAAAATTTATTATTAGGAATCTTTTGAACTTATATTTAGTCATTTTAGGTGAAAAAACCCTGAAACTTAGAAAAAAATAGGTGCAAGTTGGATTTTTGTATAATAGTGTTTTACTAAAGTTTAATGGGAAAAAGGGGTTTTAACAAAATTAATGTAACCTAAGGCTAGTTTTTTAGGAGTTTGAAATTATAAACATTAACACATAAAGTTTTACCGAATAGTCGTTGTATCATGATTTTTCGCCAAATATTTATACTAAAAGCTTTAATTTCTAAGATATCTACAAAAAATAATTTATCCATGTACCTATAGCCTGGTTGGGTTCGGTTAGCGAAAAATCATGACAAAAAACTGAAAATTGCATATTAATACGAGTATTAGTTAAAACGTTATGTAAATACTCCTGTTTATAATTTTCAACCTTTAATAAACCACCCTTATGTTTATTTTGTCTAAACCCCTTTGTCACATTTAAGTTTAGTCAAACACTATTTTTTCTAAAATTTTGAAAAATATTACTTTAATATTTGTTAAGCTGAAATTTCAAATTAAATATAAGTGTGTTTCTAACCAGAAGTTGGATATTTTTAATATTATGGATATTTTGTGGTTTAGATCCTAATTGTACAGAATTTAAATTCCCAATTCCCATTGGTGGTCCAGCTGGTAATAACTGTTTTCCGAACCTTTACTTAAAGTTGTTTAACTTTAAAAAAACAAAAACTAAATTTTATTAAAGGGCGTTTGGTACAAGTAGAGATCAAACTTAAAATTATAAAGTTTTAACATTTGAAAACAAGTTATCTAGAGAGTGAGAAAAAAAATAAATAATTTTTTTTTAATATATTTGTTCAAATGTTAGGTTAGGTTTTTTCTTAATTTAATAGTGATGATTTTTCTTATTTTTTTTACTTGGCTGTTTTTGAAAAACTTATTAGTTTTCGAGAAAATAGCAAAAAAATGATTTTTAGAACATTTGGGGGTCTTATATCTAGCGAAGGAGGATTTTGGCGGAGAATATGTGGGGATCCGTCCCAGATGCTAAGGAATAATTATACAAAAATCCAGCTTGCACCTATTTTTTTGCAGGAAAAATCCTAATCATTATTAAATCAAATGAATATATATACTTGAACCAAGAATAATAATATAAGCTAACAGTTTGATTAAATTGAATACTACTACTACTACTATGAACTACACAAAATAATTAATAGAAAATCATAGGCGTATTAATAGCAAAAAAGTTCTCTTAAGCTCGTTCTATTAATTTGATTACTGTCATGAATTTTTGCTCTTCTGGGAGTTCCCTTAAGTAAAGTGACTAACGTGCTCAGCTCTCGACTCGTGCACTGATTAAAGCTGTCTAACAATTACTCTCTTAACTGTATTCTTTTGCGACAAAAATACTCTCAATATTATTTGTCTCGAATTTCTAACGGTGCTCAATGAACGTTCAAAATATGTATAAAAAAGACTATTAGATTAAATAATCAATTACCAATTTTTCATCAAGAAAATCTAGGACAAGCTAATCAAAATCGTTTTAGTGTGTTTTAAGACGAAGTAAAAACTATTAAACGAGTTTTAAGCAGCTCCTTGTAACGTTAGATCTAAGACCTTATAACACCTTACAACCTTTTTTTTGTAACTTTCCTCTCTCCGAAAATTCTTGAAAGTGATTCCTTACAGAGTGTGTAGCCACTAATGTTAATTTAGTGGCTGCAAATAATTAATTAAAAGTTCACAATTAATTTTTCGCTTAAATCTAAAGATTTTATATTATAAAACGCTAAAACATTTCCCATACAAATTAGACGTTTTAACGACGGGACCCCCACCTCAAACATGTCAAAAGGAACAGTAAGGAATTAGTATAACCAAAAAAAAAAATTTTTGTGCTCTAAAAATGTGTTTGGAAGTAAATTGCAACATTGCGTCTCGGCAAAGTAAAATAACATTATGTATTTACAAATATGCAGCCTGTTATGCATCACTTAAAAAATAGACCGCTGTACTGTACTAATATTTATATAAGACTCTATACAGGCTAAAAATATTACAATACAATATTCAATATTCTTTTTATTTAAAATTACATATGTATTTACAAAAATTCAGCCTGTTATGAATCACTTAAAAAATGGACCGGTTTACTGTGTAATAGGAGGTGTGACAATAAAATTATAAGACTGTTATAAAAAATCTACTTTATCTAAATACTAATACAACTTATTGATGTTCCCCATTAATGCTGTCCTCTTCTCTATCAACGCAGCGTTGCTTGGGTTTTTTTCCAATGTTGGAAGCAATTTTAGACCTCATCAGAAGAGAGGCTGTCAAGAAGTCTTGCCGTTTTTTCCTTGACGTGTTCTAATATTTCAAAACGGGTTCCTTTTAATGATTTTTTTGCTTTCGGAAACAGGTTGAGGTCGCAAGGGGCCAAGTCTGTTGAATATGGTGGGTGGTTAACGACGAGAATCTTCTTATTAGCTAAAAACTGCTCATGGAATAGGGCATTGTGGGCCGGTGCATTGTCTTGGTAAAGCAGCCACGCGTTGTTCTTCCACAAATCTGGACGTTTTTTTCTTACACGTTGACTTAACTACATAAATACTTCCAAATATAAATGTTGGTTCACTGTTTGATCCTCACGCGCCCATTCAGTGAGAATAATACCCCTAATATTGATGTGCTGGAGCGCCCTTCTCGTTCATCATCTTTAACTTCTTCACGACCCTCGAAAAAGCTTTCATGCCACACGAAAATGATTGCCGAGACATACACTGCTTTTCGTAGACATCTTTTAGCATTTGAAAGTATTCAGTAGCCATTTTTTTGAGTTTTACTTTAAATTAATACGTTGCTCAATTTTTTCGTTTGTCATAATTCCGGCAAATGAGCTATGCACGATCCGCTTCAAACCACTGCATAAGCCAAACTAGTAGAGGAAAGGCGACACGATTGCGCGCGGTGGTAGAACGCACAAGGTGAATAACTCCAACCGCCCGAGGCGTGGAGATTTAAAACCTGTTAGTACAGGGGCCAGTCTTAAAATTTAATTGTCACACCTCGTATATACAGTGATGAATTTTCATATTAGCCTCTATTCCAGGGTATAAATATTTGTATGATCTAAAAATTTTTATACGGTCTAAAAATATTCTCTAATATTCTCTATATTTAAAATTAGGCATGTTAACGTCGCCCCGGATAGGCTCTCGATTTGAATGTTTAAGTTTTAAATAACCTAAGGCTTAATACTTTCCTAGAAACTTTAATTCAACTATCGCCTTAACAACGAAACGTCATTAAAAATTTAAAACTTTTTACAAACTATAAACTTGGAAAAGTAACATCAGTAGCAGATAGCCCTATAAATTCTGCGCGAACAACCTTTACAAATAAACTAAAAAAAAATGTTCAATTAACTGCTATGTATTTCACTTTGTTCCTAGATCTAAAATTACCTATAAAAATCAACACATGGACATGGAAAGCCCCATATATGGCTCATTCCCCGTCCGTGCTTGCCATGCGGTCGATCCGGGTTCGATTTCCGGCATTGCCATTGGATGTTGTATGTGTTTTTTAATTAATTTATTTTGATACCAACACGTTTGAATTAAGTTTTCGGAACACTGGGCATTGATGCAGTAGGAAGAAGACGTCCACCGGTCTATAAGGAAGAAAGACATTTCGTCACAGTTCAACCAGACCATGCTATTACCGTCTCCACGGCGACGGTTCGGAACCGAAAACAATGAGTTAACAACGTATAAAAGGCAACTTCAAAGGGGTAAAGTTCACCACCGACACCGGTGTTTCGGAAAAAGGCATTTCCGTCCTTAGCGCGGCTGGCTTGAATACATTAAAACAAACTGACTACGAGATACAAGGTAAATCAAAATTAATAAAAAACAGGTGAATGTTATTTATTCATTTAACGAAACTACACCAAACCAAAGGAACTAAGTCCTTTTCGGGACCAAAATGTCTTCCTGTCTATAAGGAAGAAAGACATTTCGTTATAGTTCAACCAGACCATGCTATCACCGTCTCCACGGCGTCGATTTGGAGCCGAAAACAATGAGTTAACAAAGTATAAAAGGCAACTTTAAAGTGGTAAAATCAACCACAAATACCTGTGTTTTGGAAAAAGGCAGTTCTGTCCTCAGGACGGCTTGCCTGACTACAGTAAATTAAACTGACAACAAGATACAACATAAGTCAAAAATAATAAAAAAATAGGTCTCGTGATTGACTTTACCCCTTTAAAGTTGCTCATTGTTTTCGGTTTCGAAACGCCGCCCGCCGCGTGGAGGCGGTGATAGCATGGTCTGGTTGAACTGTGACAAAATGCCTTCTTTCCTTATAGACTGGTAGACCTTTTCGTCTTGACCTGCACTAAGTTTTCTTGGTTCGCTGTCGTTTCACTCGTGGAATGAATAAATAGGTTTTTTCCATTTTTTCATTTGTTTTAATTTAGTATCAAGTCTGTTCCAAAAAATCTGAGAAGACTGGCCCGTAGAAGTAGTGGTTGTTGTTAACCACTACCATAAAGGCTGTCAAATCTATCAAAATTTTAAACCTACTAAAACAATCTAATAGCTTAAAAATTTAGGAATAAAATTGTAAAATGAAAAGGCTTTGGAATTCTTTTTGGTAAAAGCTGGCACATCACAAAAAGAGCCTACATCTATTTTACTGGACTACGGTCAGTTTTGGTCCGACCACACGTCACTGTTTACTTTGACAAATGCACCCATTAGGTTTCGCACACCTATACTAGGGTTTATGTCTCCTGACGGGACAAGCCAAAAGGGCCCTGTTGGCTCATTTGAAATTACGGTTAAAAGAACTTGATGTAACAAAGAATTGATTTAGTAAAAAAATCTTTGTTTAGAAAAACATTTCCAGACTAGTAAGAATCTTTTAGTTTGAAATTTGCATTCGAGAACTTGACTTTACTTTTATCTCAATTCTTTTTACGGAGTACAATTTTCCCGTACTTGGATTTTTTTTTGTATGAAATGAACTTCTTATTTGGTTTTTTAATTTTTTCCTATGGTTTCATCATGGTTCCTATCAGCCTTCTAAAGCTTAGCTCTCTAGCGCTCCTGGAAGTGGGCACTGTTACTTTTACATGAATTTGCATTTATAGCGGAGGGAAATAAATTTTTTTCTATAGTTTTATTATGTTCTTATCGGTCTTAAATTTTATTTATAGGGTAGGGAAGCCAATTTAAGTCTTGGAATTTTTTAATTTTTTTCTATAGTTTTATCATATTTTCTATCAGTCTGCCAAAGCTCAAATCTTTAGCGTTTTTGGAAGTGGGCAATGTTACTTTTACATATCATTACATGTAAAGAGAATGGGACAAATTTGGAATTTTGGTGTTTTTTGATTTTTTCCAAGGGTTTGGTCATAAGACCTACATCTTCACAGCTTAATTTAAACTAAATACCTAGGATTTTTGCTACTAACTTAATACCTTGTGGTTGTCGAGTTTCTCTACCATATTGCCAACTGGACCTTTGAGTCTTATAAATGCTGAGGCATAGAGTTGCTGTTTTAAATGCCATCATCTTTGACCAAAAAGATTCCGATCGTTTTCGTTTTGTTATCTCGTTTTTCTACGCCTAGATCATGGAGAATTGTAACTTACAAAAATTTTTTATAAAACACATGTGACAAAAAACAAAATTAAAAACATAACTTTTCTTATAAGCTTAAATATTTTTCAATTAGTGTTGTATTATTTAAAGAATTGAAATAAATTGCCCTGTACAATATAACAAAAATTTGTGCAGAAGTTGCTTGATTTTTGCAGTTATAGTTTATATATGACTTTTAATTATGTAACAAAAATATATTTGCCGGGGCTTAATCATCTTTTGCAGCTCTAAACGAGGCAAAATTCAAAATCGCTCTAAATTTTAAGCGACCTTTTCATCCATTCTCCATACATATAAATTTTGAGAAGGGTATAAATGTAAATACAAAAGAAAATTGTATATCTACAGAAGTATAAATGCCGCTTTGTCTTTAACAAGTTCCATAACGATGTAAATCTACATTTTTATTCATGAACAAATAAAAGAAATTCTAATTCAGGACTACATATAGGGTACAAAAATATTTAATTTGTTAAGAATTAAAAAAACTGTCTTAAAGTTTATTAAAGCTCTTCTTAATGTAGTCAAAAATTGAATAAAATTATAAGTTTAATAACGATGTATAAATTTACATTTTTACCCATAGACAAATAAAATATATGCTACTTCTAAAAACTACATACAATTAGAAAAAGATTAACTGTCCTAATAGTGCAGGCGCTGGAGGTAGTTGACTATGCAAAATATGAGGACCGCAGTTTGACAACGGATTCTAGCATATAGGTCACAGATTAACGATCTGGATTTTGCCAAGCCGGTTCTTCATCCAATTTTTTTTTTATTTCTCCTCCTCTTATAGTCGTGTTCGAATTTATAAAAATTTAATTAAGTGGACGCCCTAAATAAAATTTAAAAAATGTGTACAAAACATCCAGATCGTTAATCAGTCACCTATTCTTAGCTAGAATCCATTGACAAACTGAGGCCTCATATTTTGCAAACTCAACTACCTCCATTGACTGCACTATAAGATTTAAAAAAAAAATTCTAAATGTAGACAAAAAACAAAACATGCAAGTTTATTTCCAGTACATTAAAATATCAAACTGTGCAGCAATTTAGAAAATTTTACGGTATATTTTACAATATGTCTTGTCTAAAATATTTTCATTCTGAACTTTTTTGGGAGACAGACAAGCATCCGAATACTACACAAGCATATTTTTCCATTAGAAAGCCTTATAAAATGAAAGCTTAGAGGAGACAAACATAAGAAAACTTTTAGGAAAAACAAAATGTCTATAAAGTCCCTTAAATTTAAGATAACAGAAAATAAAGTTCTTTTAGACTGCTAAATTGATTTTCAATTTTTTTGGTTATGACAAAACCTACTTATGGGCCTAGTCCGACGATATGTCCCTGTTCTTCTGACGAAAAACGACGGCGCCGTAGCTAGCGCCTAATTTAGTGTAGATAAACAAGAAATTTGGCGCCCTCCCCCCTTCCCACAAAAATTATAAGAAGATTAGTGCCCATTTCCTTTTAAATAAAAAACACATTTAACCAGAAGTGATAGGATGCTCTCGGGCGGTGAGACAAAGCACAAAGAAAAGGCCAAAATGACTGGAAAATAAAGTAAAATTTGTGAAAAAAATCTAAAATATTTCAATTTTGCACAAATTTAATGTTTATATATTTGCAATTTTTTTACTCGAACTTACAAACATAAGCTTTGTCAGGCAGTAGAAAAATAAATTGTATTTTATAAGTCGGGGCCTTGAGTCCCAGGTTTATTACCTATGTAATAAAAAAACTACTACATGAGGGAGGAATGGGGTATAAGATGGCTTAAAACACATCTAGATAAAGGAGAAAATAGCGAACGACTGGAAAATTGAAAAAAATTGCGCTATAGACGAAAGTTTTAGAAAAATTAAGTACTTTTGAGCACAGACAAAAATTTGTAGAACAATAAGAGACGCAGGTGAAAATTTTAGGAAATCTTAGTAGATTTCCAAAAAAGGACAGCAAAAAAATTTTTTTCAATACAAAAAAACTACTTGAAAATTTGAAAAACAATATTGCATAAAATCAGATAGGAAAGTAATTTCGGCCCATTCTTTCTTGTCTTATGTGGTTTATACCTCCACTCTCCACGCTGCATTGATCGGGAGTCTGGATATGTAGGTGTAACTTTTTCATACTCTATCCACCCCTTTCTAAAGGATTAAGTGAATTTCTGTAATTACCAAAATAATTTTGTTGAGATAGCACACCCCGGTTTATTTTGCGAGGAACAAGAACATTAGATATTTAGGCCAATAGAACTTGTTCCTTTTCGCCTTAAATTGAGGCTATATATACATGAGGTACGGGAAGGTTAGGTTTGGTTGATTGGTTTATGATACAAAATCCAAGTGGACATAATGCATTCTTTTATTGCTATACACAAAGTGTTTTATGAACTAGAAAACTTATTTAACCCTCTTGAAATGAATGAATCTGTATCTGTGTAATATTGGCATTAAGTTTTTTATAATTTTATTCTGGTACTTAGATAATGTGTGATTTTAACACTGTGTTTTTCCCAATCATCTAGCTCAAACCTCTGATAAACACACATAATACAATAAAGGTAATACAGACAAATATTAAATCAGGAAAAAATAAAGTAAGCACACCAAAAAATGTACGGTCTGTAAAACCAATAATCAAAAAAAATCCTAATGGAAAAACGCAGATGCGGGGCAAAGCGATCTGCATACCCAAGTATGTGTTTTAGGTTTAGTTATCTATTACCATCTTGTTCAAAGTCTCGTAAGCGTAGTACACCTGTGTTATTAACCGATGAAAAACCGTGAGCCTTCTCTACTCTATTTTTATATTTTGCAATTAGCAGGCAACAAAAAAATATCGAGAGAATGCAGGTCTAGCGTACAGACAAGCATGTTGAAGCGATTTTTAGTTTTCGTTCGCCTGTGTCCACTCGATATGCCGCGGGGTGAAAGCGTCCGTCCGTTGGTTGTCACGACAACGTCGCATGCTTTCGCAAAGCAAAGACTTAGGTGTTGAACCTGCGACCATGATTGAAATAGTATCCGGTTACAGTAAACGGGTCGGTTAGGTTGCCTCGCTTTCTTGGTAATCTGTGTGTCGGTGTATTGTTTATGTTTGGTTCTGATTCGGTCTTTATTTTAATTATTTTGAATAATGTTCCTTGTGTATAATGCAGTGTACGTTTTACTGAAAAAACCGTTTTCGAGGTGGAAAGACGATGACAAAAAGACTTTTTGGACTCTGAAAAACCGTCCCCTATATTGAACGTAAATAAACCGGCTCAGATTAAAGACAAAGTGTACATTCGACATTTCAAAGAAGAATAGAATTGCCTCACATACAACCAATAAAATTTAAATTAAATTGCAATTGCATCATCGTGACCTACCTGGTTTCGCTGATTTTACTAAATATAGGTAAGTTCTTTGTAGAATAGATATTTACATTGTTAGCATATTATTGTATTTTAATTTTTAATATGTCTGTATAATAAATGGGGCTAGGGAAATCCTGCGTCACCTATTGCGAAAGTCACAAGTTGCCACTGAAACATAGTTTTAAAGTATTGGAAGTGTTTATGATTATATTAAAGTAATAAAATCTGCTTGTTGGAACCTCGGTTGGAACCCATAAGGGCATATCGGTCTGCTGGACCGACTTTACCTAAGTTGTGATTCTTTCTCATGTCACGACTCAAGGGCTAACGCTGAATCACAGAAATTTAAATGAAAGGAAGAAGAGCTGTCGTAGGTCACCGATCAGTTTTTTTCTTTTAATTTGTAATCGATCTTTTCATTAATCGATATGTATAGCAGTTTATTTTCGCCTGCTCTTGTTCTGGTTTCTCTCGTATCTCGGTAGATGGCGCTTCTTGCGAGAGGTTTCTCACTATTTACATAGGATTAGCGACAAAACCGTCTAACTAACTTCGCAAGAGTGTCACATTGACCAATCAGTATTGTGAGGAGTCCTATTAGGACGAAACAGTTAACTGTCAACACTTATTAGGTGTCCATTAGATCTTGGACCCCCGTGATGTTAAGCTTTTAAGCTACCCACGGAAAATATGAGAAAAACAAAAACTCCTTTTAACCCGATTAGTCACTAAACTTGTTTGATTTTTAAATTCACGAATACTAAATTTCACATTTGTTAGTTATATTTGGCTTAAAAATTTCGCTGATTGACGCTTACGTGTCTGATGGCGGATAAAAATGCAATAAGCGTTGATCTGGCCTAAAAGGCAGAAGAGTTGTCGTACGTCACGGATTAGTTTTGTTCTTTTAATTTTTATTCGATCTTTTCATTGATCGATATGTATAGCAGTTTATTTTCGCATGTTTCTGTTCTGGTTTCTCTCGTATTTCGGTAAATGGCACTTCTTGCGAGATTTTTCTCACTATTTACAAAGGATTAGAGACAAAACCGTCTAATTAACTTCACAAGAGTGTTACATTGACCAAGCAGTGTTTTGAGGAATCCCATAATCCAGATCTTGGACCCCCGTGATGTTAAGCTTTCAAGCTACCCACGGAAAATATGAGAGAAAGAAAAACTCCTTTTAACCCGATTAGCCACTAAACTTGTTTGATTTTTAAACTTTAATATTTACTTTTCTCTTATTTTAAACCAATTTATTTCCTTTTAAAATATAAATTTTCCTGTTATACCATCTACACGTTTTAAAATCTTAAAGAAAACGATATTTCCTGTCTTGACAGAATGCCTTTATGGAAAATCATTTTTAGGGTTTTTATCGATTTCATTAATAAATTTATGCGAGTTTATGATAATTTTTTATACATCGATCACTTTAGAAGCCTCTTTTGCCTCACAGATTTTTAAAAAAGGCTTGAAAAAGGTTTTTTCCACGTTTTGAAATGATAAATGTCAATATTTACAATACAAAAAAACTACTTGAAAATTTGAAAAACAATGATTTAAAAAAAATTAATTAGGTACACTGGGAAAATCCTAGTATTAAAATTTCACATGATGTGCAACGAAATTTGTGCATAATAACTTTAGGATTATTAATTTTTTTTATACTTTTGTGGAAAGTAAATTGTCTAAATTTTATCAACAAAAAGTGGAAAAAAATCCTTTATAAAAAATTCAACAAGCACCTATAGATACTGAAGCCTTCTGCTTACAGAACTGTACATTTTTTTAAAACAATATTTAAATTCTAAATTTTTACTAGATTATACTCGTGTAGATAATTGTATTTGGTTGAAGAGTGAAGCTCCAGTGATGACATGAAACATATAGAAACGTACTTTTGAAGGTGCTACCTTGTGTAGATTGGAAACCAACCAACTACTTGTGCTGTGGACAGTTAGTCTGGTTGGTCAGGTTTGGTGTAACCTGACCATCAGATCACTGCAAAAGTTGTATTAAAATTTTCTACTACAGAAACTGTTAACACTTAAGACTCTTGTGCAATTTATTTAATAAATTTATTTAAACAAGGTACACATTCTTGTTGAATTAACTTTTGCACAGCATTGTACAACAGAATAAGTTCTACAGAATTGTGAATATGTTAGCAACATACTGACTAAAATAAAATGAAATTTTTTCGCAAAAATGCGGTTTCTGTCGTAATTCCAAAAATAATTTGTAGAGAAAAATATTGTAGTGTATTTTCCGGGAAAAAAACTAGCCGTGGAAAATTTTTTGTACAATATAACAAAAGATTTAGAAAAATACTCCTAGTGGATTTACAAAAATTGCGCCACAATATTTATTGTGAGGTATTTATTGTGAGGTGCAGGTGACCATTTTAGAAAAAATCATAAACAAAAGTTTTTGCCCCAGATATATTATCCTCATTTCTTTGGGGTCCAATTTTTAATATTCACTTTAGTGCCCCCTTGCGCTTGGCGCTGTAGTCATATGCCTACGCTACTTACGCCTGGTTACGGCACTGCAAACAAGTCTAAAACTTTTAATATTTAAAACCTCTGGAAATTTATTTTTGTCAACAAATAAATACCACTTTGTACTGACGGCTGGATTATTGGATGATACTCGAAAATATCCATTTATCCATTAAAGGGACAAAAGCTTAGGAAGACTGCCCAGAAAATAAAAAGGTTTAAGAATACAATAAAGAGATCCTTTGGGGGAAATAGTTGCTGAAATATTGACATTTATCATTTCAAAACGTGGAAAAAACCTTTTTCAAGCCTTTTTTAAAAATCTGTGAGGCAAAAGAAGCTTCTAAAGTGATCGATGTATAAAAAATTATCATAAACTCGCATAAATTTATTAATGAAATCGATAAAAACCTTAAAGATGATTTTCCATAAAGGCATTCTGTCAAAACAGGAAATATCGTTTTCTTTAAGATTTTAAAACGTGTAAATGGTATAACAGGAAAATTTATATTTTAAAAGGAAATAAATTGGTTTAAAATAAGAGAAAAGTAAATATTAAAACTTAAAAATCAATCAACTAATCTGGTTGGTTCTTTCTCTCATATTTTTCCGTTGTAAGAGGGTTTCGTCATCTAACGAATTTTCCCCTACTTTTGACGTCCCAGGGTTTCGGTCGATTCAATCCTGGGATTTCGAGGGATAGAATCGATCGAAATTTTGCCTCGGGCGCGACTCTAGGAAAGAAGGGAGCCTAGAGTCTCCCTTGCCTCTCGGGTATGCTTTTAAACAGTGGAGAATAACCAGGTAAGTAAACTACAATTTCATTAAAAACTCAATTTCTATAAATACTAGTTTATGTGTATTTTGTCATTTTAATTTAGTGGTACAAACCCTCAAAGAAAATAACTAAATATATGCAACTTAATAAATAAAACAAAACTATAAATGCCTTATTTCTATCAAGTCGAATAAAAAAAAACTCCAGTTTACTTTGTTTGCGCTATTCTAGCACAGACAGTTAGGTATTTAAAAAAAAAGTGAAAGTTATGAAAAAGGACTTAAAACTCAACGCCTTATCACCTCGGAACTCTAACAAAAGAATTTAACAAATCTGGTTAGGTCCGATTAGATCAGATGGAAGTTAGTTAAATACTGATTTCTTTTTGCCCCAAAAAGACTTTTCCCAACATAAAAAAAATTGGAGAAAGATTTCCTTAAACAGCTGGTAGTTAATTACATACTATAATTTTACAAATTTACGGCTATTTAACTGAAAGAAAACGAAACTTTACCAACTTTGAAGTTTCACAGGACTGGTCGGGTCATATATGTCTCGCGGTTCGGTTCGGTTCGGTTCATGTCGGTTATGTACAAAAGAAACGGAAAGAAAAATTAAACAGAATATTTACAAATAGAAACGGAATGTGGTACCACTTTAACAGGTTTAATTTACGGTGAGAGCATATATGTCTTACGGTAACAGGTAACAGGTTATTTACAAAAGAAACGGATAAAAATTTAACTATACCAACTTTTAAGTTTATAAGGTCGCGGTGGGTCTAACGTGGCAATAACAAAGCAATAATCGTGACAGAAAAAAAAATCGTTAATTATGAAAAATAAAAAGAGAATTAGGAAGAAATTAATAAATACCAGGTTTTATCTAAACGGGAGAGCTGGCTGCACAAAGCCGCGATGATTATGAGTCGGTGACGAAACATACGGCCCACGAAACATAATCTATAGCTTTGTTATCATTTTTGCTTTCTCGAAAGAGAACAAAAATAATAATAAAAAAACGGGAAACGGGAAACGAGAACGGGGGTTTAGCAAAGCGCTACAATTATAAGTCGGTGACGAAACATACAGCCCACGAAATATAATCTATAGCTTTGTTATCATTTTTGCTTCCTCGAAAGAGAACAAAAAATAAAAAAACGGGATTCGGGAAACGAGGACGGGGGTTTAGCAAAGCGCTGCAATTATGAGTCGGTGACGAAACATACGGCCCACGAAACATAATCTATAGCTTTGTTATCATTTTTGCTTCCTTGAAACAGAAAAAAAATAATAAAAAAAACGGGAAACGAGGACGGGGGGTTTAGCAAAGCACTACAATTATAAGTCGGTGACGAAACATCCAGCCCACGAAATATAATCTATAGCTTTATTATCATTTTTGCTTCCTCGAAAGAGAACAAAAATAATAATAAAAAAACGGGAAACGGGAAACGAGGACGGGGGTTTAGCAAAGCGCTACAATTATGAGTCGGTGACGAAACATACGGCCCACGAAACATAATCTATAGCTTTGTTATCATTTTTGCTTCCTTGAAAGAGAACAAAAATAATAAAAAAAACGGGAAACGAGGACGGGGGGTTTAGCAAAGCGCTACAATTATAAGTCGGTGACGAAACATACGGCCCACGAAATATAATCGATAGCTTTGTTATCATTTTTGCTTTCTCGAAAGAGAACAAAAATAATAAAAACCAGGACAAGGGAAACTGGTGTGTCAAATCCGGGATGATTATTACTTGGTGACGAACCTGCAGCCCACAAGTAATAAACCCGATTTGTTTCTTAATTTTCTTGCGAAAGAAAATTAATAAATACCAGAAAACATGTAAGATACTAACGGGAAATCCTGGGATCGGGAAAGGACAAACAAGTAATTTGCACGGTTCAAAATAAATTCAAATCAAATAGAATTATAAAAACTTTGACTAAGGCAAAAACGAGGTTTCTTTTATAAATCCCATTCTTACCAGAAACCGGTCGACATCTACACACACCGCGTACCACCTATACATTGTGCTCGAACGAGAAACAAATCTCGAATCCCCGTATGGGCGAAGGCATTACTGTTTTATAGGCTAGAGCTCGGCTACAAATCGAGAACCAACGGAAATAACCGAATGAAACCCAACCACGATTTTTAAAAATGAACGTGGATTGACTTATTCGGAATATTATTTTATCTAGTCTTTTTGCAACAAACGTTTTGAAAGGCTTTAATGACATTCATATGTCAAAACGGCATTTTTCCTCGGAAAATATGAAACAAAATTAATAAGCGAAAATTGAGTCAGGTTTCAGTAAAAATATTTTTTAACTGTCTGAGCTTAAATAGTCTAGAAAATTAATTAAAACAATAAAAAAAATAGTAACTTCGTTACATTCCCCACCTACTTCGGCAAAAAAAAAAGATCCAAAAAAATAAACTCAATGACTACCTTTCTTTTTTCCTTTTTTTTAACCTTACAAACGATTTACAAAATAACAAAAACTAAATTAAACAAAATAAAAAAAGCAAAACCTGCATTTCTCTCTGATCATACCCATCGCTAGTGCCTCTTAATGCTCTTAATAGTCTTGACGGTCCTCCAATGCTGTTCAGCTTTCGGTACAACTTTGGGCCGGCACCCAAAGTTGAGTGGTTTTACGGAACACCCCTATACAAGGGTTGAAAATGCGGAACCTTAATAAACACCAAGGGAGCAGATTACTAACCATACGAAGCACCCTTAACCTCCTGCGCTTTCCTTAGAACCCAAATGTTGGTTTACAGAAACTCCAATGCTAAACATCTTTTGGTATTGTAAGTTCGGTTTTTAAAATGCACCATTTTCCTCGACTAAAGAAGTTGTGTCTAGCGGTGTTATTTTTATCGGCGAGTTATTTTAGGTTGTCGTGACAGCTTGTAACGGTTTCTTCAAGGTAAACCTACTACACGGTCTGTAGTGCCCCTAAATTAATTTAGTAGTGGTTGGCAGAACATTACTCACTAGACCTAGATCACTTTGGATCAGATCTGAGTAACAATTTTCCATAACAAATTGTTAAAATTTTCTAATGGGATACTGGCGACAGCGGTTACAAAGTCGGTCATTTCCATTTGTTTTACCTCCTTCGGAGCCAGTATGGTGGTTTCGTCAATTGTATACATTGTAATTTACAACACCCTTAAGCTCTGAAAAGAGCTGTTCGGCTGTTCGAAAAGTGTACTGGTTAGATCTACTTTATTGTTCATGCGGATAGTTCTGCCTTAAGGTTAAATCGGAGTTTGCGAACGAGTTTGCTACTGATGGTACTTCAAAGTACATCAAGTTGGGCTTTCGAAGGAACACGCAACTTGAAGGAATAGCCTTGGACTGTGTATGTGGTAGTGCTAATGCGGATGGTACTGCCTTGAGGTTAAGTCGGAGTTTGCGAACGGGCTTATGGTGCTACTGACACTACGTCAAAATTCATCAATTTGAGTTATTCGAAGTAGACTCGGTAACTTAAGAATAGTTTTGGAGTGAGTTTGCGGTACTAATTGACCAGGTTGAGTGCATAATTTGCTTCAAATTCAATTTTTCGTGAGGGGTGGTACCCGGACCATCGGGTTTTGGATCTCGGAGTTCTAACTTTTGGCGGTTTCCAAAGTTATAGGTTTTTTTTTCCGGAAATACCCCCGAATTACAGAAGGGATTTAAGTAATTTTAGCAACTCTAATCTGGATATTGACTGACCATCGGATTTTTCTACAGGGTGCCTGCTACATTATAACTTTTGGTGGATTCCAAAGTTATAAGTTGTTTACTGAAGCATCGGAAGTACTGTATTTATAGTGACCATCATATTTTGGATCTAGAAGTTATAACTTTTGGCGATTTCCAAAGTGATAAGTTGTTGCCGGAAATACCCCGGGATTACAGAAAGGATTTAAGTAATATTATCTCCGAGTCTGGATTTTGACTGACCATCAGATATTTTCTACAGGTTGACTGCTAAGTTATAACGTTTGGCGGTTTCCAAAGTTACAAGTTGATTGATCACCGGTTTTTTTTTTCTCCAGAGGATTCATAGCTGCTGAGTTATAAGTTTTGGCGATTTTCAAACTTATAAGTTGACCGATTACCGGTTTCTTTCTTCAGAGGCTTGATGGCTGCTGCATTATAACTTTCGATGGGTTCCAAAGTTATAAGGTTTTTTTTAAGTACCCTTGAATTATTGGAAAAAAAATAGATTAAATCTTAGAAAATAATCATCGGATTTTGGAACTCGGAGTTATAACTTTTGGCAGTTTCTAAAGTTAAAAGTTGTTGTCGAAAGCCCCTTATATTTTTGAAGGGGTTAAAAAAAAATATTATTTTTTTTTTAAATAACTGGCCTAACCTCCGTGTTTTGGATCTTGAAGTTATAACTTTTGGCGGTTTGTAAAGTTATAAGTTGTTACTGAAAATACCCCTAAATTACAGAAGGCTATTTAAGTAATCTTAGAAACTCTAATCTGGATTTTGACTGACCATGGGGTTTTGTCCACAGGTTGGCTGCTGAGTTATAACTTTTGGCGGTTTCCAAAGTTACAAGTTGACTGAATACCGGTTTCTTTCTTCAGAGGCTTGATGGCTGCTGCATTATAACTTTTGGGCGGGTTCCAAAGTTATAAGGTATTTTTAAAGCGTCCTTAAAGTATTGCAGGGTTTCAAAAAAAAATAGATTAAATCCTAGAAAATATCAGGATTTAAACTAATTATCGGGTTTTGGACTTCGGAGTTATAACTTTTGGCGGTTTCCAAAGTCATAAATTGTTGCCGGAAATACCCCTGAATTACAGAGAACTCTAATCTGGATTTTGACTGACCATCGGATTTTTTCTACAGGTTGGCTGCTGATTTATAACTTTTGGCGTTTTCCAAATTTATAAGTGGACTGATTACCGGTTTTCTTCTTTAAAGGCTTGATGACTGCTACATTATAGCTTATTGTGGGTTCCAAAGTTATAAGGTGTTTTTAAAGCACCCTTGAATTAAGGAAGGGGTTAAAAAGAAATAGATTAAATCTTAGAAGATAACTGGATTTAAACTAACCATCAGTTTTGGATCTCGGAGTTATAACTTTTGGCGGTTTCCAAAGTTATAAATTGTTACCGGAAACAACCGTAAATTACTGAGCTAATTTCCAGAATTTAATCTTAAAATTTAATTAACATAAAGTTAAAAAACAATAATAACTTTTATGCAATTTCGCTAACAAAAAAACAAAATTAAAAATAAAAAAAATTAAATTATATTTGAGTCAAATTATTTTATAATAATTTTTATTACGTAAAAAAAATTGCTAAGTGTATTTCCCCACATGGAAAACGGCTTCGTGCTTCAGTAAAGCAAATTCAAGTTTTAAACAAAAAACTAAAATTTTAAAAATTGTTGATAATCGAAAAATATTTTTAAATTAGTTTTCTATTTGAACAGGATTTTCTTTTTAAATCTGTTTTTTTCTGTTAATGGAATTTATATGGTTAAACAAATATATTAATTTTTTTGTTAAAAAAAAACAATTCTACTTAAGAAAAATATATGATTTTTGTTGAAATTACTTAAAAATTTTCTTTGTTTACAAAATTGAGATGCCAACTTCTAAACTCTTAGTAGTGTCAGTTTAGAAGTTGGTACTCCGGTACGGAAACAGGTCCCATTAGGTCAGATCAGGTCGGGACATGTTAGTTACGGCTAGGTCAGGTCAGGTCCGGATTCGTCAGGTCGGGTCCGGATATGTCACGTCAGGTCCGGATATGTCAGGCTAAATCCAACTAGTTTAGATCAAGTCAGATTTGACTAGGTCAGGTCCGGCTATGTCATGTCAGGTCCAACTAGTTTGGGTCAGATCAGGTCAGATCCGACTAAATCAGGTCCGGCTAGTTCGGGTCTGGTCCGGATGGGTCAGGTCAGGTCCGGATAAGCCAGGTGAGGATCTGCTAAGTTAATCAAGTCAGTATGGGTCAGGCCTGTTCCAGATCGATCCAGTCAAATTCGGATAGGTCAGGTCAGGTCCAGATATGTTCGCGTCTAGCGAGGTCAGGTCAAGTTCGGATATGTCAGGTCAGGTCCGGTACGGTTAGGCCATGTCAGGTCCGGATATGTCACGTTAGGTCCGGATATATCACGTCAGGTCCGGATATGTCACGTTAGGTCCGGATATATCACGTCAGGTCCGGATATGTCAGGCTAGGTCCAGATAGGCCAGGCCAGCTTAGCTCAAATCAAGTCAAGTTCGGATACTTACGATTAGGTACATCTAAAGTCAATATAACAAATACAATTCCAACTACAAAATGGCTTTAAGAAAAATTCTAATTTAATACAATGGTTTTCCAGTCAGGTCAGGTCATATCAAAACGGTTATGCGTTTCAAATAAGTCAGGTTCGGTAAGGTACATGTCACACAGAATCAAAATGAAAAAGCCAAAAATAATCAAAATTATAAACTAGGTCAGATCAGGATGGTCTGGTTTGACTGGTATTCTCAGAGCATGTCAGGTATAAAACCGGTTAATAATTTAAAGTTAAAAGAAAATTATTTAGTTTAACATAAAACATTTAAACACCTAATTGAAGTCAGGTCGGGTGAAGCAGTATCTAGCTTTAATTAAAAGCCAAATGTTTATCATGAAAAAAAATTATGCCAAAATAACTCACCTAGGATTTAAAAAAAAAACTTAATCCAAGAAAAAATTAGGTCAGGACAAGCTTGCTTTGGTTTGACTGGTAATTAGAGGGCAGGTCAGGTATTAGATCGGATAGTGATCGGATATCATTAATCATTTTTAAAAAATTATTCGGTTTAAAATAAAACATTTATATTCTAGGTACTTCAATTTAGGTCAGGTGAGGCAGTATCTAGTTTTAATTAAAAGCAAAATGTTTATGAATAAAAAAAAAATGTAGTCCAATATAACCATAAAATTTAATTATTATTAAAAATTAACGTCACCCAGAATTTAAAAAAAACAAAATCCAAAAAATTAAGTCAGGTATACAGTCGGTTTAATAATTTAAAAAAAAATTATTCATTTTAAAACAAAAACATTTCAATAGTCACTTCTAGGTACGACAAGTCAGGTCAGATAAGGCAGTATCTAGTTTTAATTAAAAGCAAAATGCTTATTAATAAAAAAAATTAGGCTAAAATTACAATAAGATATAATTAACGTCACCCAGTATTTTTAAAAAACAAAATCCAAAAAAAACATTTTTTTTTCAGGTTCGGTTCGGTTCGGTTCGGCTTGGCTCGGTTTGGTTCGGTTCGGTTCGGTTCGGTTCGGTTCGGTTCGGTTCGGTTCGGTTCGGTTCGGTTCATTACTGGTGTGGTTTGACGGGGAATCTCAGGGCAAATCAGGTATAAAATCGGATTATTTTAATTACAAAAATAAATTGTTTAGTGAAAATAAAAAAAATACGTAATTACTTTTAGTTACTTTGAGTCAGGTCACGTGAAGTAGAACATAGTTAGGGTAGGTATCAGGGAGAATTAGAGTCACGCAGGATCTGGAAATAAAAAATAGAATCAAAAATTAAATTAGGTCAGCCAGGACCAACAACTCATGTCAGGTTTCGTCCGGTAGTCTTAGGGCATGTCAGGTATTCGGTTTATTAATTAATAATAATAATAAAAAAATTATTTAGTGGAAAGAAAAAAAAAATTTGTAATTACTTTCTACCACACAAGCCATGCTTTGACCCAAACTTCAATTTCTGAAATCTACCCCCACCCCCTTAAAAAAAATATGTATATATTTTGTCTAACTCCAGGCTCAACCACCCTTCGTCTGATATCACACATGCCATACCTTCACTTAAACTCTAATTTTTAAAATGACCCCCACCTTTTTTTTTAAAACAGAAAAAAAACTAGAATTTATTTTGTCCATCTCCAGACTTAATTACCTTTCGTTTGATATGACACACGTCATATTTTCAAATAACCTGTACTTTTTGTAATCTACCTCCACCATTTTATTTGGCTTATGTTTGGTGCATTTTTTTATTTTTAAATAGGACCATCTTCACCCAAGACACAGTCCAGGTATCAAATCTCATTAAAATCGAGCACGCGGTTTTTGAGCTATGCGTGCTGGTCGTTACAGACAGACAGACATACAGACAGACAGCCGGGCGACAAAAAAGTTTCAAAATCATCCGAAACGCAAAGATATACAAAAAAATTTGAAATCGGAGCAACTTTTTTTCTCGAAAAAAAATAGCTCCCACTACTATAGACAAAAGCGTTTTAGAAGAAAAAATAAGATCGCCACAGACAGACAAACGCAAGTACATGCAAACCTGAAATAAGATGTTTTACTTTGCAAAGGTTTAAATTCTTATTTCTCCAACAATACAAAAACAACAAGTAAGAAAAAAAACTTACATTTATTTTATTAATTTATCCTTTTTTTTAGGTTCAAATATTTTTTTACATAAAAAAAAGTATCTCGCGCTTTAACAATGCATGAAAACAATAAATTTGAAATAACTGAATTCTCTTAAATTTAATAATTTCTCAACCAAAAATACTATCGACTCGATTCTTACGGTACTAGTTTTTTTACACTTAAACAGTTTTAAGCAGTTTAGAATAGAGTCTGGCAATTTTAATTACTTCTCAACCAAAAAGGCACAATGACATAATTGTATTCAATTTTTAAAAACTGCAAATTGGAAGCAACTTCTGCCAATTTTCGTACCTTCCCAACCAAAAGGATATTAAATACTGAATATGTTTTGGACCGTTGCGGTGTAAGATTTTAATTTTTACTTTAGATAACTTAAATTTGCTAAATTATAACTTCTCAACCAAAAACCAGTTTTAATTAATGAAGATTTTTCAATAAATTTATAAAAATTAAGAACGTTTCCATAAAAATGATTCCTAATATGGATTGAATATTTTGCAGTTTTGCATTTCATGAACTTTTTAGAAATAAAGTCTGACAATTTTAAAGACTTCGCAACGGAAAAGACCATGACTATAAAGCATATGTACTTTACAGTTTTAATAATAAAATTATATTTATATTAAAAATTAAGCCGGAAATTTTGTTCCTTTTAACTTAAAACCGGTTTTTATTTCACATTTTAGGATACAGCGATTGCAAATTAGATTTAATTGTCTTTTCTAAAAGTCTGCCAACATTAGATACTTCTCAACCAAAAGAAATACATAGATTGTTTACGGGTCCGACTTTTCGATTTCTAAAGCAAGGCACCGTTTATGAGCCCCCTTTTTTGTTAATTTACATATCTCAGTAACTGGGAACCTGCTTATTTTGGTGATTACGATCAGAAAAAAAAATTCAATATCTCCCTAAAATGATAAACCTACAAAATTAAGCCTAATTAATGCCTTATTATCTTTTAAAAAAAATTATTTAAATAACCTGTCTGTTCTGTGCTAAAATGTGAGCAAACATTAGTCCCTGCTCGGGCGCCAAATTTGTAAGAGGGTTTCGTCATCTAACGAATTTTCCCCTACTTTTGACGTCCCAGGGTTTCGGTCGATTCAATCCTGGGATTTCGAGGGATAGAATCGATCGAAATTTTGCCTCGAGCGCCACTCTTGGAAATAAGGGAGCCTAGAGTCTCCCTTGCCTCTCGGGTATGCTTTTAAACAGTGGAGAATAACCAGGTAAGTAAACTACAATTTCATTAAAAACTCAATTTCTATAAATACTAGTTTATGTGTATTTTGTCGTTTTAATTTAGTGGTACAAACCCTCAAAGAAAATAACCAAATATATGCAACTTAATAAATAAAACAAAACTATAAATGCCTTATTTCTATCAAGTCAAATAAAAAAAAACTCCAGTTTACATTGTTTGCGCTATTCTAGCACAGACAGTTAGGCATTTAAAAAAAAAGTGAAAGTTATGAAAAAGGACTTAAAACTCAACGCCTTATCACCTCGGAACTCTAACAAAAGGATTTAACAAATCTGGTTAGGTCCGATTAGATCGGATGGACGTTAGTTAAATACTGATTTCTTTTTGCCCCAAAAAGACTTTTCCCAACATAAAAAAAATTGGAGAAAGATTTCCTTAAACAGCTGGTAGTTAATTACATACTATAATTTTACAAATTTACGGCTATTTAACTGAAAGAAAACGAAACTTTACCAACTTTGAAGTTTCACAGGACTGGTCGGGTCATATATGTCTCGCGGTTCGGTTCGGTTCGGTTCATGTCGGTTATGTACAAAAGAAACGGAAAGAAAAATTAAACAGAATATTTACAAATAGAAACGGAATGTGGTACCACTTTAACAGGTTTAATTTACGGTGAGAGCATATATGTCTTACGGTAACAGGTAACAGGTTATTTACAAAAGAAACGGATAAAAATTTAACTATACCAACTTTTAAGTTTATAAGGTCGCGGTGGGTCTAACGTGACAATAACAAAGCAATAATCGTGACAGAAAAAAAAATCGTTAATTATGAAAAATAAAAAGAGAATTAGGAAGAAATTAATAAATACCAGGTTTTATCTAAACGGGAGAGCTGGCTGCACAAAGCCGCGATGATTATGAGTCGGTGACGAAACATACGGCCCACGAAACATAATCTATAGCTTTGTTATCATTTTTGCTTTCTCGAAAGAGAACAAAAATAATAATAAAAAACGGGAAACGGGAAACGAGAACGGGGGTTTAGCAAAGCGCTACAATTATAAGTCGATGACGAAACATACAGCCCACGAAATATAATCTATAGCTTTGTTATCATTTTTGCTTCCTCGAAAGAGAACAAAAATAATAATAAAAAAACGGGATTCGAGAAACGAGGACGGGGGTTTAGCAAAGCGCTGCAATTATGAGTCGGTGACGAAACATACGGCCCACGAAACATAATCTATAGCTTTGTTATCATTTTTGCTTCCTTGAAACAGAAAAAAAATAATAAAAAAACGGGAAACGAGGACGGGGGGTTTAGCAAAGCACTACAATTATAAGTCGGTGACGAAACATCCAGCCCACGAAATATAATCTATAGCTTTGTTATCATTTTTGCTTCCTCGAAAGAGAACAAAAATAATAATAAAAAAACGGGAAACGGGAAACGAGGACGGGGGTTTAGCAAAGCGCTACAATTATGAGTCGGTGACGAAACATACGGCCCACGAAACATAATCTATAGCTTTGTTATCATTTTTGCTTCCTTGAAAGAGAACAAAAATAATAAAAAAAAACGGGAAACGAGGACGGGGGGTTTAGCAAAGCGCTACAATTATAAGTCGGTGACGAAACATACGGCCCACGAAATATAATCGATAGCTTTGTTATCATTTTTGCTTTCTCGAAAGAGAACAAAAATAATAAAAACCAGGACAAGGGAAACTGGTGTGTCAAATCCGGGATGATTATTACTTGGTGACGAACCTGCAGCCCACAAGTAATAAACCCGATTTGTTTCTTAATTTTCTTGCGAAAGAAAATTAATAAATATCAGAAAACATGTAAGATACTAACGGGAAATCCTGGGATCGGGAAAGGACAAACAAGTAATTTGCACGGTTCAAAATAAATTCAAATCAAATAGAATTATAAAAACTTTGACTAAGGCAAAAACGAGGTTTCTTTTATAAATCCCATTCTTACCAGAAACCGGTCGACATCTACACACACCGCGTACCACCTATACATTGTGCTCGAACGAGAAACAAATCTCGAATCCCCGTATGGGCGAAGGCATTACTGTTTTATAGGCTAGAGCTCGGCTACAAATCGAGAACCAACGGAAATAACCGAATGAAACCCAACCACGTTTTTTAAAAATGAACGTGGATTGACTTATTCGGAATATTATTTTATCTAGTCTTTTTGCAACAAACGTTTTGAAAGGCTTTAATGACATTCATATGTCAAAACGGCATTTTTCCTCGGAAAATATGAAACAAAATTAATAAGCGAAAATTGAGTCAGGTTTCAGTAAAAATATTTTTTAACTGTCTGAGCTTAAATAGTCTAGAAAATTAATTAAAACAATAAAAAAAAATAGTAACTTCGTTACACCGTGGGTAGCTTGAAAGCTTAACATCACGGAGGTCCAAGATCTAATGAACACCTAATAAGTGTTGACAGTTAACTGTTTCGTCCTTATGGGATTCCTCAAAACACTGCTTGGTCAATGTAACACTCTTGTGAAGTTAATTAGACGGTTTTGTCTCTAATCCCTTGTAAATAGTGAGAAAACTGTCGCAAGAAGCGCCATTTACCGAAATACGAGAGAAACCAGAACAGGAACAGGCGAAAATAAACTGCTATACATATCGATCAATGAAAAGATCGATTACAAATTAAAAGAACAAAACTAATCCGTGACCTACGACAGCTCTTCTGCCTTTTAGGCCAGATCAACGCTTATTGCATTTTTATCCGCCATCAGACACGTGAGAGTCAATCAGCGGAATTTTTAAGCCAAATAATACTAACAAACGTGAAATTTAGTATTCGTGAATATAAAAATCAAACAAGTTTAGTGGCTAATCGGGTTAAAAGGACTTTTTGTTTCTCTCATATTTTTCCGTGGGTAGCTTGAAAGCTTAACAACACGGAGGTCCAAGATCTAATAGACACCTAATAAGTGTTGACAGTTAACTGTTTCGTCCTAATGGGACTCCTCAGAATACTGATTGGTCAATGTGACACTCTTGCGAAGTTAATTAGACGGTTTTGTCGCTAATCCTATGTAAATAGTGAGAAACCTCTCGCAAGAAGCGCCATCTACCGAGATACGAGAAAAACCAGAACAAGAGCAGGCGAAAATAAACTGCTATACATATCGATTAATAAAAAGATCGATTACAAATTAAAAGAAACAAACTAATCCGTGACCTACGACGGCTCTTCTGCCTTTCATTTAAATTTCTGTGATTCAGCATTAGCCCTTGAGTCGTGACATGAGAAAGAATCACAACTTAGGTAAAGTCGGTCCAGCAGACCGATATGCCCTTATGGGTTCCAGCCGAGGTTCCAACAAGTAGATTTTATTACTTTAATATAATCATAAACACTTCCAATACTTTGAAACTATGTTTCAGTGGCAACTTGTGACTTTCGCAATAGGTGACGCAGGATTTCCCTAGCCCCATTTATTATACAGACATATTTAATTTAACAATGTAAATATCTATTTTACAAAGAACTTACCTATATTTAGTAAAATCAGCGAAACCAGGTAGGTAGTAGGGTCACGATGATGCAATTGCAATTTAATTTCAATTTTATTGGTTGTATGTGAGGCAATTCGTCAATCCTTCTTTAAAATGTCGAATGTACATCCTTCTTTAAAATGTCGAATGTACACTTTGTCTTTAATCTGAGCCGGTTTATTTTTGTTCAATATAGGGACGGGGAGTCCAAAAAGTCTTTTTGTCATCGTCTTTCCACCTCGAAAATGTTTTTTTTCAGTAAACATACACTGCATTATACACAAGGAACCGAACCGAACCGAACACACCGATTACCAAGAAAACCAGGCGACCTAACCGACCCGTTTACTGTGACCGGATACTATTTCAATAATGGTCGCAGGTTCAACACCTAAGTCTTTGCTTTGCGAAAGCATGCGACGTTGTCGTGACAACCAACGGACGCCTTCACCCCGCGGCATATCGAGTAGACACAGGCGAACGAAAACTAAAAATCGCTTCAAAATGCTTGTCTGTACGCTAGACCTGCGTTCTCCCGGTTTTTTTTGTTGCCTGCTAATGGCAAAATATAAAAAGTTATTAGAGAATCCACGGTGGGCTCACGGTTTTTCATCGGTTAATAACACAGGTGTACTACGCTTACGAGACTTTGAACAAGATGGCAATAGATAACTAAATTTAAAACACATGCTTGGGTATGCAGAACGCTTTGCCCCGCATCTGCGTTTTTTCATTAGGATTTTTTTTGATTATAGATTAGATTAGAGATTATAGACCGTACATTTTTTGGTGTGCTTACTTTATTTTTTCCTGATTTAATATTTGTCTGTATTACCTTTATTGTATTCTGTGTGATAAGAGGTTTGAGCTAGATGATTGGGTAAAACACAGTGTTGAAATCACACATTATCTAAGTACCAGAATAGAATTATAAAAAACTTAATGCCAATATTACCAGATACAGATTCATTCATTTCGGGAGGGTAAAATAAGTTTTCTAGTTCATAAAACACTTTGTGTATAGCAATAAAAGAATTCATTATGTCCACTTGGATTTTGTATCATAAACCAATCAACCAAACCTAACCTTCCCGTACCTCATGTATATATAGCCTCAATTTAATGCGAAAAAGAACAAGTTCTATTGGCCCAAATATCTAATGTTCTTGTTCCTCGCAAAATAAACCGGGGTGTGCTATCTCAACAAAATTATTTTAGTAATTACAGAAATTCACTTCATCCTTTAGAAAGGGGTGAATAGAGTATGAAAAACACAAGAGAAAGATATCAGTTTAGCTTCGAAATTCGTTTTACTCCTTGCAAAGTTCCAGCTACATATCCAGACTCCCGATCAATGCAGCGTGGAGAGTGGAGGTATAAACCACATAAGACAAGAAAGATTGGGCCGAAATTACTTTCTTATCTGATTTTATGAAATAACAGATCTAAAGAGTGATTCAAAGTTTATTAACATAACTAATATTAAATTTATTGAATGATAAGACAAAAAGTTTACACATACATACGTCCACAAACTTTAGCTTAGTTTTTTAGATACTATTTGCATTGTTTATTTTGATATACTCCCCATATCACACTGGAGCATTTTTTAGTTTTATGACTTTCGCTAGTGAAGTTTTTAGAAGGATTTTATTTAATTTATTTTATAAGTGGCTTACAACAATAAAAAATCCCGGGGAAAAGGCGACATGACCCCTAAACCAGTATCACTCTGTAAATTTGTATTAACATTTGGCATGTTCTATAGTGTACTACTAATAGCTAAATACACGCCTTAAATTTGAGATACATATCTCAAAAACTGAACGAGCTATAAACAAAAAACTTAAAAAAATAATTAGCACTCCGTACCTTGAAAACTAAGGAGTTTGCGGGCTTATGTTTATGTGAACTTTTTACCTTGAAATCACGTAAAAAATTAACCAATAAAATTTTGAATTTGAATTTTGAAACAACCTGTATATTGTTATCAAGGAAGCTTAACATTTTGTCCAGAATATGTTTTATTGTGACATTGTTTATGAATCCGAGAGTACTGATTTTTCTATTTTGCATATATGCACATAGAGGGCGACACTAATCGAGTGTCATTATTAAAACTTAACCTCAATCATTACCTAACCAAAATTCAAAACGTCAGTGCGATAAAAATAGTTTTATAGCTACAGTGAATTTTTTAAATTAACAAATCCGTCGAAAAATGGAATTAAACCAAGAAAATTTCCGGGCTATAATTTTTTATAACTTTCGAAGGAAAATATCTCAATAAGAATGCCTTGCCGAGTTGGTTTCTGTTTTCAGTAATGAAGCACTACATCGATCGACAGTATCTCGCTGGTATGGAGAATTCAAACGTGGACGGATTAACCTTAGCGACGTGTGCTCATCACGGAAGGTCGACATGTGGGGATTTGGAAGACCAGAATTCAAAAAATTTTGTATGAAGAATTAGGGATAAGAAAATTAGTTTCCCGCTGGATAACGCATCTGTTAACCAAAGAACAGAAAGAAGCTAGGGCCAATTGGTGTCAGAAAACTCGCGCTTTAAGGCAGGAAACTCGAAAAACGTGTACCGCATTGTTAGTGGTGATGAATTGTGAATTTACTCATATGAACCCAAAAATAAACGTCAGTTGTCTGTTTGGGCGTTGCAAGATGAAGAAAAGTCAACAAAATTTATTCGTTCTCAAAGTGTATCCAAAAGGATCGTTGCGACATTTGTCTCAAAAGCAGGTCACATAGCAACAATTCCTATGAAAGATCACAGGACTGTTACTGCCTATTAGGACATTAACATTTGTTTGTCGCAAGTCATCGCTGAGCTTTGGAAAACAAACCCCAAACAACGAATCATCCTTCACCAAGATAATGCGAGATAGCACAAAGCACAACCAACCATTGAATTTTAAACCCAAAAAAAGTCGAATTGTTAAACTATCCTCCACATTCTCGACCAAAGTCCCAACCATTTCTATACGTTTCGGAAACTCAAGAATGGACTGAATGGTCAAAGAAGAAGCAGTCGACGCCTTCAAGAATTGAGAAAAAGAATTTTGACAGTTTCAACAAGCGAGTGGAGTTATAGCTTTAACAATTGGTTTGAGTGCATGCAAAACTGCATAAATTTTCGGGGAGAATACTTCAAAAAAACAAAGTCTTTAAAAGTTCTCTACTGTTTTATTTTAGCTGTATCTGCAAAACTTATAAGACAAACCTCGTATACTTAGTTTGTATGATTCGTTTGTAGACTGTATAAAAATACTAATAAAAGCTGCTAGTCTATACTATGGCTTGATTTATGCCGAGTACATGTTAAGAAAGTTTAATTTGGATAGCATAATTTAACACCGGCTGTCAAACGCAACCTGTGCTTTATTTCGTTAGACTCTATATACCCTGCCTTCTTGGATTTTATGGGTTAACTAAGAAAAGCGATTACTTCTCATAATATAACAGAGTCAGAAAAAAAGGATTAAGAACAAAAAATTGAGAGAGAACGTAGTCATTGTTTTTTAAAAACGTAATACATACAACTCTAAACTACGATTTTACTGAAACAACTTTGAGCAACTTCTGTTACGCTTTGTTTATTGTTCTAATCTCTAAGTACATAAAATATAAGTTTGCGTAAAAAATCTTGAATCATCGAATCCATGCATTTACTGTGTAGTGTCCGAGAAGAGTGGCTCTCTTTGGTAGTGCTATTATTATTTTTAAATTGAGTACTAGTAATTCTATATAATGCCACGTGATGTAAAATTACCACCGAACCACGGTTGCGATCTGTGGCTAAAGTGTTAAAATTTTGTTTAAAAGTTGCCCATAAGCCAGCGCGGAAAAGGCGCAGGCCGGGTTTGATAGTTTCTTATTTAATTTTTACTTTTGATAGATAGTGTTTGCGCTCAAAATGATGTTTTACAAAGTTAGAAGGAATAGGAATACCATAAGTATTGACATTCTAAATTTAATACAACCCAGTATCGGCTCGCTCAACGGCGCCGGTGAAGCGCTTCACCCGAGGGGTGGCTCGATCGCCGATTTTTGTACACCAAAAGGAAATACCTACTTCACCCCATAAGACCGGACAAAAAATTAAAAATCAGAGCCGCGCCGCTTTGCGTCATCAAAACCAAACAAGCGGTTGGTCACCTTAACCGATAAAAACCGTGAGCGTGCCCCGCCGTGGGTTTTCTACTCTCGAATTCTATAGCGAAATGTCGTCCTCTCTTTCCATATTTTGCAATTAGCAGGCGAAAAAATATATCGCTATGCAATTCTGCAGTACAAAGAATGCGGGCCCAGCGTACAGACAAGCACCGTTAAAGCGATTTTTGTTTTTCATTCGCCTGTGTCCACTGGATATGATGCGAAGTGAAGGCATCCGTTGGTCATCATGACAACGTCGCATGATTTTGTAGGGCAGGACAGTAAACGGCTTGGTTAGGTCGCCTGGGTTAATCTGTGTGTCCGGTTACAGGCGTATTGTTTACATTTCGTACTGATTCGGTTTTTATTTTAATTATTATGCATCATATCTCTTTTGTACGATGCAGTGTGTGTTTTACTGGAAAAATCGTTTTCGGGATAAAACAACGATGACAAAAAATACTTTTTGAACTCTGAAAAGCCGTCCCCTATATTGAACCTGAATAAACCGGCTAGCGTTAAAGACAAAGTGTATATTCGACATTTTAAAAAAGATAGACAAATTGGCGCACATACAAGCAGTAAAATTTAAATTAAAATACAATTGCTTCATCTTGAACCTACCTACGTTCTTTATAAAATAAGTATTTACATTATTAACATATTATTATATATATTTTTTAATGTGTGTATAAAATATAGTGGAGGGAAATCCTGCGCCACCTATTGCGAAAGTCACGAGATCCAACTTGGTGAATTGCCAAGAAAAAAGGGGTAAAAATTAAAGATTTTTTTTAACCACAAATGCAAGTTTTGTACCTAGGCCGCATCTTTTATTCTTATCAAAATTGTACTTTTAGTAATATTCAAATTTATGTTATTCGCCTGAATTTATAGATTAGCACCGAAAACATTTTCGCGTCCAAAATACTTCTAATGTAATAATGATTTTTTTTGTCTGCGGGACACTAATTGCCCCTTCTCAAGGTCAGGATCTGGATACGCCGTTACTTGTGCCCCATATCCTATACGATATTTCTCTATATATAGACGCCAAAAAAACAGACAAACAACAAACAGAAACACAAACGTTGCTCAATTTTGATCAATGTTGCTTTAGTGCAAAACTAGTTTTTTTTTACCAAGAGATGATCTACTGATCTGTATGAATTCGAATAAAAACCCCACCATTACAAAATGCTTTGAATTACGAAAACGAAAAAGTGCCATGTGTTAGTGAATTATGGTATGTGAACTTCGGAACAGAAATCAAAAAATATATTTTTACACAATGCACAAAGCCCAATTGTATAAAATACAGAAAAATAAATAGAAACTATATATCGTCGCCTTAACGCAGAACTATTCTATGACCAGTTTTTCCATTTTTCGTTTTTTTCCGGAAACGTATAACTCCAAGCGCGCTTTATTGTAAGTGATGAAACGTCCCCACCATCCGCCCGACCTCACGCTATGTCAAACTGAAAAAGTGCTATCCTGTAAAAACTTAATTTTGTGACTAAGTAGATAGTTCTGCATTAAGGCAACAATCACGGCGGCCACCAGTCTTATAATCATAAAAGATTTTTACTTCTTGTATTGTGTTAAAACCAACTTGTTGATTTCCGTTCTGATGGTCAGACATAGTAAAGTCGAACTTTACTACGTATTCCATGTACGCTAATAATACCAGCTTACGAAAGGAGTATCCCCAAAAGAAACATTACTCTGTAAGTTGAGGAAGGATTTTTGTGGTTAATAATAACGTCGTTATAATTTCACGAAAATAAGTTTATAAATTATCGTGTCAAAGTTTGAAGCCATAATGGGATCATTATAACTTAAGGGGTGAATATATTAAGAAGTTCGAAAATTTGGAAGAAAATCTAATGCATTTTTTTATAATAATTATTGGGCAACAAAAAACAAATTTCTAAAAAAAATGCTTGTAACAGACTAAAATAATAAATGGGCGGTTCTTCGAGACAAAAAGATTTTTACGTTTATAAATAACTAATACTGGAGTTTTTTATAATAATACTGGAGTTTTTTGTAGTACAGTCCCGCCTTTAATAGCGCCGATCAATACCTGTGGATCTGACCACCATCTCGTAAAAGCAAAAATATTACATGATCAATCAAATTCAAAAATACAACTTTAAAAATCTAGAAATCAAAAGTACGCAAAGATTGAAAGTCAAAAAAGATCAGAAACGAATAAATAAAAAATTATTAAACACAGAATACTCATTTAAAGAGATATATACAGTCTTAGTAAAAAGCTCGAAGGAAACAAGCAAGGAAACTGTTGGATACCAAGATAATAGAAATGGCAATATGCTTTGGTGGTCGGAGGAAATACAGGAAATGGCCAAGGAGAACAAACGTGCATATTTGAAATGGCTCAGAGAGCAAAGAGTCCTGGAAATCTACAAGGATACCTGAGAGATTTTAAACATACGGAAAAAAATTAAATATTGAGCGCAAATGCAACGATATAAACAGGTGGTAGGCAAAGTAAACATTCAATCAAAGCATAAACGGACATCAAGTACCTGATGATTGGAGAACTACATTATTCATATCCTCAATACTTAAAAAAAAACAAGCTGGACTGCAACAATTACATAGGATTTTCAGTAACCAGTACTCTAAGTAGATTGTATGGTAGGATTCTTAGAAATTTAATAAAGAATGATTTTCATCAACAAGAAAAAAAAACAAAGTGGGTTTCGTTAGGCTGATCTTGTAGTGATAATATTTTTTGTCTTAAACAAGTAATTGAGAAAAGGAGTTCCAGAAATATAGATACCCATGTTACTTTTGTGGACCTACAAAAAGCATATGATACGGTTCCAGTAGGAAAATTGTAGACAGTGTTAGAGCAAACTAATATCAATCATACATACATAAAAGCGATAAAAGAACTATACAAGGGTCAATAATTAAAATTGGAAATCGTCTTTTAAAAAAATTCCTGGTAACGAAAGTCTTAAGAGAGGGATGTTGTATACTATTTTTTAATTGAATCCTCTTCCGATAGATTCTCTTTCGCTGATGTGAGCTTCGGTGAGCTTCACCATAAATAATTAGCAAGTCATCATATTCCTGGATAGAATACATTTTTAGCTCACACATATACTATACTATAGTAGTGTGAGTTAGCTCACACATATACTATACTATAGTAGTGTGAGCTATGGTGATCCTAATTTTTTCGAGAAAAAAAAAGTTGCTCCGATTTCAAAATTTTTTATATATCTTTGCGTTTCATCATGTCTGTCTGTCTGTCTGTCTGTCTGTATGTCTGTCTGTCTGTCTGTATGTCTGTCTGTAACGACCAACGCGCATAACTCAAAAACCGCTTGGCCGATTTTAATGAAATTTGGTACCTAGGCTGGGTCTTGGGTCGAGATGGTCCCATTTAAAAATGAACAAAATCCACCGAACACAAACCAAATAAAAGGGTGGGGGTGGATTTCAAAAATTAGAGTTTATGTGAAAATATGGCGTGTGTGATATCAAACGAAAGGTAATTGAGTCTGGAGTGTAACAAAATACATTTTAATTTATTTAAAAAAAAGGGTGGGGGTATATTTCAAAAATTAGAGTTTAAGTAAAAATATGGCGTGTGTGATATCAAACGAAAGGTAATTGAGTCCGGAGTTTAAGAAAATACATTTTAGTTTTTGTTTGTTTTAAGGGTGGGGGTAGATTTAAAAAAATTGAGTTCTAAGTCAAAACGTGGCTTGTGTGGTATCAAACAAAAGGTAAATTTAGTCTGGAGTTGAATAAAATATATTTCAGTTTTTAGTTATATTAGCTCACACGTACCCTATAACTATAGTACCTAGTGTGAGCTTAGGGGCCCATATATTGGCAGAGTATTTTATTTTTAAGTCTAACGCAAAAATTTTCATGATCATCGCCCGCATCCGATTAACTATCAAGAAAACTTCAGTTTTTTTTTCAATATTTTTTTTTTACTTTTTAGATCTGCTAAAAAATTATTAAGGTGGGATACGTCAAATTTTTAATATTTGAAAGGTAATGGCCTCTAAATTTTTAAACTTTGACACGATTTGAACAAAAATCAGTTGAGTTTTGACTCCCATGTTTTTTTTTAGCTCCCTCTATCAACCAACAACAAAAAATTTTTAAGTCATACACCCTGTATAAATAATTGGTTAGACATGTGTAAAACACTGAAAAATATTTGACTATGACTATATTTGTGGTGTAAAGTTTCAGACTGATAACCGGAAGTTAAATAATTTTACAATAAATTAACAGACTACATGACTATTTTTAAATTGTACGGAAGTCTAATTCCATTTAAATTTGCAAAACAAAAAAAAAGAGTAGAAAGTCCTTAAAACTATTTTGGGTTTTTTGTGGGGTTCAAAAGAACTCCAATAATAATCGGAGTTTTCCTTTTTCGAAGCAAAAAAAACTGTGGAAACTCAGTGGTGTGTAATTTTGTGAAATTTTAAATCCTATTTCTACTTTAAATAAGGGCCAAATTCAAAGGGAGGAGGCTACACAACCCTTGTTTTTTGAACGCGAACTTTTTCCTTTCTATTTCTTTTTTGAAATGTAATTCCAATCCGACGAATCCTAAACGAAAAAGTTTTTTATATAGGTAATAAATCTCATTGTTTAGTTACGGAAAAAGGACGTGTTTCCTTTGCTTTCTGGGCCCTGATCTCTAAGAGATTTAAAGGCACTAGCTCTAATTCTTTAAGCCACTTCGTGAAATGTAACTCTGAAATATTTCTCTAGCTGCAAACCTATTGCACTCAATTTATGTCCAAATATATCTAATAAAAGGTACATCTTTACGGATCAAAATTTCAGTCTTTTGCAGTTCCTGCTGATAGCTTAATTAACTCTTAATTTTGCTCTCTTTGGTACCGTTTTTGCTATCTCAATAGTTCCATTCTTAATGTCATCTTCGATATCACAATGTTTGCGTCATCTATCATTAGAGTAAAAGCTATAGAGACCACAAAGATTCTACTTAGTAGTAAAACTAATGTTGCAGAAAAAATAGAAACAACTTCGATTCTTCATCCCTCTAGGGAATTACGGATAAAGATATTTAATTCCCTAGTTTGGATGTGGTCTATAATTCTATAATTTATATAAATTCTACTTAGCTGCGCTGTGCTGCCCCATCGACGCGACAAGATAGCAGGTGCGAGCCGACAAACAGTCACTGTTTGTTAGTGGTACTCGCGATCGCGACTATGATGCGACGCCGAAGGTGATGCGGGGTTCGGTCGGTGCGTTCAGTGCCAGACTGTGACAAAATGTCACTGCTATTTCATTCGGACTGAAGCAGACCGTGACTGCGACAGACGAGTAACAGTGACAAAGCCATAGTTTGTAAAATCGCAACCCACTTCTAGATTCAGTTTCTCCTCGGAGATTCTGTTGGTTTCACACAACTTATGCTCTACACGGAGCTATCGCCTACATTCACCTGAGGATGGCCCAAAAGGCCGAAACCGGTCGTGGATTGGCATGGATCACTTGTTCCTGATTGTCAGGACGTGTTCCAGACGGGGATCATTCGCATCCTTGTCTCGACGTTGGAGAGAGTGAAAACCAAACAGTTTTAACAAGTTCCCAACGAAAGCATCAGACCATCAGTATAATTCAATGCCGGTAGGAGTATTTTCCCTCGGAGTGGTTGTTTCTGTTGGTTTCACACAACCTGCTTAATTACTTTTCTCTTTGTAAGCTATTACGCTAATGGTATAAGCTGTTCTAATTAATTTTTTATCTTTATCCGCCAAAATTTCAGTCTACCATGAAACATTTTTCCTGGCATGCTGCCTTCTAATGGTATGACGTATCCATTGGAGAGAAATACCCATTCTCGAGAGTTATTCTCGCAAATTGACACATTTTGTAAATTATCTGCCAAAACAGTTTTGATCGTTGGATCAGACAGCGCTCGAGTATAGAGCTGCTCGCCTGTGTATATAATGTCAAAGAGCAATTTTCGAACTTTCAATCGATTTTAAAATTGCGAAACTGCTATAAGAGAAGTCGTGAGGAAGGAGAGCTATTATCAAGCGAGTGCCCCTAGGAGAGCGTAAGTTTACTATAGTACTTACTCTCAAATTAGCAAAAAAATTAAAGTTAACTTTTTTGCCATTAATTGCACACTAAATCACTATTTAGATTCCGGGCCACCTCAAAAATAGAACATCAAAGTCATCAACAGAGAAAAAATGCATAGAGAAAAATTTTCAAAGCCAAGTAGTAATAAATAAATTAAAATTATCTCGCTATATATGCATTACAAAATAAATAAATACGAATCATATCTAAATCATAAAAAGTACCGGCGAGCAATTTTTCAATTTGTTTTAATATAATGAATTTGTAACTATTGGAAAATATTGTTAATATATATAATTATTTTAAAACGCTTAAAATTGTGACCACTGACAGCCGCTAAGGTTATTTTTCATTATAAATGAACAATAATTGGTTTTTTAAAAGTCATCAAAGTCACGTGTCAGTTTTATTAGATAGTTTTTGGTTGTGCCAAATGTGGGCCCGATAACTTCTCCTACAACAATAACTTTCACACTATTTGACAGTTCGAAATAGCCTTTTTGTTACCGGTTTTTGTCGACGTTTTTGTCGTTTGATGCCCAAGCCCATTGCTATCGGGATAGAGAGAAAGAGACGTTTGCTGAATAGGGGAATATGGGGGAATATTTTTTTTGACTGAACAAAATTTGCAGTTTTAATATTTCAGTTTGGGGTCAAATGTAAGTCTTTCTATAAATTGTTTTTAAATTGGCTTGTCATAACCAGGTAGTTCAGAACAGCCGCGGCTCGTGTCAAAATAACATGGTAGTGTATACAACATTTTTTAATTATAATAAGCGAAATAATCATTTAACAGTGGTAGATTTTCATTTTTGGTAAAACCTTTTGTCCCCCAATCCTCAAAATGCAAAAATCCTGTATCGTGAAAACGGTGGGGAGGAGGGTTACTAGCAAACTTTCTTAAACTGACACTGCACCCTAAATGCGCACCTATAGAAACTAAGAATCGTCAAGCAAATCAGTCATCTTCAGAGAGAACGTGACTCATTGGGAAATGTTACATTATTTTAAATCATAGTGCTTTAAATTTTGGAATTGCTTTACTTTGCTTACAATCCACTTTGCCGTTTATCTCGTCTTATCCCCGGTTCCCTTCTTTTTGAAAGCACCAGAATTCGTTTCTAAATTGTCCTTAACCGAGGCCTTTCTTTTGATATATCTAGACTATTTGTGTGCTATAAGTCCTTCTCAGGCAGCATCGATTCTGTTTCTGATTACTTACTACGAAAGCCTGCATAATATCGCCAGGGGTGACGTAAGGGGTTTTGGGGGGCGACCATTTTTCAAATTATGCTTATCTACTTATTTGCGTATATAACTATTATTAAAGGAATAAAATGGGGGGGAACTGAAGTACTAAGTTAAACCAATCACACATCTATTTCTAATTTCGACGAGCCGGGCTTAATTCCTTTAGTTTATCTAGATCTTGGAAGTAAGGAAGCCGCTACATCTTGTTACTGCAAGGCCATATTTTTCTAAACACTTTTCACAGAAAAAAAAAAAATTCCTACGAACATGTTTGTTAAAAACATATGCCGTTTTAAAAAATTACTGTAGATTAGGGTGTTGGTAATGACTAATTACCAATTACCAAAATAACTGTTGATTCCCATATTTACTGTGCTACTGGCCACCCTGGGCAGGCTATTCACTGGGCAGATAGATTTCTTATGCTATCAGGTTTCTCTCGCCGTATTCATCCATCTAGATCCCGCAAATCGTCATTTGGGGTCTTCTACTTCTTTTATTTTCACAAGCTCTCCAGTTTACAATACATTTGTTCCATCGATCGTCTTTCGGTCTGATATTACGTCCGGTCTATTTTCATTTTAATTTTGCTACCTCCCTCTAACATCCCTTACTTTTGTTTTCTTTCTTAGCAATCCATCATTTTTCTATCTGTTAGCTTTACATGTAACATTTGTTTTTTCATTGATCTTTGCGCTTTTATTACCTTGTCCATATTTAATTTTGAAAGTGTCCAAGTCTGGGATCCATATATGAGTACAGACATTGGTTATACAATTTCGTTTTGAGGTACTGAGGATATTTTTTATTTTTTAATATGTAGCTTAATTTACCGAATTCTGCCCAGACCATTCGTACTTGTCTCTTAATTTTAGCCGTTTGGTTTTCTTTTTTAGTTTAATAATTTGACCTAGATATATATATATATATATATATATATATTCCACTAATTTTTTCTTGGTTTATTCTGATCATAATATCTTCATCTGTGTTTGTTATGATTTTAGTTTCAGTGTAGTTCATACTCAAGCCTATACGGCTGCCCGACATTAAAATAAAGTAACTCCAGATTTATCAAAACCGAGAAAAATCAATATAAAGTTTTGAAAAAGCATAGGAGTAAATGGGGTCACGTGGTCTAAATTATATCATAACTTCGGTATTTCTGAAGCGATTTAGAAAATTATTATACTAAAATGTGCGTAAGATGATTATATAAATTTACAAAAAACTTGATTTTTCCAAAAATGTCAGTTACTTTGTTTTAATTTCGAACAACCGTATAGTTTTAGCTGCTGTATCCAGTTCTTCCAGAATTTTTATCAGTTGTTCTTTGTTATCTGTTATTAAGGCGATATCGGCAGCATACCTTAGGTGGTTCCCAATCTAAGTTTTTTATAACATCTGTTAGGGCCTGGTTAAATAGTTTAGGGGATATTGTGTCACCCTTTCTGACACATGAGGATTGGCTTGGTTCCTTCGTGGATTTTGATTGATATTGTTGCTTTGCTAGATATATTGGCTATTAAGTCAGTGTATATGTAATCTATTCGGCTACTAATTAAAGATGCTTTTACTGCCCAGTGCTCAATGCTATTGAAAGGTTTTTCAAAGTCTATAAACGCAATATATAGCGGAATATTTTATTCGTTGGCTCGTTCTGTTAGGATTTTTATTATTAATAGGTGGTCAACTGTGCTAAAACCTTTTCAGGCTGCCTCTTTACATCGTATAAATCAGCAGGTAAACCAGACAGAAAAAATTATTTATAGTCAGGAAAGCAAATTACAAAAAATATTATAAACTGAACTTAATTTACCCAATCATTTAGAGTTCTAATCAATTAAGTTTCCAAATTAGTATGAATTATGGTGATGGCAATATTAGTTGATTTTTGACGTTGTTCCAGAGATCGCCAAATTTCTGAACCCGGTTCTGATATCGCCCTGGTTTCCAGTTCAATCATGGAAAATAATAGATGGCATATAAAACCGGGGACCGCAGACAAAGTTACTACAGTTTTATGGAAAAATTTCGCGATGTTAAAATCAAAACAGGCATATATCACATATCTGCAAACGTCTCGGAATTTCATCTAATGAAAAAAGAACATTCCTACCTATATGTATAAGCTACTTAAATTATAAAGGTTAAATCTGAAAAAAAAACAAAATAAAATATATGAAATATATGTTGATACAGCAGAGTTTTTTTAGGGGGTGGCCAGGAAGGGCCAAACATATTAAGGCACTGGCTTTGGATTTGCAGAAGCTCAACTGGCCGGGAGTTTCAAGCCCAGGGCTGAAAATATTAACCGCTTTTGGTTTTGCGATATTTTTTGGCGCCATTTTTGCAGTTGCGTTTTTTCAAATTTAGATAATTCCAGGCTAAACAGGTGATTTTAATGTAATCAAAGTAAAAGCTCCGGCTTTCGAACCTGTGGCGGATTCATTTACCAACAAAATTTTGCCAGTGGTTTGTAATAAAAAATAAATATATTTGCCCAACAAAATTTGAAAAACTTATCTTTTTGATAAATAACACAATTGCGGCGTTTCGATTGTTCTTCTGTAATCGTTCTTAAGTTTGTGTCTTTCTGGAAAGATGGCGTCCCTAAAGAAATTTTTTGCAAGTACACAAATGACCAGAAAACGTTATGTACTTTCCGAAAAAAGTCCCGCTACAAATATTTTTTTAAAACAACGGGGCAGGCGATTTTTTATTTATTTTTTTTAATTTTAAGATTCTCTAATGTTTCCTTCTGAATGTGTTGTCTTAATTGCCTCATATAGAAGAAAATCACAGTAAAATTAATAAAACATCAAATTTAAAAAATATACTACGTAGGCGCGCAGAGCATACATAAATAGG